>CM035157.1:108728170-109128170 GCA_020205615.1 Panax quinquefolius | reverse complement strand
ATATCTCTAATCAATGAAGAATCAAAAGGGTGACAGAAGCAAGAGATAATTCAGTTTAAGACACACTCCAAGCATCGATGGATGATGTATCTCTCAAAATTAAAGAGAGAGATAACATCTATCTGAAGGTCATGAATGATCAGAAGGCTGATGCATTACGAGCACAGAAGGCAAATGAAGAATAACTCCAAGTCCTCTCTGACAAGATTGACAACATAAATCAGTCTTTCTCTATGCAACTTGAGCTGAGCCAACAAGAACTCAAGTTTGAAGTTGCTAACTCCTCCTATCTGATGGAGCAGCTCTCCCAAATGATTAATGACAAAAAGGGGGAGAAAAAGAGGCATAGAAAGAGGCAGAGTAAAACGTATTCAAGAAAGGGCAAGGAGAGCAGAAGGAAACAAGACAAGAAGACAAAGAAGAAGACATAAGAAGAAGAAGCTGGTTCATCATCTAAGGGGGGAGCCAAAGGATGATGAACCTGTATTTGCAAAGGCTGAGGGGGAGACAGAAGAAGAAGAGGAGCATACATCTGTAGATGAGCAAACAAAATAAATGAAGTAAACATCCCAAGGGAAGAAGCAAAGAAATTAAACAGATGAATAGCTGGGTCAACAGACATCCTATAAGCATACATGGAGCCAAAAGAGGTACATCTCTAACTAGTTAGGTATGTTCTGGATCCAAGATGTAAAATGTCAGTATATTAAATTTCACATCATTATAAATGACATTCATGATTATCTATTTTAGAAATACAGCTGCTCACTATATATAAGATTCATTCATAACATGCATATGAACTTATTATTTTTGTCATAATCAAATAGGGGAAGATTGTCAGGAATAAACATGTGAATGATATTCCTATTTATATATAATTTGATTATGATATATATATGAATGAATATGCAAGTATGCTTGCATTAAGAAAAGCTGTAAAGTCCTTTGATAGATAATAGAAACACATGTACAAGGACTTAGAATGAATTGATCAAATATGTTAGGTTGATCCTACATAAGCAAAACAACTTTGTAAAGTCCTTAAAAAGAAATGATGTACAAGGACTATAAATATAGAAAGATCAAGTATGTTAAGTTGATCTTATGATGTAATAGATAGGCTTGTCTGATCGTCGAGCACTGTACTCAAAATCGTAGTCTGCCAGGAGGGTCAAGGAAAAACTCGAGAGTTGTCGAGGCAGAATCGTAGTCTGCAAGATAGTAAATCTCAGAGTTCGTAGACTGCTAGGAGAGACAAGGAAGGATCGTAGTGTATCGAGTAGAACTTCCTCTAAGCCGAAGTCTGCTGAGGAAGTCATGTTCAAAATCTTAGAGACAGCCTGCGTACGAGCCGATCGAGCATCTGCCGAAGCTAAGTCAAGAATCGTAGACTACACTAAGAATCGTAGAGTCTACTGATCATATGAGAGGCAGAGATCTTAGTCGAGCAAGATCAGATGAAGACAACAAGCACAACGATAGAAATCGTAGAGTGTCAAGATCTGATCTCTAAGTCGTAGTGTCTACATAGCCGAAGCTGAATCGTAGAGTGTAGAACTGAGACTTCAACAGATGTGCTCACAACGTCAAGGCAAAATTGCAGAGCTAATTCGATTCTCAACAAATAAGCACTCCCAGAATATCCAAAGGAATGAAGCCTCTGGTTGATACTGCAATGATACATCCCACCTAAAAGAAACCAGAGAGCACTACACGAATGGCATGCAAGCTAACAGAAGATCTAAACATCAACCCAATCAGCATCTAGATTAAGTTGTGAAGCCATTCGAGATGAAGTCTTCCACAAGATGATCATAAGAAGACTTCAGTAGCTGACTAAGGAAAGTTAGCAGGTGCAGTAGCTATCAAATGGTAAGATGACAACGATCTTGGAAGTAACCAGGATCGTAGTGTTTACCAAACAAAGAAAGAACTGATGGAGTGTACACAGAGATACTGGTCAGCTTCTGAAGAACAAGGCTAAAGTGATTAAGCATTGGGTCAGTCCATTGATGATAAGTGAACGGGAGATCACAAGGAGAAAGCGAGCTGGACACGCCACAAATTTAAAGTGTCTTGCTATTTAGAAGGGGCTAGAGCAAGGAGTCAAGTCATCAGTATCTGAGAGCAGTCGAAGCAAACAAGAAGTGTTGAAGCACTACACAATAGAAGGAAGAGTTATTCTACATTGAAGATCCAATAAACATTATTCAAAGATCATAGTGTTGTCTCTACATGTCAAATGAGCAAGTCAACAAGACACTATGATCAGGTCTTAGAAAGCAAGCATCAAAATCGTAGAGTTCG
The DNA here is from genome assembly GCA_020205615.1 of Panax quinquefolius. NCBI lineage: Eukaryota > Viridiplantae > Streptophyta > Magnoliopsida > Apiales > Araliaceae > Panax > Panax quinquefolius. Next base: position 109,125,860 of record CM035157.1, on the reverse strand, counting down.
GTCATCCAAAGATTGAAGCATTGGCAATGATTTAATCTGAAGTTTGATATTCGGATAAGAGCTTATTGAGAGCATTGATTCAAAAGGACAGCCTCTGATCGAGAAATCAGAAGGGGGAAATAATGTTGTTGACTTGCCCAAGACATCAAAGTAACATCTCTGACGGGGTAGGTGAAATAGTAGACTGCAGTGTCAGAAAGTCATGTCATGTCACATGTGCAGTCTGCACCAAATAACTCGAGATCTGTGAAACAATTCAAAGAGCTCTCAACGGCTACTTTCCAACGGGAAGATTGGGAAGGAGTATAAATCAGCTAGAGCTTCAAAGATCAAAGGTTGCTAGAGTTGTTGAGTTTGGAGAAATGGTGGACTGATCTAACCAACATAAAATAGTTAGTGACCAATGAAGGTCTGAAGGCTCACTCTATGATCCACCAAGAACACTTAAAGACAGACAAAGAAAGAAGTAGAAGTGAGAGTTCTACAATGTAGAAGTGAGAGTTCTATTACAAAAAGAGTGTTCTGAACTGTCGAGAGAAAGAAGAGCATCATGTCATCTTGATGTCCATTATGGGAAGACTATAAGTATCAGAGAGAAGAGCCTACAGTCATCTTAGCAAGTCCATCATGAGAAGGCATCAAGTATCAAGAAAGAAGATCACCAACGCCATCATGGTGTCAAGCATGAGAAAGTTTCTAAGTACCTAGCAGAAGAGCTTACAGTCATCTTAGAAACCCATCATGTGCAGCCATCAAGTATCAAGAAGAATAATCTTCAAGGCAGTTCATCAAGGGATCATCAGAAGTGGTTGAATAACTGAAGAAATTGAGCATCATGCAACACTCAACTGCACTTCAAGGATGATCACGCCAAGCTTCTAAGTATAGAAGATGTTCAGAGCTTAAAGATCATCTTAGCAGCTCAGCACCAACTCCAACAAATAAACAAACAACTCAACAACAAGAAGCTAGGGCTTGAGGGGTCCTTGTCCAGAGGGACTAAATGAAGTTCCAAGCCTGCTGGGCTTAAAGAGTTCCTAGGGAACTAGAGGAGTTCCAAGGTTGCTGGCCTTGAAGAGTTCTTAGTTAACTGAAGTTCTAAGGTGGCGGCCTCAAGGAATCTTAGTGATTACAGGTGCCGCCCTTCCTTAGTGGAAATCTGCTAGTTGAAAGCGAAGAGTGGATTAGAGCTTGAGTCTCGAACCACTTAAAATCCTTGTGTCTTTTACTTTATGTCATTTACATTATGTACATTAAGCTCGCTATAATTGCTCAGATATTTTAAGCGCTACCACCAAACTAACTCTACGAACAATGTATGTATGATTATGAATATATCAATGAAGGGATCTTTTACTTATTCCGTTGTGCTTGAAAAGATTCTTATGTTTGTCATATGCTAAATTATTAGCAATACAATATAAACCAGAAAAGTATTTGAAATCAAAAGGATCTATTCAACCCCCCCTTCTAGATCTATTGTGCCTACTGGGAACTAACAATACTAACATACTCCATTAAAATTGAACCGTCACTACAACAAAAAGGCTTATCAATGATCGACTATCACGGGTGACGACTTTTCGGTCGCAGAGAATATCTATGATCGCGATGCGGTCGCCGATAATCGTCAAGATAAAATCTGGTCATTGGGATGCACATCAACGACCACTATTAGCTTGATCGAGATATCTGCGGACGCGTATGAGCGTAGAAATGACAAATACGATCATTGATTTGAGTCAACATGGTCCAGGCCAAAGTCGACGTGGTCCACATGTCGTGACCATTATCAATGATCCAAGGTCACGATCTATCTTGCGTCGCTATTAACTTTTAGCGACCGCATCACGGTCGGCCGATAAAAAAAAATTAAAGCCGATTTTTCTTTGTTTTTGCGAAATTCCTAAAAAACACGCATACTGCTTTCTACCGCTTTATCCCAACACACATACACACCAAGATAAACAACATACAAAACAATATAAACATCCATCGATCCACCAACACATACACCAAACTAGTATATAAACCTTTAAAACCAATATGATTTGAATAAATATAATAACATTTCAAAACTTGTTTAAGTAACATATATACAAACATCCAAATAATGAATATACAAGTACAAGGTTATGTCAAGCGTCATCCCTCCTTGATCACCCCGTAATTAACAAAATAATAAAACAAGTTACAAATATAATAAATATGTTGATCATTGGTATATATTACGATAATACATACAACAAATTGATTTTATACCTCGTCGCCATCCCCATGTCGTCTCTGCTGCCGCCGCCATCGCTTCAAACTAACTCCTTAAGATCAAGAGCCCCGTGTGCCCGCCCAAGATCTTCGTAAGATTTCGATCTTGACATATAGCTCTCTCACATACCACCGGTAGGAGTATGAACAACTGGATGACTGGATGACTCGATGACTGTGAAGACTGGGTAGCAGAGTCGCCGAGCCATCAAGGATGGGCGTCGTCGTTGTCCTTGACCTTTAATGTAGTTCTTCTTCACAACAGATGCCCTTTCCCACAACTCTTGATCAATATAGCGGACGTGGAGTGCCTTCGGGATAGCGCCATTCAATAAACGTTTATAAGTATCCTATCATCATGTTAACACTTAAATAGTTAAAATAATATTTTGTAAGTATTAATAAACAAGATCAAAGGTTGTTAAAACTTATTACCGCTTATCTGGATAGCCTCAGCACACACCATCACGGGTGTACGTACACATCCGTACCAATGGATAGGTGACCTTGAGACCAGAGACTCCTATACAAAAACAACACAATATTACTAAGTAAAATGGGATATTTTCTACAATTCATGATTGTAAACATATTAAAACTTGTAAATACGCATCAGGCGTTGGATATGTCAGAATCGTGAAATCTTGCCGCCCTTGTATGTTCCTTTTTAGCCTTTTCGCCATCGGATACACCCGAGGCTCACTGGTGGCGTAGTCTTTCGTCTTTTCACCCGACTCTCGGCTCTCCATTGGGCACACATCTCACCCGTATATGGATTTGGGTGCACCACCGAGGCTATGCTCGTGCATATAATCCTCTCCCCGGCCCGGATGGTCGATCTCGGCATTGTGAATGGCTTTTTGTCGTTCTTTATTCAAGTTGTCCTTGGTGCGGACCGCGCACTTTTGCCAGAATAATGTCTCAATCCTTTCAAGCCTGCACGTCCTCCCATCTATACCGTTTTTGCAAATAAAAAACAATAATAACATTACTAAATAATTATCCTTTGAATATTATATTAATATTATTTGTCATAATTAAAAAAATATACCAAATTTCGCCCCAAACAAAGATCCTTGTGGGCGATAGGTGTGCTCGCCCACGTAATCACAGTGTTGGCCAATTTCGTAAACACCAGCTGTGATATGCACTTGACGATCTTATTATCTGAAAAATCACTATAATATACAACATCAATTAGCATATATTAAAGCAATTTATATCTAAGTTATAATATTTGTGAACATTTTTCAAACTTATACTTATAATACTTAAAAAAAATTTGCCATAGTCTCCCTATAATATAGACTATACATGCACGATTTAGCATGCATATATGGACATTTCTAGGCACCCAAGACACAAACCAAAAAATTGACATATGAAACCAAGAGAAATATACAAATTTTCAATACAATAAGACCAAAACAAAACATTACCAATATAATATCAATCAAAACATTACCAATATACAATAAATGGAATCTTAAATGCTTTTATATAAATGATATACGCGGACGACGTCTTTATTAGGAGGAGGGCGAATCGAATAAGAATCCGATCATCGGGATTAGTAGGGCCTTGGGCACATTATTAGGCCCCCTACCCAAGCCGCTTTTCTGCTGGCGCTTGAAGCCATCATCCAGATATTACAAATTTCAAGATGTTATTAGGAGTCATATTTGATTACATGTATATATGACAATAAACATGACAGTGATATAAACATGTATATATATGAATATAAAATGACAATAAACAAAAGTTGCATTTAAATAGTTTAGTAAATAAACATGACAATGATATAAAAAACATGTATTGCTAAACATACATTTCATGAGTTCAAGTGTCAATGTCCGATTCAGAATCATCTTCAGATCGTGTTCTTGATTCATAACCATCATCCGCTTCTGGGATTACGTGTCGATTCGATCAATAACTCTTCCTCCTCAAAGATCAATGTCATCCGACACAAGTATTGACTCAGATCTAATTCATGTGGTTCATCTCCACCATCTAATCTGGATTACTTCATTGTCGTCCTCCACATTTATTATAGTCCACTATGAAGCATCCGCTCTTGGTAAATCTCCCCATCAACTAATTCTACACGACTACGGCGGAGTATAAATTACAACTTGCCAATCAGGGCGGTCATCCCTTTTCCTAACAGGACTAGGAGTGTAGTATACTTGTCTTTGCTTTGAGTTGGTAAAACAAAGCGGTTTGTTGGAGTACACGTACCTATGGAGGTCAATATCGACGATTCCATGTCCGCCAACACGTATCCCTTTTTCCTCGAATCAAACCAACGGCACTTGAACAAGTGAATATGACCCCAGACGTGCCCTTAGACGACAACTCTACGATTTCCTCCAACTCCCCATAAAAGGCACGACCAAGCTCATTGTAACAATCTCTTGGACACACACTCCGAGTTCGTTGTTCTTTTTGGCGCCCGTATGCCTTTGTGTGAAATTCACAACCATTTATTTTGTAACCATTCATGGTGACTTGATCCTTATGCGGTCCCATAGCTAGGACTTGTACATTAAGTAGGAATCGTTGATCCCTCAATCAAAGCCTACAAAAACTCCATCTTATTAAATGAAGTCATAGTTAACATATGGAGTATATATATTATATATATATACACTACGTGCTTAAAATTGAACTTACTTTGTCCTTTAGCCAAAGTGCAAAGTTTTTATCCCGATTGATTTGAATATCTTTATCGTTATGGCGGGCATGCTTCACTTTTAACTCGTCATCATACAATCTATACCATGTTATAAACATTAACATATTAGAATAAATTTTTAACTTAAAAGATAAAATATCAAGTTTACATGTGTACCTCACAAATTCGTCAATCTCCTCACAATTGAGAAGAATGTAAGTATGTGCGGCATGTAATTTTGCTCGAGAGAAGAATACGCGCTTCCCTTTTCCATAAGCTCTACCGATAGACCAAATACGAGAGAGCAAACCATTTAGTTCAACATTTCCCCATCATCATGTCTCGATACTCGATTGGCCTTTGTCAAGACTTCATTCGAAAATAGTCTGAGACAAACGTAGATATCTCATCAAAACTGTATGCCTCGCATATCGACCCCTCGACATAAGCTCTATTCTTCACCTTCCTCTTAAGGTTTCCCATCACCCTCTCGAAAGGGTACATCCATCTATATTGAACTGGACCCCAACACGAGCTTCATAGGGAAGATGGATTTGCAAATGCTCCGTGGAGTCAAAAACCGGTGGGAATATTTTTTCCAGTTTACACGTGATCTCTATGATGTTCTTCTCAAGTACAAACATGTCCTTCTCATTCAATGATTTTGAACACAAGTCTTTGAAGAAACGACTAAGATCCGTCAAAGCATCCCATATTGGTTTATCAAGCAGATCCCGAAATGCTATAGGCATGAGTCTCTCCATAAACACATGACAGTCATGACTCTTCATCCCTTGCAATTTCCCACCCGTAACACACACCTTGCAATGTTCGACGATATCCATCTGGTAGTTTCAGAGACTTAACCCATGTGCACACATCTTCAACTTGCTTTTTTGGACAATGTGTACCTTGCATGCGGTTTGACAATCTTACCATTAAGAGATTCATAAAGTTCTAATCCGGGGACGCCACAAATATCTTTCATGTCCAAACGTGTTTTATCGTTATCTTTTGTCTTCCCCGTAACATTCATCACAGTGTTAAACACATTGTCAAACACATTCTTCTCAATATGCATCACATCTAGATTATGACGAATCAAATTTGTAGACCAATAAGGCAAACATAAACATGGGATTCACGAGTCTATATCATTCATCCTATTACCCAAATCAAGTTACCCAAAATATAACCAAACTGTTACTACCTCTATTGCACAAAAAGAATCCCAAAATATAAATTTTATACTAACTACAATCTAATACATTCATCCTATTACCCAAATCAAGTTACCCAAAATATAAATTTTATACTAACTCCATCCTATCACTAATCAAGTTACCCAAACTGACATAAATTAACAAAATCAAATTACCCAAAGTACTGCGTATTACCCAAATAAATTTTACTCTAATCAAAACTTATAAACCAATCATAATCATATTACCCAAAATATAATTTAAGCATGATAGCCATATTCATTCATTCAACTCTTTGCAATAAATTAACTCTTAAAACACAAATTCGTAGCAAACATACTGATTTGGAGAAGAACGAACAAAAATAACAAACAACAAAAAAAATTAATGAAGAAGAACTTAAAAAGTAGCTCTTACCTCTACAATTAGTCTCTAATTTGAAGAAGAATGAACGAAAACTGCTTCTCCTTCTTCTCTTCTCCCCCCTTTCTCCCTCTTCTCTCTATTTCGGTGACCTCCTTCTTTTTTTTTTCTCTTCCGTGTTCTGTGTCGAGCGAACTGGTTACTGAATTCATTTAGTTTGATCAGCGACCGCTATCTGCGACCGCATGCGGTCGCTGACTTTTAATGACATGGACTTATCAGCGACCGCATGCGGTCGATTTCAATGGTCGCCTGAAAAAATTGGCGCCAACATTTCCAAACCAAAATTTTGGTGGGAAATTTATACTTAATATTGATCGATGATGACGCATGTCGTCATTTTAAAGCATTAGCGACTAGTTTACGTGTCGGTCGCAGATGACGGTCGCTGTGACTAATATAAGCGACCGATGGTGCGGTCGGTGATCTTGCTATCGATGGACCTTTTTTCAGAAGTGGTGCGGAACGAGGATTAATTGGATGTAACAGAGCTGTGATTCTTCCTTCATTGATCAACATCTGAATTATCTGCTCCATTGATTGGCCAAGGTATGTAAATTCCCTCTTATTGGCAAAATCCCGATGAGCCTTGGCACATGCTCTTTTTGTAACTTTATCTTCCGGTGTTTCATTTTCTGGAGACGATGATGGAGTATTCATAACAAAAGGAAGGATATTAGCATACTCCTGGCTGACTAATTGGCGTGTGACTTGATGCTGATGGATCACCAGTTCCACCAATTGCTCAACTTGTTTGCAAAGAGCCTTTTTTTTTCCGTTCCATCATAAACTGGAACTGTGCATAATCCCATTTATCAGCACCGTCCTTGCTAGTTTGGGAGGATTCGACGCCATAATTGGAACTCTGTTTATTGCTCCAATTAATCATATTAACCTCTTCTTCTTTGTGTTGAGGAAGAGGGTTGTCTTGCACATGAGGTTGGTCAGGTTTAGTCACCACGATCTCACCGTTATCAATCAAATCCTGGATCTTGTGTTTCAAGGCCCAGCAATCCCGAGTATCATGTCCTGGCACTCCAGCATGATAGGCACACTTCCGTGTAGCATTGAAACCCTTCCCATTTGGGTTGGCTGGTGGAAGAAGATGGGTAATTTTCTTCTGAGTAGTCAGAAGATTGAGAATGTTCTCGAGTGAGTCCCCTAGGGGTGTGAACACTCGATTGCATCGTACTTCTCCACCCTTTGGCAATGTTGAGTTGGAAGACTGTGCTTGAAAGGGGGAGTAGTTTCTCCTTTGGATTGGCATGTTCTGATTGCCTTTCTGACCTTGTAGTATCAAGGAAACATCCTCCTCATTCTTTTTATGGACCCTCTTGGGGTTGTTTCCATAATTTCCAGACTGGATGTGCTTAGCAACAACTTTTAAAGTGGCTAGGTCTTGAATCTTTTCTGACTTCAATACCATCTCAGCCATCTCTCCATGTTTAATCATTTCAGAAAATGGCTTGCCAATGCCAGCTAAGACTCTCTCATAGAAGGGAGCTTCTTGTATGTCTATGAAGGTTATCACCATTTCTGACTCAGTCATAGAGGAAATAACTTAAGTAGCAAGGCGCCTCCACCTTTGAGCATACTCTTGGAAAGACTCATTGGCTTGTTTCTTGACCTTGGTAATTTGGTACCGGTCACGAGCCATCTGAGACTGAAAACTGTACTGGCTAAGGAAGGCATGAGACAACTCTTCCCAACTGTGAATCTTGGAGTTGTCTAATCTGGTATACCACGATCGGGCTTCTCTAGTCAGACTTTTTTGGAATAGCTACATTCTGAGCTTCTCATCCTCAGCATAAGATCCGAGTTCTCCAATGAATACCTTCAAATGTGTGTAAGGATCTCCCAACCCATCATACTTTTCAAAGTTAGGAGTCTTGAACTTCTCTGGATAATGGACACTAAGGAATATACAAAGGTCGGCATATGAGACACTCCCTTGTGCACCAATCCCTTTAATATACCGAATGGTCTCTTCCATTTGAAGGACTTTCTTCTTGATATCACCGGTGTCTAGATCTTTTTTGAGATGGGTAATTTCAGGGATTTTGTTGGACTTATCTAACTGAAGCTCAGGTATTGGATTTGTTTGATCCGCACCTTGTGTTCCTCCATGTGTAGAGGATTCTGTATGTACGGGTATTCGTAGACCCTGAGTAGACTGGTGTAGTTCTTTAAGCAGAACAACCAAATTTGTAATTTTTTTGCTTAATCCATCAAACTCTTCTCGAGAGACAGGAGCCGAATTAGTTTGGTCAGATGAAGACATAATTGGCTATAGGCTCGTTGCCTTTTTGGACTTTGATCGGTTAACAAGCCCAATTGTTTCCCTACAAAAAACTTATGTAGTTTAGTCTTAGGGAATGTATGAATGTTACATGCTATATGATGTATCCATTTTAGGAGTATTTATCCTGCGAAGCGGATGTTAGATGTTTGTAATACAGGATAGCATGTCATGTTTATAAATTATGCATGTACACATATTTCCTCATATTTCCCATTACAATGAGATTGACATGGAATGAAATTACAAGTAATTGAATTTACAAGTAATTGAAATGGAAAAGTATGAAGAAACTACCCTCCGCATTTGGTTTATTAGAGGCTGACCTATCCTAGGTTACTCTCGCAGCTTTTTGGCATGAAGGTTCCTATATCATCGCAATTTACTTGACGGGAAGTTAATCCGGTCTTTCAACTAGAGCGAATCTAGGTGGTGCCTTTCCCGAGCCTCGTTGGAATTAGTCTCCCTACGAGTCCAGTAACCAAACACCGATAGGATAGCCTCTTCAAGGAGGGACCACACAACTTACATTCACATACAACGTATCTTACCATTATGGAAATGATGTGTGCGAAGCACTTTAATATCACAAGAAGATACAATGTGAAGCACTAAGTGCAGTAAGTAAATGCATTCGTACACATTTGTATAAATGTAAATGCAACATCCACACACAAGCAGATAAAAATTTGAAAAGTTTGTAGTAGCGGCTTAAGTCCTCTTACTGGAGATCCTCAGCAGAGTCGCCACTTGTCGACGTCGAGATTTTTACTGTTCCTTTTCTGTTCTTGTCTTTTGGTATTCTCATGTTAGGTGAGATTAGTTTGAAAAAATAAGTTATGAAAAGGTCCGACATATATATGTCGACGATTGGACTGTAAAAGTCGCCAGTTGGTATTTTTAAATGGTTGAACCAACTCAACCGAGAAAAGGTTTGCACATTGACCCAGTGATGTGACACTGTGTAACATGTCTGTGAAACTGAGATTCGTTAGGGTGCGGGGACTTGATTATGCGGAGTAAATGTGTTAGGCACCCCCCCGACATCCGTGTTACCACGTTGACCGCCACTTTTCAATTAAAGTGTTATATAAATGTGTATGTGTGGATCAATGTGCAATTATTTGGAAGTAGTGCTATGCCTCGTTCGCACCTTTATACAAAGTGTTTGAATTTTTGTATAAAAATTCAGTTTTAACAAGATATAACAGTGATGTTTTGTGAAAGAGGTTTTTTTAAACCCTTATGCTCAATAGTAATTGAGGCCTTTGATACTTCCATTTTATTATATGTTCGGCTTGATTGCTTTTATTTTCGAGATGCAAAGCATCTTCGAGAAAATAATATACATAGCAGTGCTGAACTCCTTGTGGGTATGAGAGCCGTCTAAGGAAATTTGAACACCGTGAATAATGTACAAGCTGATTACAGCCGAAAATGTCCATCACGAGAACCGACTATAGATTTAGGAGATTGAATCTGTGATCAAATGATTCATAGGCTCACATGATGTAGAAGTTTATATGAAAGTTGTAAATAGTTATATATATAAAAGCTGTAAATATATATATACAGACTGTCAACCACCACGAAGCACCTCCATGGGGGATCAGAAATGTAAATAAAGTAGTAAAGACGATCAACCGCCACGAAGTAAACTCCAGGCGGGACGAAATGTAAATAAAGTAGTAAAAACGATCAACCACCACGAAGTAAACTCCAGGCGGGACGAAATGTAAATAAAGCAGTAAAAGGCCACGAAGTAAACCCTAGGCCTGACAGAAATGTAAATATATATATATATATATATATATATATATTATTACGATCAAACACTGTTTGATTATATATATATATATAAGTATTTATATATAAATAAAAGTAGTAAACACACCAGATGAAAATCCAGGCTCATCGAAAAGAGTTCGACAATAGTTTATATAAAATTATATATATATAAAAGCAATAAATGCTCCGGATGTGAATCCAGGCTCATCGAGCAGAGTTCGACAACAATTTATATATAAGTATATATATAAAAGCAATAAACGCTCTGGATGTGAGTCCAGGCTCATCGAACAGAGTTCGACAATAGTTTATATATATATATATAAAAGTAATAAACACTCCAGACGTGAGTCCAGGCTCAATCGAGGCATAAATCGATAATGTTAGTACAAATATATATAAGTATATATATACAAAAGAAATAAAAAACCACGGACCGAAGTTCGGGTATACACACGCTACACGACTCTCAACGTGAAGAACTGTGTGTGCACAGTAGTGGAGAAAAGGCTTTAAGAAAGGTACGAAGACTTACAATGGATTTCCAAAGAAGACTTCAATAGCTTTAAATGGATGAACACTCGGTTCCCACTGATAAAAAGTAGCAATATATGAGCTCACAAGTGTTTAAAATGAGAAAACACTCAATTTATAGTGTGTACGGAGCAAATTGGATAGGGCTTCCTCACCATTTTCTTTTACAAAATTGCCGCCCCAAGCCCTCTATTTATAGAAGGGGGAGTCGTAGGTGCACCTGCGGTTGCCCGGGGTGCCCCGGGCTCCACGGGTCCTGTCGTCTCGAAGTACGTACACGCATGCAATATGATGTCCACTCGAACTTTCAGAACTTCAATCTGGGCAACCGATCGAGGTGTATAAGACCTTTTTCGGCATGCTATTGTTGAGAGCTACCCAATGACATGGGATTAGAAGTTGTGCGAAGTCAGAAAGACGAGACCATGCCCTTGGTCTTCAAGTCTTCAAATTCTATCCGGTGTGCTGTCCTGTGTAGTAGTCACTCGGGATTGGAGCTATTTGGTTCTTGTAAGACACTGCTGTGTAGAATGTATGTTAAAATGTGTTGAGATGGTGTGCATGTGGGTTCGAGGTGGTAAAATTATGATTTTTCCCTTCACCAGGGTTATCTCTAGTTTGGGCTGATATATCAGTCGTTGCTTAGGGTTATCTCTAAGATTGGACTGCTGCAAGTGCTGAATGTCCTCAGGGTTGTCTCTGAGGTGTGCCTGACCTCCAGGGTTTATCTCTGGGACTGGAACTGAGTGCCTTGGGGTTATCTCTGAGGTTGAAGCTGACTGCAAGGGTTGAAAGGAGCTTTTTCGGGGTTATCTCTGGAACTGCACTTGCACTCCTCGATGTTGTTTTCGAGGTTAAAACTGAAACTCTCGGTGTTGTTTTCGGGATGAAACTGATTATCTCGGGGTTATCTCTGAGATGAAAGAGCTTTCTCCCGTGTTATTTCCGGAACTTGAACTGCATCTCTCAAGGTTATCTCCGAGGTTGAAACTGGAACTCCCAGGGTTACCTTCGGGATGAGACTGATTATCTCGGGGTTATCTCCGAGATGGTAAGAATTGAGTATCCCAGGGTTATCTCTGGGATTGAGCCAAGCTATCTTCCAAGGTTATCTTTGAAAGACGATTCTGCCCTCCTGCAATATTAGTAACAAGAGTACAAAAATTTTTGAGTGTCTACAGATGCCCCTCTTTATCATATTCATACAATGCAATGGCATTGATAGAATAAAGAATACTAAACACTTGAAATGTGACAAGATAATCATGATGCAATGTACTGCAGCATGATGTATATGCATGATGTATGTGATTTATTGGATTATTCTCCAACAGGATGTGATGACTACGGACTCCCACGACTTCTGCCGGGGATTGAAGTTATCACTAACAACCCTGATGAACTATTTTGAATGTGTGATCCAAAGTTCTCAGGAACTTTAATCCGGGCATCCAATCGAGATGTATAAGATCTTTTTTGGCATGCTGTTGTCGAGAGCTACACAATGACATGGGATTAGAGGTTGTGCGAAGTCAGGAAGATGGGACGATGCCCTTGGTCTTCAAGTATTGAAGTTATCACTGACAACCTTGCTGAACTATTTTGAATGTATGATCCAAAGTTCTCAGGAACTTCTAGGATGTTGACGTTGGGGTTATCACCAAAGTCCTTAATCCTTGGTACAGACTTTACACTGAGGATATATCTCTTATGTACAAGAGACTCTGTGGGGATGTGTTTTGTATGAGGAGACCTTGTATAACATATTCCATCATCGGTCATCCCTGATAAGGATGGTCCTTTCTGGTTTGTGTTGCCAGGTCCTTCTAATGCTCTGCCGGAGTTACTACCAATATTCTGTGTTGTCAGGGCTGTCCGACCCTCGCTGAAATGTACATCAACGGATGAGATCCCTGCTGTGGATAATGTCAAGGCTTCTTGCCCTTCATTGACGCGTGCATCAACGGATGAGATCATCAGATGGTTTTCGATTCTTCACTGGATTTACTTGCCAGCGGCTGAGTGCCGTCGAGGTTGCCTGACCCTCATTGACGTGTTCATCAACGGCTAATTTTGATAAAGTTTTCACTGGGGAAGAAAGGTTTTGGGGTTCCGACCCTGCACAGATGGCATTCAGACCTTCATGAGGCGTTGCCGAGTGTAGTTTGTAACTGTTGTGATCATCGATATAGTGAACCCTGTGTCTGGGGGAATACCAATGAGTGACATGTAGACCCGCAATTTGGTCTTTGAAAACCAGGATTTTAGGCTCTTCCGCTCAATCGTGTAACATCTTTTTTCCTGATTTAACTTTTCAACTTGTGAGACCTCCTTTGCAACTCAAATTTAATTGAGCCAGAGGGGTGGGCCTCACTTAGGGGAGCCATGAGGTACACTATGCCAGCCGTCAGGTGGCCTTAAATGGTTTGGTGCTTTCACAAGTCATTTTTATATTGCGCCACACAAGAAATCTGAGAGCTCTTCTTCAGATCTGCTGAGTTCGGGCGTCTTTCTGCAAATTCTATCACCGTACACGTGTTCTACATTGCCCTGGTAATGTATGTATGTCTTCTTTTCCAATTTTTATCCGTTGGAAAATGAGTTATCACATAAAATGCTTCTAAACACATAATAGTGAATATGCATGCACATATGACTTGATAAAAAATATTCAACATAGTAAATGTTAGTATTTAACCATGCTAAACATGTAAGACCCCGAATTTTATGAAATGAAAGTATTTAATTTTCTTATAATTATTATTTTATTTAGTAAATGGTTAAATTGATAAAAGGTTAAAGTTAAGGGTGATATTTAAAAATTTTGCAAAGTAAGCAAGTTGATATAAAATATTCGTTGTGTCAGGGAATTTTCGATTGGTCGGGGAATATTCATTTTAACAGGGAATATTCGTACGACGGTACAATCATTGGTGGACCCCACAACGGAAGTATTGTCCTAGTTAGAAAACAACAAAAATATCTTTTTATAAAAATAAACGACAAAAGTTTTACCGTTAAACTGTTGAGATACCGGTGGTTAAAATACAATAATACGCGTGGTTGCATAGTAACACACGGTATTAATTATTGATGCTTACGTAAGAAGCCACTCAGTTTACTCAATTATTACTATAGTAATTGTTGCATAGTATCTCATTTTATTTGATTCAATTATTGTCATAGTATCATCTGCATAATATTTTATATTATTAAGTCAATAATTGAGACAATACATTTATTCATATTATTATTTACATTATTGATAATGTCTAGAAAGTTCTGTCGAGGAGAGGTTTAGTCACCTAATTGCGCGCCAATAGGGAGAAATTGTAACAACCCCAAAATAGGTTCATTCCATCCAACCCATTCTGAGTCGCCAAATATATGGTACGAAAAACAACTACAACTTTATTATAACAATTGTCGTGCAAAATACAACAACACATATCTTTGTGAGTTTGGATACAAATATATACCAACTCAGAAGTACGTCACAATGACACCTTACATAAAGGTATAGTCAAAAAGCATTTTAGAAATTAGAATCTTTGGGAAGTGCTCATGAAACCTTCATACATGGGAGGCCATGCTTTTAGGTTATGGTAGATATCATATGGCCACAAAATTTTCCTTGGTTGACCCAATAAACCCCAAAGAAAAACGAGAAGATTACTATCATATTCTTCCCAATAGTGAGTCTCTCTTGACATATCATTATCTCCACCGTCTCTAATTGGGTATTATACTCCAAACAAACACCAAGATTATATAGGTAGTGCTTGTAAATATACTCAGCAAGTGGATGAGCACAACCATGTCTTATGATGACACGAGGTTGTATGTCATTAGACATCTTGTATGATAGTGACAAAACACCCTTCCAAGTTAAATTCACCTCACCCTCAACATCTATAGACCACCACTCTATTCCCTCGCTATTCCCCGCTCGACCCAGCTACACTTTTATTACCTGAAAGGAATTGTGAAACAAAAGGGTGAGCACAACTAGCTCAGTAAAGAATATTATGACTAAAGATAAATAAATTATCAATAGTCTTCATCAGTAATAAATCAGAGATTTAGAACATATGGTAGATGATAAAACTTTTCAACCATAGTTAACGTGAATGAGCAATCCATTAGAAGAGTCAAATAGACTATAAAGTCTATTGTCTTCTCCATGTTAAAAATCCACCAACAATGTTTTATCCCTGTAACATCAATCAACAATTCCTGTCCACAATCACGTGTATAACTCATAGTCGTAATTGTAGTTCTAAATTCCTTTCCTCATCCAAAACAAAGATAATTTTCATCACTTGTCTTTACCTGAAACATCAAAGATCATGGTTATACCAAATCACAGTTCCTGTTCATAATCATACTAATAAATTCATCTTTGCACCACGGCAAAGATATTCATCAACAGATTCATCTTTACACTACAAAGCTAAAGATATTCAACAACGGGTCATCTTTGCATTACAAGCCAAAGATATTCATCAATAATTCATCTTTGCACTACAAAGCAAAGATATTCAACAACAGTCATCTTTGCATTACGAGCAAAAGATATTCATCAATAATTCATCTTTGCACTCACCGTGAAAAGATATTCAACAATGGTCATCTTTGCATTACGAGCAAAAGATATTCATCAATAATTCATCTTTGCACTCTTGGCTAAAGATATTCATCAGTTGGTCATGTTCATTTAAACACCTATTCATCTTTGCACTACAGGCCAAAGATATTCTTCAGAAATCATTCATCTTTGCATTGGTTTTATCCACGTCCAAAAATACCTCAAAAATAATCATAGTGGTGTAAAATTCAAGAATGATCAAAACATGGATACAATCAAAGCTAGTATCCGAATAGATATTTTAGAGCGAAAAGAAAAATTTTCATTTTTAAATTGAATAGTCTTGCCGTATTCGTGAATTGTGCAGATATCGTGAATAGTCTCAGTATCGTGAATAGTAACTCGACACCAAAAGATAGAAATTCCACAAAAACATCTTCACGCTTCATGAATAGTACTCGTGAATAGTAATCGTGAATAGTAACTCATGAATAGTAACTTCGTGAATAGTAACTCATGAATAGTAACCCAGACATGAAAAAGTTCCAAATTTGATAAAAGTTCCAACTAATATTTCAAAGATAATGATATTGAAGAAATAATATCATTTGAGAAGAAAATAACATCCCTTACCTCGAAAGAGCAAGTACTTCTAGTTGAAACAGGATATAGTCTTTGAAGGAACTTGCACCGTCTAACAATACTCAAAGTATACTCAAAATACTCACAAGAATACTTTCGATAATATAGAGAGAGAAAAGAGAAAACTTGTTTACGGTGTGATTTTCAATTCTAACTTAGCCCTCTATTTATAGGAAAATGTTTATGCACGACGAAAGCGGACTTAACTCCGCAAACTTGATGGCTTTACCTGCTACTATTCCCACCCACCATATTTGAAAATTCAATTGAGCACATTTCTCACCAACCAAAAGTGGGGCCCACCAATTCTAGAATTTTCCACCAAAATCATTTATAACCTAATTTCTGAATCAGTCACCTTTTAAAATTCATAACAAATTATACGTTCATTTTTAACGGTTCAAAATTTGTGAACATATACTCAACTTATATACGTATAACATATCCAAAAATCCCAACGATCCAACGGTCAGATTAAAAATTATAACTCACATAATAAAGCTGTAAGAACACTGATTTGATCTTTTAATACCTCCAATCCGACAAAATACTGATAAAATACCTCAACATTAATTCCTTCATTTATAACCACATAAATAAATCCATCATTTATATCCACATCAAATAAATATTTCATTGTCATATAAATCAATAATTAATTATTCATAAATAATATTATAGAATCACAATAATAATGACAAGGCGGTTCCCAGGAAAGGGGCTTTCAATAAGAATTTCTCCTTCTTGGCGCGCAATTAGGTGACCAAACCTCTCCTCGTAATGAACTTTCTAGACATTGCCAATAATGTTATCTAATAATATTATTCAAATAATATGAATTATTGATCCGATAATGGAATCTTTATCAAGTGACAATTATTGAACAACAATAATATAAAATATCAACGCATCAATTATTGAATCAATAAAATAAAATATTGAGCAATAAATTATCGTACAATTATTGAGTAGTGCCTTCTTACGTAAGAATCAATAATTCAAAAATACTTGTGTAATACCGTGCTACTCTTGTGCAACAACGCGTATTACTTTATTTTACCAACCAAGGTATTCCAGCGGTGTTAAGCATAACGATTACGTCGTTATTTATAAAAACTTAATTTTGTCGTTTTCTTCATCAAACGGTTATTTACATTATGGGGCCCACAAATAGCTGCTGGCCGTAAATGCGAATATTCACGACGGTAAGAATATTCCACGACCAAACGAATATTCCCAAACAATAATGAATACTTTATACCCCCCTTGCGTATTTTGAAAAAAAATTTCATATATCACCCTTAACTTTAACTTTTATCAATTTAACCATTTCTTGAATAGAAAAATTGAATACTTTTATTTCATAAAATTAGGGGTCTTACAATCTCCCTCCTTATGAAATTTCGTCCCCAAAATTTACGCATACTGGTATTTCAAAGAGTTGAGAATACCTTGTTTTCATTTCGATTCTATCTCCCCTGTCATCATGATTTCTCCATTGCTCATCTCCACGTATTTAGGATATCATTCTAGAATACAGCTTCAAAACAAAGGTTAATTGAGCAAATTAACATATCACATAATATCTCGATATTATGTCTGACCAACAAATAAGCTTAGGTAGGACACACTAGCGAAGGATTTACTCATCTCTCCCCTCCTAGTTCTATTCCCCAATCTCCGCCAGAGATCATATCCCTAAGCTCTGATACCAAATGTAACTCTGGACACCAACTTGTGTCAGCACCTCACATTGATACCTATCAGTTTGCCATCGCAGAACGGCGTCCCCTACGGAGAGTCTGGCTTCGGTGCATCCCCCATCAACAGGAAGTCACCAGCGAGAGGCTCGGGGCTCTTTACTTATAGCTCTGATACCAAATGTAACAACCCCAAAATAGGTTCATTCCATCCAACCCATTCTGAGTCGCCAAATATATGGTACGAAAAACAACTACAACTTTATTACAATAATTGTCGTGCAAAATACTACAACACATATCTTTGTGAGTTTGGATACAAATATATACCGGTATGTACGTCACAATGACACCTTACATAAAGGTATAGTCAAAAACTATTTTAGAAATTAGAATCTTTGGGAAGTGCTCAAGGAAACCTTCATACATGGGAGGCCATGCTTTTAGGTTATGGTAGATATCATATGGCCACAGAATTTTCCTTGGTTGACCCAAAAAACCCCAAAGAAAAACGAGAAGATTACTATCATATTCTTCCCAATAGTGAGTCTTCTCTTGACATATCATTATCTCCACTGTCTCTAATTGGGTATTATACTCCAAACAAACACCAAGATTATACAGGTAGTGCTTGTAAATATACTCAGCAAGTGGATGAGCACAACCATGTCTTATGATGACACGAGGTTGTATGTCATTAGACATCTTGTATGATAGTGACAAAACACCCTTCCAAGTTAAATTCACCTCACCCTCAACATCTATAGACCACCACTCTATTCCTCGCTATTATTTCGCTCGACCTAGCTACACTTTTATTACACGAAAGTAATTGTGAAACAAAAGGGTGAGCACAACTAGCTTCAATAAAGAATATTATGACTAAAGATAAATAAATTATCAATAGTCTTCATCAGTAATAAATCAGAGATTTAGAACATATGGTAGATGATAAAACTTTTCAACCATAGTTGCAGTGAATGAGCAATCCATTAGAAGAGTCAAATAGACTATAAAGTCTATTGTCTTCTCCATGTTAAAAATCCACCAACAATGTTTTATCCTCGTAACATCAATCAACAATTCTCGCCCACAATCACGTGTATAACTTCATAATCGTAATTGTAGTTCTAAATTCCTTTCCTCATCCAAAACAAAGATAATTTTCATCACTTGTCTTTACGAAACATCAAAGATCATGGTTATACCAAATCACAGTTCTGTTCATAATCATACTAATAAATTCATCTTTGCACTACTACCAAAGATATTCATCAACAGATTCATCTTTACACTACAAAGCTAAAGATATTCAACAACGGGTCATCTTTGCATTACAAGCCAAAGATATTCATCAATAATTCATCTTTTTTGCACTACTGTGCTAAAGATATTCAACAACAGGTCATCTTTGCATTACGAGCAAAAGATATTCATCAATAATTCATCTTTGCACTACCGGCAAAAGATATTCAACAATAGGTCATCTTTGCATTACGAGCAAAAGATATTCATCAATAATTCATCTTTGCACTACTGGCTAAAGATATTCATTAGTTGGTCATGTTCATTTAAACACCTATTCATCTTTGCACTACAGGCCAAAGATATTCTTCAGAAATCATTCATCTTTGCATTGGTTTTATCCACGTCCAAAAATACCTCAAAAATAATCATAGTGGTGTAAAATTCAAGAATGATCAAAACATGGATACAATCAAAGCTAGTATCCAGAATAGATATTTTAGACGAAAAGAAAAATTTTCATTTTTCGGTGAATAAAGGCCGTGATTAAGTGAATAGTCAGATATCGTGAATAGTCTTAGTATCACGTGAATAGTAACTCCGACACCAAAAGATAGAAATTCCACAAAAAAAACATCTTCACGCTTCATGAATAGTACTCGTGAATAGTAACTCATGAATAGTAACTCGTGAATAGTAACTCATGAATAGTAACCCCGACATGAAAAAGTTCCAAATTTGATAAAAGTTCCAACCGATATTTCAAAGATAATGATATTGAAGAAATAATATCATTTGAGAAGAAAATAACATCCTTACCTCGAAAGACAAGATTTCTAGTTGAAACACAGGATATAGTCTTTGAAGGGAACTTGCACCGCGTCTAACAATACTCAAAGTATACTCAAAATACTCACAAGAATAATTTCGATAATATAGAGAGAGAGAAAGAGAGAAAACTTGTTTACGGTGTGATTTTCAATTCTAACTTAGCCTCTATTTATAGGAAAATGTTAGCACACCAAGCAGACTTAACCTGCAACCTGATGGCTTTACCTGCTACTATTCCCACCCACCATATTTGAAAATTCAATTGAGCACATTTCTCACCAACCAAAAGTGGGGCCCACCAATTCTAGAATTTTCCACCAAAATCATTTATAACCTAATTTCTGAATCAGTCACCTTTTAAAATTCATAACAAATTATCGTTCATTTTTAACGGTTCAAAATTTGTGAACATATACTCAACTTATATCGTATAACATATCCAAAAATCCCAACGATCCAACTACGATTAAAAATTATAACTCACATAATAAAGTCGTAAGAACAATCGATTTGATCTTTTAATACCTCCAATCCGGCAAAATATCGATAAAATACCTCAACATTAATTCCTTCATTTATAACCACATAAATAAATCCATCATTTATATCCACATCAAATAAATATTTCATTGTCATATAAATCAATAATTAATTATTCATAAATAATATTATAGAATCACAATAATGACAACAAAGGCGGTTCCCGAGGAAAGAGGGGCTTTCAATAAGAATTTCTCCTTCATGGCGCGCAATTAGGTGACCAAACCTCTCCTTGTGAGTAACTTTCTAGACATTGCCAATAATGTTATCTAATAATATTATTCAAATAATATGAATTATTGATCCGATAATGAGAATCTTTGTGCGGTGACAATTATTGAACAACAATAATATAAAATATCAACGCATCAATTATTGAATCAATAAAATAAAATATTGAGCAATAATTTCGTAACAATTATTGAGTAGTGCCTTTTACGTAAGAATCAATAATTCAAAAATCTGTTGTGTAATACGTGCTTATCTCTTGTGCAACAACGCGTATTACTTTATTTTACCAAGGGTATTCCAACGATTGTTAGCAGTAACGATTACGTCGTTATTTATAAAAACTTAATTTTGTCGTTTTCTTCATCAAGCGACGTTATTACATTATGGGGCCCACAAATAATAGGCTACTTGTCAGTAAATACGAATATTCCCGACGGAAAGAATATTCCACGACCAAACGAATATTCCCAAACAATAATGAATACTTTATACCCCCTTGCGTATTTTGAAATTTTTTTCATATATCACCCTTAACTTTAACTTTTATCAATTTAACCATTTACTGAATAGAAAAATTGAATACTTTTATTTCATAAAATTCGGGGTCTTACAGAAATCCTTATCGGAAAGCCCCCTCTTTCCTGGGAATGATCTGGTTGTCGATATTGTAAGTTATAATATTAATGATGAATAATTATTGAAGTATTAAGAATGTGTTTATTAAAGATTAGTGAATTACAAAAGTTAGAGGGGAATAATGCTAACTTGGAAAACTTTAGGGATACTAAAGTGTAATAAGTTAAATTAATCTAGACCATTGGTGGTGGTTTTAATAGTAAATCAATCTGGACCATTGATGGTGGTTTTAATAGTAAATCAATTTGGACCGTCGGTGGTGGTTTTAATAGTAAATCAATCTGAACCTTTGATGGTGGTTTTAAAAGTAAATCAATCATGACCGTCGGTGGTGGTTTTAAAAGCAATCAATTTGGACCGTCGGTGGTGGTTTTAAAAGTAAATCAATCTGGACCGTCGGTTGTGGTTTTAATAGTAATCAATATGGACCGTCCGTCGGTGGTGGTTTTAAAAGTAAATTAATCTGGACCGTCGGTTGTGGTTTTAATAGTAATTAATATGGACCGTCTGTTCTAATAGTAAATCAATCTGGACCATTCGTGAATTAGTTACTATTTAGTCCATTCTCTTATAAATAGAAGCTTAATTCTTCTTTCATTCTCACCAATTCACTGAGATTCACAAGAGACACTATAGAGAGAGAAACTATAGAGAGCAAGAAAGAGTATTCTGCTACTTCACTATTGCAGTATCCAGTCTTCTACTAAGGTAAGGGATATTATTTTCATTTGGTAAGGGATATTATTTGTTGTATTAAGTAAGGGTATTATTTCTTCAGATTCATAAGGAATACTATTTTCAGTATTCATCCTTTAATATGTAGGAATAACTTTGTCTACGCGGATTACGCATCGTAGTATGGCGGTGAAAATCTATTCATGATTTCAGTATGTTATTTCTTTTCATATTCTTAAATCTAAACTTACTATGGTAAGTATTGCTTCTATAATCCTTGAAATTAGTGGAATATTCATGAGTTTTGCGCTTCATCTAGTATCATTTTATTAGAATATTGCTCTGAACTTTCTTATTAAATATCATTATTTTCCCCGAGTTACTATTCACGGGTTATTATTCACCCGATTACTATTCACTCTAGTATTATTCACTCGGGTATTCGGGGCACTTTTCGTGCCAGAGTACTATTCACGAGTTACTATTCACCCAATTATTATTCACTCTAGTATTATTCACTCGGATATTAGGGGCACTTTTTTGTGCCGGGGTACTATTCACGGGGTACTATTCCTGAAGTACTATTCACAGTATACTATTCACTCGGTTACTATTCACCCGGGGTACTATTCATGACAAAAATTGATTTCTTTTCTGTCCAAAATTATTTTTGATACGTGAATATTATTCTTAAATTTTACTCCACAAAGCAGTATCATGTTAACAATTTGGATATTTTTAAACTCTGGATAAATTTAAAGTCTTTAATATTTATCCTTGATTTTGTTTGATTAATGCTTATATCATTGTCATCATCCTCATGCTTATATTGTGATGAAAGTCATCTTTGGCTTACGTGCATAGATGGACTGTTGATTAATATGATTATATCTAAGGATTATTCAATATAATCATGACCCGTAGTGTTACAAAGGATGTGGTAAAAGTCCTCATTGGCCCGTAGTGCATTGATGGACAGTTATTCGTATGATTATGACTAGGAAATATTCGGTATAATCATGACTATTGGTGAAAACACGAATATCCTTGGCCTGTAGTGCATTGATAATTCGTGGTCGTGCGTGATCTTAATGAATATCCTTAGGCGTAAAAGGATGATTCGATTATGTGGATTATTTATTAAGCTGAGTCTCAGCGATAAAATATTGATAATAACCTTTTAATTCGTAGAAGATAGTAGATATCATGCTCTACTTAACTCTTCTAAAATACAGTTGCATGTATTTGGCCTGTAGTGCAAAGATGAACTGTTAATGAATATCTTTGGCCCGTAGTGCAAAGATGAATTTATTAGTATGGTTATAAATAGGAACTATGATTTGGTAGAACCATGATCTTTGATGTTTCAGGTAAAGATAGGTGATGAAAATTATCTTCGTCCTGGGTGCGAAGAGGAATTTAGAATCACAATTGTGATTATGAATAATTATGGATAGGAACTGTTGATTGATGTTACAGGGAGAAAACATGGTTGATGGACTTTTAACATGGAGAAGATAATAGACTTTATGGTCTATTTGACTCTTCTAATGGATTGTTTGTTCCGCTGCTACTATGGTTGAAAATTTTTATCATCTACCATATGTTCTAAATCTCTGATTTATTATTAACGAAGGCTATTGATAATTTAATTATCTATAGCCATGATATTCTTTACTAGGCTATTTGTGCTCACCCTTTTGCTTCATAATTCCTTTTAGGTAATAAGAGTGTAGCTGGGTCGAGCGGGGATAACATGGGAATAGTGTGATGGTCCGAGACTGTCGAATTTTCTCAATACATTATAAAACGACATGACATGCAATATATAATTGTATTGAGGACCTAAGATGTGTGTGTCGTACTTTATACGTCACTTAATAATTAATTTTGATGAACAACAATAGGTTGATGAGAACCTGACTTTGAAAGCGTCAAAAGTACACCTCATTAGAATGAACAGGATAGAAATCTTCTCGTTCTTCTTTGGGGTCTTAAAATATTTGCTGCTGTATTTTATAAGGCATTGTAATAATTTAAGTTTGGATACTGTCTATGAGACAATATTGTATTAAAACTCACAGTATAACTATGGTCGTATTCTGTACGACAGTTCAACAGTTGTATAAATGAAGTTTGTATTTGATTTCTGTAGTGTGATATCTGGCAACTCAGAATGGGTCGTGTGGACCTATTTTGGGGGCATCACAGAACATAATGATGTGAAAAAATTTAACTTTTGAAATAGTCAAATTGGCACCTTTTTTATGCTATTTCTTATCCTATTTAAGGACAAATGAGCAAATGTGGTAAAGCAAAGTAATCCTGGTAATTAGGCTACCCTTACGGATTATGTCTTTGATAGTGTAATGCATATAGGATGTTTATGACTGTGGGTAGGTGTGCTACTGAATGGCCACCTAGTCATGCCTATGTGTATGTGGATAGTCCTATTTGGAAAGGAGACTATGGCAAAATTTTTTCAAAATATAGGCATTGGATAGTCATATATTTTTAACTCTACTGTAGGCGTATGTTAAAATAATGCATGCATGCATGTAGTCATAAAATGCATTTTGAAAAAGCTCCAGGTTAGAGTTTACCACTATTTACACTATTATACTCTTATATATGTTTATTCTTTTTAAATAATATCCAAAGATAAAAGCAGTCTAACGTATATACATAAAAGTTTTAGAATTACAAAATTATACTTGTGTAAAAATTACTTGTATACATATAAGATTTCAGAATTACAAAATTATTTATTGCACTGATTGAAAGTACTTGAAACAATAGAACTACTACAAAGGTCACCAAGCTTGCTAACAATAGCTGCTAAAAAAACAAACTTGCTAACAATATAAAAATTCTGAATCTAGCCTAGTTTCTCTTTTAAATTAAGATTGATTAAAAATTTCATCACCAAAAATAGATAAAATAAGATAAATACCAAGAATTCGAAACATAGTCATACCAATATCTAAGGAACAAGTCAAATTAAGCAAAAAAGATGCAAGTTTTTAAATATCTTCTCACAAAAAATTACACTTTCCTTTTGAACATATTTGTCGGTTGTTAAGAGATAATTTAATTTTATACATTTAAATGAATGGGTTGTATAAATAGGATTTGCGTAACTTGGCTATCTAATTTTTTTATTGTAAATTATATCTCTCTTTTATGTAAATCTCTTTAACTGTTGATTAATATTTCTATTTTATTAAAAATATATTATAATATGTTTTAGTAGAATTACTTAGAAATTGGAATTGAAAAACAGGAGCATTGAAGACTCATTTGTAATGGAGATCAAGTTGAATTAAATAGTTATATTAATGGTTTTATTCTTGCACTTTATGTTTGACCTTTTGGTTCACTCAGTGACTCAAACGAATCAAACTAGAATCAAGTCCATAATCATTCCAAGTAGAATATAGTATTCTATAAGTGCATGCTAAGTATATATTAATATATTATTATACATGATGATGTATGTTTAATATGACGCATATATATATATATATATATATATATATATATGTGTGTGTGTGTGTGTGTGTGTGTGTGTGTGTGTGTCCGCGCTAAATAAGATGAGACCATTAATAACAAAAACCCTCAAGAATAAAAATATTAAGTTAATTACGTTCAAGGACATTCAAAATGTCAAACGGAGCCTTCTAGCATGATGAAATAATAGAGTATCGAATATTTAATATGAGTTTGTTGTGCACAAACAAAACTTGTATTCAAATTTGAGATGTTGGCTTTATCAAATTGGATGTTTATAAAGAATTGAATAATATCGTTTTGTTGTGCACGCATAAGGACTGTATTTTTCTCTTCACTTATATTCAAATGCTGGGTCTAACTTAGCTTAGATAATTTTGGTTCGGATGTGCACACATTTGACAATTATAATCTAAGAGACAAAAGAAAATAAAATAAGTTACATGGAGATGTAATTGAAAAAAGTTGTCTACCTGTTGAATAAATCTATAGTTTGTTGTGCACGCACAATGTTGTATATTTATGGCAATAGGATCCTTTTTCATTAGCGAATTTTTAACTAGTTCTGTCAAACTATGTATGGAGGGTCATATAGTTTGAAGAAATAGTTGGATACATCATTTTTAATAAAGACGAAATTAATCTGGTAATGAATGCCTTCTAATGTTGTTAAATCACAAATTCATTCACATAATTTTACAATGTCTAATTCACTATCATTGTGGAGTATATTAGATGTTAATAAGTTAACCAGACCAAATTATACGGATTGATTAAGGAATTTGAGAATAGTTCTCATGGCTGAAAAGCTATCTTTTGTCCTTAATTTGTCTGTCCCTACAACGATTGTAGACAATGCCTCTGATGAAGAGATTGCTACATTTAGAAAGTGGCTAGATGATCCACAATGGGCTCATTGCATCATGTCGGCATCTGTTATCCATTTACTGGGTTGACATGGACTTGTTATGCGGGACACCAGAATAGCATGCCAAGCCAAACCTTGGAACTCATTTGTTTGGCAAGGCATATATGTCTGTGCGATGGCTGCAGCGTGAAGTCTTGAGGCGAGCGAGCAGTAATGCCTGGCAGTATTTGGGCGACGTAGTCGGCAAACGAGTTTGACACTTAGTCATTTGAGTAGCAATGAGCAGCGTTATGCAGCAATGGGCGACACTAGGCAGCAAGTTGGGTCATTGCGTAGCAAATGGGCTATGTCAAAAAACTAGCAAATCTACATGGTTTGCATTTTGATTCCTCAGACAGGTCTGATGTCCAGTTTGGAAACTTTCATAAGTGCTATTATAGGGGGGGTGCTCCGTGAAGGTCACCCGAGACCATGAGCAGGTGGTATGGGCGATGCATGCTGGACGTTGGGACATTGTTGAGCTCCCCTACAATAATGTCTAACATCGGATTGTTGACTTGGATCGAATCAAAGACTTGTTCATTGGTTGGGCATGCATGAGCAAGAACGTGGGTATGGCAAAGGTGTTGAGCTTGGCATGTCAAGGCATGGCATGGGTTGGTGCCTAACATGCAACAAGGCTAATTCATGCGGACAGACGCATGGGCTGGATGTGGACAACAAACTTGGACAACACCTTGGGCTAGATGGAAATTCGTGGGCTAAATGGACAGCATATTGTGGAAACATGATTGGGCAACTTCGTGGGCTGAGACATCAACAATGTTGTCTAACACATTGGTGGGTGAAGACATCAAAAGGTGGGCTGACACTGTGAGCAGTTAGGATTGGATGACTGGAGCAAGACCCAACTGACATGCAGTTGTGGGCAGTCAACTTCCATGCACATGACTGGCATGTCTCTAGCCAGTTGCACATCATGAGGCTCACACATCTGCTAGTGGGAAGTTGATAGGCAGTTGCACATCATGGGGTGCACACATCTGCTAGTGGGCAGTTGAGGAGTAGTTGTACATCACGGAGCGCACACATCTACTAGTGGGCAGTTGGCGTGCAATTGCTGATTCAAAATGCTGGTTTCCTATTGGTTCTAAATGTCCTAGCAGTTGGGGGTGTCAATTGCAGCCTAATATGTATTTATATGTACAACAAGGGGGTTTGGCTAGGCAGAGATCACTGAGCAAGTGTGAGTTTGTGAGCCCCTAGTCATATATTGTAATCCTTGTTATGGAGTGACCAATAAAAGGTTGGGACGTTGTCCTATAAACACTGTGTTGGCTTGTGTGCGTGGCTTGATTATATAGACTGTGCTTGTGTGATTGACAAGTTACTGACTGGTTGGAAATATCAGTGCATCATAAGGAGAACATAGACGCAAAAAAATAGTGTCAGATTGTACACCCTGTGACAATTGGTATCAAAGCTTCATTAGAGAATGATGGAGAATAACACAATTTGAATCAATGAATTGCAAGAGAAGTTGCAGATGCTATAAACCTTTATGGGTATGCGGTTGGTTGGTGAAGAAGGTTCATTGGCAGACAACCTTCGAACAACAACTGCTGTGTTGGAGAACCTTCATGCTTAAGTTGCAAATCATATCCAAGAGACCCAAAAGAAGTTAGAGGACATTATTGTTGATCTGTTGGCTATAACAAATCAGACCCTAGAAGTGATAGAGCGTCATGAGAAAATGGCCGAGGATATGGCACTAGTCCGACGTGCTGTGGCTTTTAGTCCTACGAGTGTTAGAGATAGTCATCACTTGAAGGTAAGAGTTCCTGAACCAAAGGCGTTTGGTGGCAGTTAAAATGCTAAGGAACTAGAGAACTTTTTATGGGACATGGAGCAATACTTTGTGGCTGCCCATATCCTAGATCGAGAGAAGGTCACAATTACAAGCATGTACTTGACGGAGGATGCTAAACTCTGGTGGCGAGCTCAAACTGAGGATGATGTTAGTACAGGTAGGCCCAAGATTGAAACATGGGAAGTTCTTAAGAAGGAATTGAAGAATTAGTTCCTGCCTCTTAATACTTCATGACTGGTAAGGGATAACTTGAGGCATTTGAAACAGATAGGATCTATTCAGGAGTATGTGAAAGAGTTTAGTTCTTTGATGTTGGACATCAAGAACATGTCTGAGGAAGATAAACTATTTAATTTCATGTCGGGTTTGCAACAGTGGGCGCAGACTGAGTTGTATAGACAAGGTGTCAAAGACTTACCTACAGCAATTGCATCGGCTAATAGTTTGGTGGACTATAAATATTCTGGTTCCAATGCTGCTGATGGTAAGAAGAAGCAGATGGTTAAGAAAGACAAGGGTGGTTCCAAAGTTGGCAAGAAGGACAAGAAATCCAAGAAAGGTGGTGACAAGCAGTCAAAGCCTAAAGGTGATGGATAGTCCAAGGACAAGAGTAAAGGTTACTTCATATATAGGGGTCCCCATCGGATGAGGGAATTCCCAAAGAAAGAGAAAGTGAATGCCCTGGTTGCGAATGACTCGAATGATGCTGGAACATCATATGGTCTATGAATGAACCCATTGCAACTGTTGGGTGCTTTGCAGACCCAAAAAGCAAAGACACCCACTCCACGTGGACTGATGTATGTGTCAGTGGCCATTAATAGCCAGAAAGTGTAGGTCAAAGTAGATACTGGTGCTACCAACAACTTTGTTGCAGAGAGGGAAGTGGGCAATCTAAAGTTGGACTTGCCGTAGAATGCAAGTAAAATCAAGGCTGTGAATTCTAAGGCCAAACCAATTCGTGGCACGACGGTGGCAAATTTGAAAGTTGGTCCATGGGAAGGGAAGTGCATCTTGATGGCTATTCCTTGGGATAACTTTGATCTCATCCTAAGAATTCGTAAATCTGGCTTTTTGCCACCCTCTAAGGCTCCTTATGGTGCACCTGTGTTGTTTTAGAGGAAACATGATGGCTCGATGAGGATGTGCGTGGACTACAGAGCATTGAATAAGGTCATTATGAAAAACAAATACCCTATTCCTAATGTTGCTAATTTATTTGATCGTTTATCCCGAGCCAAGTACTTTACAAAGGTGGACTTGAGAGCTGGGTATTGGCAAGTGAGAATTGCTATTGGTGATGAAGTTAAAATAGCCTGTGTGATAAGGTTTGGTTCGTATGAATTCCTTGTAATGTCGTTTGGCTTAACCAATGCCCCTGCCATATTCAATAATCTTATGAGCGATGTATTTTATGAGTATGTAGATAGATTTGTTATTGTTTATCTAGATAACATTGTTGTATATAGTGAAACCCTAGATGGTCACCTTGAACAACTTAGGTTATTTTTTCAAAAGCTAAGAGAGTTTCAGTTGTTAGTGAAAAAAGAGAAATGTGAGTTTTGTAGAGCAGAGGTCATGTTCCTTGGGCACTGGATTAGCCAAGGACATGTGAGAATTGAGGAGAGGAAAGTCCAAGCCTTTATTGAATGGACTGCTCCTACAAAAGTTATTGAGTTGAGATCATTTCTGGGATTGGAAAACTACTTCCAAAAGTTCATCAAGGGGTATTCAAAGATGGTGTCTCCCTTGACTGACTAACTAAAGAAGGATAATAAGTGGGAATGGACAACGGGGATGTCAAGAAATATTCGAGAGATTAAAAGAAGTTGTGTCATTTGAACCAGTGTTGAAGCTTCCTAACTTTGAGATTCCTTTTGAGGTGTATACTGATGCGTCAGACAGGGTTATTGTTGGGGTGCTAGTGCAGAACAATCATCTGGTTGCCTATGAAAGCCAAAAAATTGAAGGATGCTGAACAAAGATACAATACTCATAAGAAAAAGATGACTGCAGTGGTGCATTGCTTGGAAACATGGAAACACTACTTGCTGGGTACAAAGTTTGTGGTGGTGACTGATAATGTAGCCAACACCTACTTCAAGACTCAGAAGAAGTTGACCCCGAAGTAGGCTTGTTGGCAGGAATTCTTAGTAGAGTTTGATTTTTTGTGGGTACACCAACCTGGTACGCAGAATTCAGTTACTAATGCATTAAGTAGAATGCTGGTTCAAGAGTTTGTTATTGCTCTCACGGTGGTTGAGACAGAGTTCGTGGATAAGATTAAGGAACTATCCCAATGTGATACTGTTTACCAAAGACTTCATTCACAAGTACAGGAAGGGCTGGTTCGAAGATATTGTGTTGAAGATGAGTTTCTTTATGCAAAAGGCAGTAGATTGTATATCCCTTGTGGAGGGGGTTTGAGGAGGCAGATCATTCATGAGACACATGACACAAAGTGGGCTGGTCACCCATGCATTGCGAGAATGTTAGCTTTGCTATCTCGCTTGTACTACTGGCCTAAGATGGAAAATGACGCTAAGGAATATGTCAAGTCTTGTCTTGTGTGCCAAGTGGACAAACTTGAGAAAAAGAGTGAAGCATGCTTGTTGCAACCTCTGCTCATTCCTGACAGACCATGGTAGTCAATGTCAATAGATTTCATTTCTGGGTTGCCGAAGGTTGATGGGATGAGGTCGATCTTTGTGATAGTCGATCAGTTTTCCAAGTATGCAATGTTCATCTCTACACCACATTCTTGTACAACAGATGTTGCTGCTAATTTGATTTTCAAATGTGTTGTTAAGTATTTTGGGTTTCCTAAAGATATTATAAGTGATCGGGATACTCGGTTCATGGGAAGGTTTTGGACAGTTTGGTTTGATTGGGTCTGACTTGAAGTTTAATACGTCGAATCACCCTCAGACAGATGGTTAGACTGAGAGGATGAATCAGTTGCTCGAGGAGTATCTACGACATTATGTTACTGCAAGTCAGAAGAACTGGCTGGAGTTGCTTGAACCAACATAGTTTTGTTATAATTTGCATCAATCTTCTACAACGGGTATGAGTCCCTTCGAGCTGAGCATGGGTTTTTAGCCAAGGACTCCAAATGATGTGGCGGTGCAGCGTACAGGAGGTAATTGTCCTGCTACCTATCGGTTTGCAAGGGCAAGAACAGAGTTGCTTGAGGAGGCACGAGATAGCCTGAGCAAGGCAGTGAGAAGGATAAAGAAGTATGCGAATGCACATCGAAGGCCATTGGAATTTAAAGATGGAGATATGGTGTTGGTAAAGCTAGCACCTCAGATTTGGAAGAAGATTAATAGTAAGGCAGTGCATAGAGGATTGGTTCCAAAGTATGACGACCCATTCGAAGTGCTAAAGAAAGTTGGGGTTGTGGCTTACAGACTGAAGCTTCCAGGCAGATTAAAGGTACATCCTGCGTTCCATGTGAGTTACCTGGAGCCATTCCAATAGGAATTGCTTGATGTTGGCAGAAAGCAAGCTAAGAGGGCTCCGCTAATGATTAGAAAGCAGCTTTACAAGGATGTTGAGAAGATTTTGTCTCATAAGACTGAAAGTCAGAGCAAGAAAAATTGAAGAACAGATTATCTTGTGCATTGGAAAGGTGAAAATGAGGTAGACGCGAGCTGGGAAAGAGATGAGACTATGTGGCAATTTGAGAGATGGATTGCTGAGTATTGGGAACACCCTTCGACGAGGACGTCAGGCTCTTCTAGTGGGGGTGGTTTGTTAGCCCTTTAGTGGGTAGACATGGACTTGGCATGCGAGATGCCCAGATAGCATGCCAAGCCAAGCCTTGGTACTCATTTGTGGGGCAAGGCATATGTGTGCGGCAGTGAGCAGCAACGTGCGATAGCAGACGACAGCTAAGGTCGCTAGGCACATGTAGTCGGCAAACGAGTATGACACTTAGTCATTTGAGCAGCAATGAATAGCGTTATGTAGTAGTGGGAAACACTAGGCAGCAAGTTAGGTCATTGTGCAACAAATGGGCTATGTCAGAAAACTAGCAAATCTACATGGTTTGCATTATGCTTCCTTAGACAGGTCTGATGTCCAGTCGTGACACTTTGGAAATTTTCATAAGTGCTATTATAGGGGGGGTGCTCCGTGAAGGCCACCCAGGACTATGGGCAGGTGCCATGAGAATGCGTGCTGGACATTGGGACATTATTGGGCTCCTCTACAACAATGTCTAACATTGGATTGTTGGCTTGGATCGAATCAAAAGCTTGTTCATGGGCTGGGCATGAACGAGCAAGAACGTGGGCATGACACAGGCGTTGAGCTTGGCATATCAAGGCATGGCATGGATTGGTGCCCAACATGCAACAAGGCTAATGCATGTGGACAGGCGCATGGGCTGGTTGTGCATAATAAACTTGGACAACACCATGGGCAAGTGTTGGGCTAGTTGGAAATTCATGGGCTAAATGGACAGTATATTATGGCAACATGACTGGGCAACTTCGTGGGTTGAGACATCAATAATGTGGTCTAACACATTGGTGGGTGAGGACATCAAAAGGTGGGCTAACACTGTGAGCAGTTAAGATTGGATGACTGGAGCAAGACCCAACTGACATGCAGTTGCTGGCAGTCAACTTCCATGCACATTACTGGCATGTCTCCAGCTAGTTGCACATCATGGAGCGCACATATATGCTAGTGGGTAGTTGATGGGCAGTTGCACATAATGGGGTGCACACATCTGCTAGTGGGCAGTTGAGGAGCAGTTATACATCACGGGGAACACACAAGTTGGTGGCGATTCATCGATTCAAAATCTTTGGTTTCTATTGGTTTTAAATGTCCTAGCGATTCTTGGTGTCAAGCTATGACTTAATGTGTGTTTATATGTACAACAAGGGGGCTTAGCAAGGCGGAGATCACTGAGAAAGTGTGAGTCTGCGAGCCCCTAGTCATATATTGTAATCCTTGTTATTGAGTGAGCAATAAAAGGTTGGGACATTGTCCTGTAAACACTGTGTTAGCTTGTGTACGTGGCTTGATTATATAGACTGTGCTTGTGTGATTGACAAATTGATGACTGGTTGGGCGAACCAGTGAATTACAAGGAGAACATAGACGCGAAAAAAATAATGTTAGATTGTACACCCTATGACAACATCAATGATAATGAGTTACAACGCCAACACGAGAAAATAGATGCGCCTATTATATTGTTGCAACTTCAAGATTTGTTTGGTGAGCAGAGTAAGATGGCCAGATATCAGATATCTAATGAGCTCTTCCAATCTAGAATGACTGATGACACTATAGTACAGACACACATCCTTAAAATGATCAATTTGATTAAACAATTGGGATAACTGAGTTTAGCCATGAATGGAAAGTTAAGCCAAGATTTGATCTTTTAGTCACTCCCAGAGTCTTTCTCATAATTTGTTATAAATTTTTACACGAACAAGTTAGATGTCAGCTTGTCTGATTTGTTTAATATTTTGAAAACACTGAGAGTCATTTTACAACAAAGAAAGACCAATTCTTAGTGATAGGTGAGTCTTCTAAGAAAAGGAAGAGGACCAAAGGTTCTTGAAAAAACAAAAAGGTAACAGGAAAGGCACAAACCAAGGATAATAAGAAGAAAAGTGACCTAGAGAGCAATGAAGTTTGCTTTCATTGCAATAAGTCAGAATACTAGAGGAGAAACTGCAAGGAGTATCGTGAAGAGGCTAAGCTGAAGAAGCTTGATGAAGCTTCGGCTACAGATACATGTTTGTTCATGATTGAAATAAATCTTTATGTAAATTAAAGTTCTACTTGGGTATTAGATATCGGCTATAGTTCTCACATATGTAGTTTTATGCAGGGACTAAGCAGAATTAGAAAGGTAAACAAAGGAGAAGTAATCTTGCGTGTAGAGTATGGAGCAAAGGTTGCTGCATTAGGTGTAGGAACTTATAGTTTAGCATTACCTACGGGCAAGTCTATTAAGGTAGTAAATTATTACTATGTTCTAGTTCTTATTAGAAACATTATTTTGTTCCATTGTTACACAATGATAGTTTTGATATTATAATATTGAACATTGTGTCTTTGGGAAACAACACTCTTAAAAGCCCATCTTTATGCAACTTGTTTATTTTTGTTTCACTAATGGAGATCTAGAAGGGGGGTTGAATAGATCTTTAAAAACTTTTGTTTGCTTAAAGAGTCCTTACCAGATAATTCATTTGTTCAATTTATTTCAGCACAATGGAATATTAGTTTAGAAAACTTCCCTTAAAGATTAAGTAAAATCTCAGTTCTGAATTTATTTATTTGAAAATCAACCACTTAATAGATAAACAATAATTATAACAAATATGACAGTGAGATGACTGAAAGTAAAGAACATAAGATATTTTTATGTGGTTCAGAGACTAAACAACTCTTAATCCACTATTCTACTCCACCGAGAAAGATATCCACAAAGGATAAGGTCCTTCAAACCATTTATAACTGAACCATAGAGGTTCCTTTGGGTTATTAAGTCTCAAAAGTTCGGTCACACAGATTAGGTCACTAAACCAAACCTCTAAATCACTGATATTCCATTGAGTCACTAAGTCTTAGCACTTCGGTCATTTAGACCAGGTCACTAAGACCCCTAAATCACAACTGAATGTTGATTTGATGAGGTGTTGCTAAACTTTTCAATAACGCTTGATCTTTTTAGGTACTTAGCAGTTTTGAACAAGTCGTTCAGAATTGTAGAGTAGAGCTTTTAATATTTCGACAGAGGTTCAACTTTGTGTTGTGTGATTCATACTTGGATTTGAATCCTTGTATGCTTTTCATAGCCCTCTGAAAATTGTTATGTTGGAGAGTTCCTGTTGGTGCATTTAATGCTCTATTCTGAATGTTCCTCTAATGTTGACTTCTAGACAAACTTAGTAGGTTAACTTTCGGCTCTGGCCAGGTCACATTAGTCAGCTTACTCACCTACCACATGTTAGTGGTGTCACATCTTCTATATGATAATTTAGACTAACCACACTTTGAATTTTCCAATATAAATTTGAAGATGGTGAGAAGTGTCTTGGAATCATCACTTGGGGACCCTCTAAAGTTGTTAGATAGAAAAACGTTCTGACATGCTCTACGAAATTGATCGATGGTAAGTAATGAAGAACGTAGTGTGAAGTTCTACGTCTTGCTTTACGATCTACTCTACCTTCTGCTCGATGAAACAATACTCCTTGATTCGTGGGAAGACTTTGCAGACTTCTGAACACTTTGTAGCTTTATGCTACCGAAGACAACTCTATGATCTTGTTGTCTCTTTTGAACCTTTACTTTACATTGGTTATTGCTCTATGATTACTAAGTTAACTCTATGAACGCTTATAATCTATACAGAATGGAAGAGTAACTCTATGACAGTTTAACAAGATAATACAATTAATTTGATCCTATTAAATATTCATTGAATCAGTTCAAAGGATCAACCTAACATGTGTGATCGTTCTATATCTAAGTCCTTGTACATAGATATTGTAGTTAAGGACTGTACAAAAACTACTGATACCAATATACATTATAATCACGTTATTATTTTAGATATGCAGAGCATAGTCATTCATAACACTCTCCCCCTATTTGATGATGACAAAACCAGTAGTTTCAGTTCAAACATTAATTCTACGATGCAAAGAACATAATAATAAACATGCATTATCGTACAATAAGAAATTGTATCTATACATCGAAAGAATGAATTTTATTAATGTATATGTAGTTTGTAAAAGTGTGAATTTGTTTACAATGAAGGGTAAATTTTTTTTATAACCTCTTCTTCTTGTACCTCTTTTTCAAGAGTCTTCTTCTCAGAGGTAACTCTACGACCATATGCTTCCCTTCCTCCAGTTTCTTTTTTTTACATCTCCTAAGCAGAAGGTCGAGGTCATTGGATTGACATATTAAATCTTGGCTCCCCTTGGATACTGATCCATTAAAGACTTTTATTCTTGAATGTGGGATCATTTGATGGAATTCGTGAGCCAATTGTTGTTACTGCACTCGACGATTCGATTTGACGAGAGTGACCTCGGTCACGTATTGGGAGTGCTTGAAGTGGGGGCGTAAATTGATGTTGTTGTTAGTGGTGGTGCTCTCTGGAAGGTGCTTTCCCTTTCCTTTCTTTCCCTTTTCCTTTCCCCCTTATAATTTCCTCCCCCTTTTTGTCATCATTGAGTCCAGCTACTTCTGTTAAAAGTTCTTGAACAATATGTATCAGCTCTTGTATTTGTTTGTGAGACAGAATGATATCATCACGATTTTCTTGAAGTCTCTATTTTGCCTGCCCACGTTGCTGATGTACAAGTGCCATGGCATTGTCTGTGCACTAAAGTGTGTGTCTGGTCTGTTTAACTTAATGTCTATACATGTCTTTAAAGTCGATGAGGCAGGAACTCAATTCCAAAACCTTACCAGCGAGAGCTGACATTTTCTTGCTATTAGTCTCCTAAAGGACCAGTACAGTCGCTCTCTATTCTTGAAGTTGCTCAATGAAAATTGCATCCCATTTCTTCAAATTTTCAAAAATGTTTTTAAAAAGTGCTTTCAGTTCTTCCCTGAAGACCTTAGACATTCATTCAGGAACTCTTGTTGAGGTGTTTTCAATACGCTTTAAGTACTGCTCTATGTCAAGGGATGAGTGCTCAAGATTGACATTGACTTCATCAGTAATTGAGTATATCAGCTCTTAAACTTGGCATTTGGAAGGGATCTATAAGACTCAATCTAATATTCTTTCAATCATTTCTTCTTGACCAACCTTATCACTCCAGCTTATATTTGCAAGGGCAAGGGCAAGAATGAGATCAAAACATTAATTATTGGAGGTTGAGGGTACCTCTATGAGTTAAAGAGTGAGTTTGAGGCTCTACAATCTGTATAGGAGTTATATGTTATACAATTTTCTTAGGTGTGGAGGGATGTAGAGGTCATGCTATTGGTGTTGAAAGAATGTTGATATATTTATTAATGAGGGAGAGGTTGGATATACTTATGTAGGTATACGTGTAAGAGAACTAGTATTCTATACATCGATCATGGGGTTTTAGGACTCTACAATTGGACAGAACTCGTTATGTGCATCATCCATAGAGTGTTGGGACTCTACACCTAAAGAGTTAGAAGAATTTACACGATCACTAGAGTTTTGGGACTTTAAGACTACAGAATTTGATCTTCTTCTTTTCTCCTTTGGCTCAGGAGTTGGTTCCTTCACAACCATCTCATCAACATTTTCTTGAAGCTCTGGCACATCAACCATCCTAGTCGTTTCTTTAACAATATTCTTAGTTGGCTCGAGCTGCTCAACTGTCATAACCATTTCTTCATTCTACTCTACAATCGGAGAATGAACCTGCTCAACGATTAGAGATAACAAAGCCTTCTTAGAGCGCTTGCTGCATTTTCCATTCTTATTTGCAATAAGTCAAGAGATTTTAGAATTTTCATCAACTATTTCCTTATTCGTTTCCACCTTCTTCTTCTTCAGAACATGTGGCTTGACTGTTGTGGAAGAAAGATTGATGACAGGTAAGGCAGCAGAACCTTGTGATTGATCTTCTTCTTCTTTTTCTTCACTAGCAGTAACTGGAGATGGTACTCTAGCCCTTATGACCTTCCTTTTTTCTTTATTCTTCCATAAGAGGGTAGTGGACTCACCTTTATTAGACACTTCATCATCAGAGGACATAGACTGGACTTTCTTTAAGGGTTTCTGTACCTCACTCTATGTGGACTAACTATCCTCGGTCTACCTAGACCAAAGAATCTCGATCGGGCATTTCTTCTAATTTTTAAATAGCTTTGGGGTTATCTTCTTATTCACATTCAGGGTTTCACCCTCTCTGTCCCCAATAAGTGATAAGTAGGTTTTATACCTACTATATGGTATCTATTACTTGAATTAGTTGCTTAAACCTATGTTTCTTAGTCACTTTTCATGTATTTTATGTTATTTTGTAGGCTATATGACATAACATTGGCATGAAGAAGCAAGGAAAAGCAATTTGGACATCTTTTGGACTAAAATATGCAAGCAAATACAAGAAGGGAAGATTACAGGGCTTCTAACACCACGTTGGATGCATGTTCTTAGCTTGGAACTTGGATTATACTGTAGAGATTCTTCTTAGCTTTCTGGAACATCTTGAATCATCCCAATCGGAGTTCGGATGCGAGAGTTATGGCCTTTTTATCAACGAAGATCAAAGCTAAGAGTTCTCATACTAGCAATTTACAGAGCATCTACTTCAAGCTCGATTTCGATCTTGTTCCGGCCAGAATTTCTTAATTCTCAAAGAAAGAAAGTTGTAGGGCTCTTCGATAGCCTCGATTTGATAGGTTGCTGGCCCTATAAGTCCTCCCAGATTAAAAGTTATGGCCATTTTACCAGAGGACACTGCAGCCAAAAAAGGACCCCGCAAAAGGCGGGCATACCAAATTATAAAACAAGAAGGACCCTTCAAGGCAAATGGGCTCATAGTTTTATATAACCCCTAGGGGTGGGGTATGTGAGAAAAAGTCATTTTTTGTCCAAATATGAGTCCAAGAAGGATTGGTTTGATTCGATTGACTCAAGGACTTCCAAGAGGACTTCAAGACATATAAAAGGAGTAGAATCACAAGGATTAGAGGGGGGAGAGAGGATTCCATTAGATTAGATTAGAGTAGAATAGGAGAAAACACTAGTTTTTTTATGAGATTTGAAGATTGAAGCACTTGGAAGCCATTGGAGATCCTGTTAGGTTTGTAATATTCAAGAACGCAATCAAATTGCAAAATAATGCGGAAACGTGGAAAAATCAGAGTTTAAAAATTTTACAAACCATATACCCGGATCACCCTTTATGCACAATTAATAATTAAACGAAAAAGATAACGAATGAGAATCATACCCTTGAAGATCGAGCTTCCTCAGGTACAAGTTCACCTTCAATCCTTTTCGCGTTCCACTTGAATCCACCGGGTTTGGTTCTTTCCTTTGATCAACGTTAGCCACCCAAGTGTTTGGCCTCTAGAGGTGATCCACCAAGGAATAATAAAGATTCAAGAAATGGGTATTTGGCTCAAACCCTAGTTTTCTATCTCTATAGAAAAGAACGTACTCTCCAACAAATTGGAATTATGTCGTATGTTGAAAAAGTCAACAACTCCACACCCATAATAAGACTCCTCTTATTTATAGATGTGGGCAACCCACCTTAACAATTAAGGAATTGGGATTTATTTAGTTAATTAAATTCTTTTAATTAATTAAGCTCCCTAATCTTATTAGGGATAATTAATTAAACTCCTTTAACTAATTTTCCTTCCTAATCCAATTAGGAATAAATGAGAGTACTTATATTAAATTAATTCCTAAACTCTTTTAGAAATTAAAATAATAATAATTGTAATAATATTAATAAGACTCCTCTTATTAATTTATATTTAATATTTCTAAAATATTAAATAATAAATATTAAGCTATTTAATTTATTCTATCACCATAGATTAAATTAAATATACATAATATATTATTACGATTATGCCATTAACTTCTTAAATAATTATTCTTCCTTTTTATGGTGTGACCCTTTAGGTTCTCCATATTAAAGCTAGGTTGTGAATAAATCAATTAGAACAATTCTAATCTTATTTAAATAAATAAATTAAACAATTAATTTTTTTAAATAAATAATATTTATTCTACAATAGGGATAAGCCTCCCTAGCGATCAACGACTTTCCAGATAATATAGATTTCAACATTAATCATTAAAGAACCTTTGAGTAAATAGTTACCGTACAATTCAATCCTTCCACCATACAATGTCCCAATTAAATATAAGACATGGAATTACTGTCAAGTCTTATTTTATTTAATTATATGTATTTCGATCCTTAAATGCACAACACCAAATAATGCAAATTAGAAACTCCTTTCTAATTTCATTCTGCCTTGGCCAAGGACTACTAGGTTGTCATTTATCGAATCACATAGGACATTTCTCTTCTTTTAATAGAAGTGATAGATTCTTTATTGATCATACATTATCTCCATATACAACTTATTATACCCAAGCATACCCTTTGATATACCCTAAGGGTCTTAAGGAATAAGTCAAAGTATAACTCATCATACATAAGATACTATGATGATCTCAAGTCCAATGATCACTTGTCTTACTACTATCACTACTAGGAATTCCTATTGACAGCAAGTAAAACTCCATTAGGTATTTCTTAGCGAGCCACGTTCAGTGAACTTATTCTCTAATAAGCACCTACATACTTGCTTTAGTGTCTCCACACAAATGATCATGAGATCAATCATCCTCATCCAATGAGCAAGCAACGTATGTACCAATCTATCCGGATTCACTAATCCCCAATTTAGTAATCCAATGATTGGGAACTATTTTAGTTTTAAGCTTTCTAAGAATTTAGATCTCATTAGAATGATCATCATCATTATTCTAAAAGCATTGCTTAAAACTATGGGTTTATCACATATTATAAAACAAAGATCATGTAGATAATTAAAAGCCTTTAATAAATTAATACTTTTTATTAATAAATGAATAAGATTGTTACAAAGTATATGCTTTATCATCAAACATGATTGGCTTGTGTGCATACTACTTTCAATCTCCCACTTGCACTAAAGCCAATCATCATGGTATCTCATACTCTTCTTCTCTAAGTGACGATTATCCCTTTGTTGGATAAGCTTTAGTTAATGGATATGTAATGTTGTTCATGAGAGTCCACTATCTCTATAGTGATTTCCCATCTTTCAATGATTCTAATAATCAAATGAAAGTACCACAACACATGTTTAGATCCAAGATGAGACTTAGGAACTATTCCTAGTTACGTAATGAACTTATCATCCAAACAATCAACTTGCACTTCATTTATAGCTATATACTTTGTCTTTATCACTAAACCAAAGAACTCTTTCTTTGTTTGGAACCTTTCAATTCATCGCACCTTTATTCAAGGTAACCCTTTACCTTAAAGTGGATTTTTCTATCGTGTTGGTGCATGTCTCGAAAAACTTGAGTCTGTTAAGCCCTCTAGTTTTAATTTAGACCCACCATGAATATGATCACATCCTTAGTGGGTTAAGCACTTTAAAATGTTTTTCACCGACTCATAGTGAACTTCTCCATAATATGGTGATCAACATCGGGTCTCGTACATTTCATTGCATACATGATTGTCACTCATGCGACCTCTCTTTTCGTGAGTGCGTGGGGACTATTAAAGAGATACACTCCATAGCTCATCGACATGAGACATCTCTTGGAGTTTGCCATGCTAAACGACTTTAGCATTAAATGAATATACGTTCCTTGGGTTAAGTCGAGCATCCTCTTAAATCTATCTATATAGATTTATATCCCCAATTAAGATACTCTTCCCAAATCATTTGTGGAGGAATGTTTAGACAACTTTATCTTTACTGATTGTAGCATTGGTATGTTATTCCTCATCCGTAGTATATCAACATATAATACTAGAAATTTCACGACGCTCCCACTGACCCTTTTGTACACACTAGAAGTCTTACATCATCGTATGTAACTCTGGATCATCATCTTCTATGATGCGTACCTCATCGTCATCATCCATGATGAATCCATACCTCCTGGGTATCTTCAGTACTATTCCAGATTTACGATTTGGTTGTGGTACAATAGGTCTATCTACAGGTTCCTCTTATTTGACTCATAGTATTTTGTGGTTCTTGAACTCTTCAAGAACTATTATCCTCCCACTAGCCCCTTCAATAATAAACACATTTATCTTAGAAGGCAGCGTATTTCGCAACAAACACCTTTTGCTAAGTAGGATTATAGAACATATACCCTAAACTTACTTTAGGATGTCCCACAAATCTGTATATGTCAAATCTTGTCCCAAGCTTATCCTTTGAAACCTTTTCACATAAGTTGAACAACCCCTTATCTTAACATACTTAAGATTAGGAATCCTCCCTGTCCATAACTTTTATGGAGTCTTGGGGCTAGATTTTGAGGTTACCTTTTCAGAGTAGATGTCGACCATGTTCAGGACATGATCCTGAAGGATCTTTGGAATGTCGGTAAAATCATTTTGGACCGTACCATGTTCAACAAGGTATGATTTTTCCTTTCAGATACATCAATCTATTATTACGTATCATGAGGTGTCCATTATGAGAAAAACCATTTGAGATGATCTAGAAACTTATTGCACAAGTATTTATTCCTTGATCTAATCAAAGAATCTTAATACTTTGCCAATTTGTTTCACTTCTGAATTCTTTGAACCTTTCAAATAATTCACACTTGTATTTCAACAAATACATACATTCAACTCTTTGAATGATCATCTCCTTTTCTTATACTAGTTTGTTCAATTTACAAAATAATTTTTCACGTAAGTCAAGTATACAAAATCCATTAAATAATCTTTCAGTTCTATACGAAACATTATTATTATAAATAGAACAACAATAGTTCTTAATTATAATACCAAAGATTTCATTGTCCAACAATAAAATGGAAATAATATTTTTTAACAAGGCGGAATACAATAACAACTTATTGACTTAATAGATTTTGCGTAGGCATTGCTAAACTATAAGTTTCTATGGCTAATATGGCAACCTTTGCTACATTTCCATACATAGGATTACTTATATTTGTTTAGCTTTTACTTTACTTGGTCCTTCATAAATCTATATTTATGATAACCAAAGTCGGTATCCAATACCCAAGTAGAACCTTGACTTAAAGAAAAATTTATTTCAATCATGAACAAAAGCGTATTATGTAGAAACTTCACTAAGCTTCTTTGGGTTAGCCTCTGCAAGATGCTTCTCGCAGATTTCTTTCCGGTGTCGGGCTTATTGCGGTGGAAGCAAACTCCTTTGCTATCCGTATCGATTTTGTTCTTATTATCTTTGTTTATGCCTTTCTATTTACCTTCTTTGAATCGTTTCGCTTTAGGAAGATCCTTTGGCCCCTACCAAGAAGACTTGATCTTTCTTGGTTGGAAAGTGACTCTCAACATTTTTCAATACGTTAAGCAAATCAATGAGGCGATATCTAGCTTATTCATATGAAAAATTCATAACAATTGTGAAAAGAGTGCAGGGAGTGAGTGCGAAAAGATCAAATCTTGGCTCAACTCTCCATCCATGACAAAACCGGTTGTCCTAAATGATCAATCAAATTGATTATGTTAAGAACTTTTTTATTCGTACTATAGTGCCATTAGCCATTCTAGATCGGAAGAGCTCCTTAGATATCGATATCTATCACCCTACTTTCCTCACCATCAACTACTTGATGTGCGGGAATATAGTAGAGCATCTATAGTTTCATCTTGACGTGAAGCTCGTTATTAATGGATGCGAGCATGATGCATTGAGCCAATGTGCATCATCTTGCCACTTTCTAAAAGTAGCAATGTCTTCCTCAGAGGCATTATGCGCAACCATTGCGAGGATAGCGTATTAAGGACATAAGATAGCTTTTCGACTATGAGAACTATTCTCAAATTCCTTAACCAATCCGTTTAATTGATTCGGTTAATTTAGCATCTAATATGCTTCAAGTGATGATAGTAATTTTAGACATTGTAAAATTTCGTAAATGAATTTGTAATTAACAACATTTTAACATACATTCTTTTATTAATTACCAAAATAAATTAGGTCTTGTTTTAAATTGGTATCTCCCACTATTTTCTTCAAACTATATTACCTCACTTATATAGTTCGGCAAAATCTAATTAAAGATTTGCTAGTGAGAATAAGGATCCCATTTCAAATGTATATAGCCTTGTGGTGACACAACAAACTATATATATATAAATAAATAGGTAGACAACTTTTGTCAATTACATCAACTATGCAACTCCTTTTCTTTTGCCTCTTAGATTATTTTGATCAAGTGGTGGCACATCCGAATCAAAATTATCCAAGTTAAGTCCGACCTAGCACTCCATATATTCAAAAAGAAAAATATCATCCTTGTGGTGACACAACAAAACAATATTGTTCAATTTTCTTTATAAGCATCAAATGTGATAAATTAACATCTTAAATACTTAATACTTGCCTTGTGGTGACACAACAAACTCATATTAAATATTTAATACTCTATTAATTTTATCATGCTAGAAGGCGACGTTCGATATTCCAAATATCTTTGAACGCTTAGGACTTAATATAAAAAATTGAGGGGTTTGTTATTAATT
The DNA here is from genome assembly GCA_020205615.1 of Panax quinquefolius. Classification (NCBI taxonomy): domain Eukaryota; kingdom Viridiplantae; phylum Streptophyta; class Magnoliopsida; order Apiales; family Araliaceae; genus Panax; species Panax quinquefolius. The sequence goes on along the minus strand of CM035157.1, from coordinate 109,081,047 downwards.
TGTCTCATCTTATTTAGAGCGCATACACATATATATATATATATATATTAAATACGCGTCATATTAATGAACATGCGAAACAAGTTTGCATAATATATAATATATATAGTATAAGCATGCACATATAGAATACTATATTCTACTCGAATTGATTATGGACTTTTATTCTAGTTTGGTTCACTAGAGCCACCAAGTGAACCAAAAGGTCAAACCCTAGGGGTGCAAGAAATAATATTTAAATATAACTATTACATTTAAACCCGGGCTCCATTACAAACGGGTCTTCTAACGCTCCTTGCTCCTTGATCTCCAATTTTTTAAAATTAATTCTAACTATTCCTATTACAAAACTATTTAAAATAAATAGAAACCTTGATCGTGATCGAGGGAAATACATAGAGGGAGATAGAATTTACATTAAGAAAAAATTAGAGAAGACGAGGTACACAGATCCCATTTAATAAAACCCACACATTCATGCATCCAACTAAAATAAAATCCAATCACATTGGTCAATAGTCCATAATCAATCCCATTTATTATCATACACATCACCATATGCATCAATAAATAACATTCATCTTATGAATAATAAACATTTAATATATATATTGATATCATTTAATGGGCAAATTTAGTTAGTATAAAATCTAATTTTGAATCAAAATAAACTCCTTTATTTTAATCCAAATTTAAATCAAAATAAAATTATTTTATTTTAATTTATCCAATTTTGAATAAAATAAACTATTTTATTTTAATCAAAATCTTTAATCAAAATAAACTCCTTTATTTTAATTAATTACGGAATCCAATTCCATGTAAAAAAAATTATTAAAGGAAACACTAATTCTTTTCCTATTCACAAATAAACTTCTTTATTTTGAATAATATGAAATCTTATTTCATATTTAAATAAACTCCTTTATTTAAGGAAACATGATTTTCTTCCTATTCATAAATAAACTCCTTTATTTTAGGAAACATGGAATCCAATTTCAACTCCAATTAGTTATCATGGAATCCAATTCCAACTCTAATTAGTTAGCATGAATTTTAATTTTAAAATTAAAATAAACTTTTATTTTAAGATTAAGATAAACCTTTTATTTTAAAATTAAAATAAACTTTTATTTTAATTATAAAATAATTAAGAAATAATATATATATATATATATATATATATATATATATATATATAACTATATATATATATATATATAATATAATAATATATATATATATATATATATATATATATATTATATAAAAAGACCGCATGAGGAAATTTTTTTTTTTAATCAAACTTTATAATAATATTATATATATAATATATATATATAATATTCAAGAACGATTTTTCTATATAATATAAAAATAACCTCTCGTGGTTTTTATATTGTGTTCTTGAATAGTTCTTGAATATATAAAAGATACGTTATTCCTTTGGAGGATTCAAAGAATCACGGATTCATAGAAATTATAATCCAGATCGATTTTTTTTTTTTTTAATAAATTTTATACAATAAAATTATGCCCAATTAAATTGTTCTAAACACATATCAATATACATACTAAATTAAAATAATTAATAATTCGCATAAAAGTTTGGCTCTGATGCCACTGTTATGTTTGTAATATTCAAGAACGCAATCAAATTGCAAAATAATGCGGAAACGTGGAAAAATCAGAGTTTAAAAATTTTACAAACCATATACCCAGATCACCCTTTATGCACAATTATTAATTAAATGAAAAAGATAACGAATGAGAATCATACCCTTGAAGATCGAGCTTCCTCAGGTACAAGTTCACCTCCAATCCTTTTCGCGTTCAACTTGAATCCACCGGGTTTGGTTCTTTCCTTTGATCAACGTTAGCCACCCAAGTGTTTGGCCTCTAGAGGTGATCCACCAAGGAATAATAAAGATTCAAGAAATGGGTATTTGGCTCAAACCCTAGTTTTCTATCTCTATAGAAAAGAACGTACTCTCCAACAAATTGGAATTATGTCGTATGTTGAAAAAGTCAACAACCCCACACCCATAATAAGACTCCTCTTATTTATAGATATGTGGGCAACCCACCTTAACAATTAAGGAATTGGGATTTATTTAATTAATTAAATACTTTTAATTAATTAAGCTCCCTAATCTTATTAGGGATAATTAATTAAACTCCTTTAACTAATTTTCCTTCCTAATCCAATTAGGAATAAATGAGAGTACTTATATTAAATTAATTCCTAAACTCTTTTAGAAATTAAAATAATAATAATTGTAATAATATTAATAAGACTCCTCTTATTAATTTATATTTAATATTTCTAAAATATTAAATAATAAATATTAAGCTATTTAATTTATTCTATCACCATAGATTAAATTAAATATACATAACATATTATTACAATTATGCCATTAACTTCTTAAATAATTATTCTTCCTTTTATGGTGTGACCCTTTAGGTTCTCCATATTAAACCGGTTGTGAATAAATCAATTAAAACAATTCTAATCTTATTTAAATAAATAAATTAAACAATTAATTTATTTAAATAAATAATATTTATTCTACAATAGGGATAAGCCTCCCTAGCGATCAACGACTTTCCAGATAATATAGATTTCAACATTAATCATTAAAGAACCTTTGAGTAAATAGTTTCCAGACAATTCAATCCTTCCACCATACAATGTCCCAATTAAATATAAGGCATGGAATTCTTTGTCAAGTCTTATTTTATTTAATTATATGTATTTCGATCCTTAAATGCACAACACCAAATAATGCAAATTAGAAACTCCTTTCTAATTTCATCTCGCCTTTGCCAAGGACTACTAGGTTGTCATTTATCGAATCACATAGGACATTTCTCTTCTTTTAATAAGTGATAGATTCTTTATTGATCATACATTATCTCCATGTATACAACTTATTATACCCAAGCATACCCTTTGATATACCCTAAGGGTCTTAAGGAATAAGTCAAAGTATAACTCATCATACACAAGATACTATGATGATCTCAAGTCCAATGATCACTTTACAGACTACTATCACTACCAAGAATTCCTATCGGTGAAGCAAGTAAAACTCCATTAGGTATTCCTTAGCGAGCCACATTCAGGTGAACTTATTCTCTAATAAGCACCTACATACTTGCTTTAGTGTCTCCACACAAATGATCATGAGATCAATCATCCTCATCCAATGAGCAAGAACAACGTATGTACCAATCTATCCGGATTCACTAATCCCCAATTTAGTAATCCAATGATTGGGAACTATTTTAGTTTTAAGCTTTCTAAGAATTTAGATCTCATTAGAATGATCATCATCATTATTCTAAAAGCATTGCTTAAAACTATGGGTTTATCACATATTATATAAAACAAAGATCATGTAGATAATTAAAAGCCTTTAATAAATTAATACTTTTTATTAATAAATGAATAAGATTGTTACAAAGTATATGCTTTATCATCAAACATGATTGGCTTGTGTGCATACTACTTTCAATCTCCCACTTGCACTAAAGCCAATCATCATGGTATCTCATACTCTTCTTCTCTAAGTGACGATTATCCCTTTGTTGGATAAGCTTTAGTTAATGGATATGTAATGTTGTTCATGAGAGTCCACTATCTCTATAGTGATTTCCCATCTTTCAATGATTCTAATAATCAAATGAAAGTGCCACAACACATGTTTAGATCCAAGATGAGACTTAGGAACTATTCCTAGTTCTGTAATGAACTTATCATCCAAACAATCAACTTGCAGGACTTCATTTGTAGCTATATACTTTGTCTTTATCACTAAACCAAACAACTCTTTCTTTGTTTGGAACCTTTCAATTCCTTTGCACCATTGTTCAAGGTAACCCTTTACCTTAAAGTGGATTTTTCTGTCGTCTTGGTGCGTCTCGAAAAACTTGAGTCTTTTAAGCCCTCTAGTTTTAATTTAGACCCACCATGAATATGATCACATCCTTAGTGCTTAGGTTAAGCACTTTAAAATGTTTTCAACGACTCATAGTGAACTTCTCCATAATATGGTGATCAACATCGTGTCTCGTACATTTCATTGTATACATGATTGTCACTCATGCGACTCTCTCTCGAGAGGAGTCTGTGGGGACTATTAAGAGATACACTCCATAGCTCATCGACATGAGACATCTCTTAGAGTTTGCCATGCTAAACGACTTTAGCATTAAATGAATATACGTTCCTTGGGTTAAGTCGAGCATCTTCTTAAATCTATCTATATAGATTTATATCCCCAATTAAGATACTCTTCCCAAATCATTTGTGGAGGAATGTTTAGACAACTTTATCTTTACTGATTGTAGCATTGGTATGTTATTCCTCATCCGTAGTATATCAACATATAATACTAGAAATTTCACGACGCTCCCACTGACCCTTTTGTACACACTAGAAGTCTTACATCATCGTATGTAACTCTGGATCATCATCTTCTATGATGCGTACCTCATCATCATCATCCATGATGAATCCATACCTCCTGGGTATCTTTGGTATTATTCAGATTCGATTTGATTTAGGTTGTGGTACAATAGGTTCATCTACTGAGTTCCTCTTATTTGACTCATAGTATTTTGTGGTTCTTGAACTCTTCAAGATCTATTATCCTCCCACTAGCCCCTCAATAATAAACACATTTATCTTTAGAAGCGTGTTTCATAACAAACACCCTTTTTTGCTAAGTAGGATTATAGAACATATACCCTAAACTTACTTTAGGATGTCCCACAAATCAATACATGTCAAATCTTGTCCCAAGCTTATCCTTTGAAACCTTTTCACATAAGTTGAATAACCCCTTATCTTAATATACTTAAGATTAGGAATCCTCCCCATCCATAACTTTTATGGAGTCTGGGAAATTTGGATTTTGAGGTTACCTTTTCGTAGAATGTCTGACCATGTTCAGGACATGATCCTGAAGGATCTTTGGAATGTCGGTAAAATCATTTTGGACCGTACCATGTTCAACAAGGTATGATTTTTCCTTTCGGATACATCAATCAATTATTACGTATCATGAGGTGTCCATTATGAGAAAAACCATTTGAGATGATCTAGAAACTTATTGCACAAGTATTTATTCCTTGATCTAATCAAAGAATCTTAATACTTTGCCAATTTGTTTCACTACAATTCTTTGAACCTTTCAAATAATTCACACTTGTATTTCAACAAATACATACATTCAACTCTTTGAATGATCATCTCCTTTTCTTATACTAGTTTGTTCAATTTACAAAATAATTTTTCACGTAAGTCAAGTATACAAAATCCATTAAATAATCTTTTCATTCTATACTGAAACATTATTATTATAAATAGAACAACAATAGTTCTTAATTATAATACCAAAGATTTCATTGTCCAACAATAAAATGGAAATAATATTTTTTAACAAGGCTGGAATACAATAACAACTTATTGACTTAATAGATTTGCACGTAGGCATTGCTAAACTATAAGTTTCTATGGCTAATATGGCAACCTTTGCTACATTTCACTTTATAGGATTACTTATATTTGTTTAGCTTTCTACTTCTTACTTGGTCCTTCATAAATCTATATTTATGATAACCAAAGTCGGTATCCAATACCCAAGTAGAACCTTGACTTAAAGAAAATTTATTTCAATCATGAACAAAAGCGATTATAAATCAAACTTCACTAAGCTTCTTTGGTTAGCCTCTGCAAGATGCTTCTCGCAGTTTCTTTCCAGTGTCCAGGCTTATTGCAGTGGAAGCAAACTCCTTTGCTATCCGTATCAGTTTTGTTCTTATTATCTTTTGTTTATGCCTTTCTATTTACCTTCTTTGAATCGTTCTTCTTTTCAGAAGATCCTTTGGCCCCTACCAGTAAGACTTGATCTTTCTTGGTTGGAAAGTGACTCTCAACATTTTTCAATACGTTAAGCAAATCAGCGAGGCTGATATCTAGCTTGTTCATATGAAAAATTCATAACAATTGTGAAAGGAGTCTGGGAGTGAGTGCAAGATCAAATCTTGGCTCAACTCTCCATCCATGACAAAACCAGTTGTCCTAAATGATCAATCAAATTGATTATGTTAAGAACTTTTTGTCTGTACTATAGTGCCATTAGCCATTCTAGATCGGAAGAGCTCCTTAGATATCTGATATCTATCAGTCCTACTTTCCTCACCATCAACTACTTGATGTGCAGGAATATAGTAGGAGCATCTATAGTTTCATCGCCGACGTCAAGCTCGTTATTAATGGATGCGAGCATGATGCATTGAGCCAGCTGTGTGCATCATCTTGCCACTTTCTAAAAGTAGCAATGTCTTCCTCAGAGGCATTATCTCGCAACCATTGCGAGGATATAGGCGTATTAAGGACATAAGATAGCTTTTTCGATTATGAGAACTATTCTCAAATTCCTTAACCAATCCGTTTAATTGATTACAGTTAATTTAGCATCTAATATGCTTCGCAGATGATAGTAATTTTAGACATTGTAAAATTACGTAAATGAATTTGTAATTAACAACATTTTAACATACATTCTTTTATTAATTACCAAAATAAATTAGGTCTTGTTTTAAATTGGTATCTCCCACTATTTTCTTCAAACTATATTACCCTCACTTATATAGTTCGCAAAATCTAATTAAAGATTTGCTAGTGAGAATAAGGATCCCATTTCAAATGTATATATAGCCTTGTGGTGACACAACAAACTATATATAAATAAATAGGTAGACAACTTTTGTCAATTACATCAACTATGCAACTCCTTTTCTTTTGCCTCTTAGATTATTTTGATCAGTGGTGGCACATCAGAATCAAAATTATCCAAGTTAAGTCCGACCTAACACTCCATATATTCAAAAAAGAAAAATATCATCCTTGTGGTGACACAACAAAACAATATTGTTGAATTTTCTTTATAAGCATCAAATGTGATAAATTAACATCTTAAATACTTAATACTTGCCTTGTGGTGACACAACAAACTCATATTAAATATTTAATACTCTATTAATTTTATCATGTTAGAAGGCGACGTTCGATATTCCAAATATCTTTGAACGCTTAGGACTTAATATAAAAAATTGAGGGGTTTGTTATTAATTTGTCTCATCTTATTTAGCGCGCATACACATATATATATATATTAAATATGTAAGACCCGAATTTTATGAAATAAAAGTATTCAATTTTTCTATTCAGTAAATGGTTAAATTGATAAAAGTTAAAGTTAAGGGTGATATATGAAATTTTTTTTTCAAAATACGCAAGGGGTATAAAGTATTCATTATTGTTTGAGAATATTCGTTTGGTCGTGGAATATTCTTTACGTCTGAGGAATATTAAATATTTACGGCATGTAGCAGACTATTTGTGGGCCCCATATGAGAATAAGCATCGGATGAAGAAAACGACAAAACTAAGTTTTTATGAATAACGACGTAATCGTATCAATTAACACTTTGTTGGAATACCGGTTGGTAAAATAAAGTAATACGCGTTGTTGCACGTGCACCAGCGGTATTACAGTATTTTGAATTATTGATTCTTACGTAAGAAGGCACTACTCAATAATTGTTACGGTAATTATTATTCAATATTTTATTTTATTGATTCAATAATTGATGCGTTGATATTTTATATTATTGTTGTTCAATAATTGTCACTTACTGATATCTCCATTATCGGATCAATAATTCATATTATTTGAATAATATTATTAGATAGCATTATTGGCAATGTCTAGAAAGTTACACAAGGAGAGGTTTGGTCACCTAATTGCTTGGCGCAAGATGAGAGAAATCCTTATCGGAAAGCCCCTCTTTCAGGAACTACTGGTTGTCATAATTGTGATTACGTAATATTATTTGTGAATAATTAATTATTGATTCATATGATAAAGAAATATTTATTTTATGTGGATATAAATGATGGATTTATTTATGTGGTTATAAATGAAGAAATTAATGTTGAGGTGTTTTATCAGTATTTTATCAGATTAGAGGTATTAAAAATCAAATCAGGGGTTTTGAGATATATTGCGGGGTTATAATTTTTAATCGTAGTTGGATCATTGGGATTTTTGGATATGTTATACATATATAAGTTGAGTATATGTTCACAAATTTTGAACCGTTAAAATGAACGTATAATTTGTTATGAATTTTAAGAGGTGGTGATTCGTAAATTAGGTTATAAATGATTTTGGTGAAAAATTCTAGAATTGGTGGGCCCCACTTTTGGTTGGTGAGAAATGTGCTCAATTGAATTTTCAAATATGGTGGGTGGGAATAGTAGCGAGGTAAAGCCATGAGGTTGCTTGAGTTAAGTGCGCTTCTACGTGCTTAACATTTTCCTATAAATAGAGAGGCTAAGTTAGAATTAAAATCACACAGGAAATAAGTTTTTCTCTTTCTCTCTCTATATTATCGAGCGTATTCTTGTGAGTATTTTGAGTATACTTTGAGTATTGTTAGGCAGTGCAAAGTTCCTTCAAAGACTATATCCAGGTGTTTCAACTAGAAGTACTGTCTTTCGAGGTAAGGGATGTTATTTTCTTCTCAGATGATATTATTTCTTCAATATCATTATGCTGAAATATTGGTTGGAACTTTTTATCAAATTTGGAACTTTTTCATGTCGGGGTTACTATTCATGAGTTACTATTCACGAGTTACTATTCACGAGTACTATTCATGAAGCGTGAAGATGTTTTTTTTTGTGGAATTTCTATCTTTTGGTGTCGGAGTTACTATTCACGATATCAAGACTATTCACGATATCGGCACTATTCACGATACAAACTTTATTCATAGAAAAATGAAAATTTTTCTTTTCGTCTAAAATATCTATTCTGGATACTAGCTTTGATTGTATCCATGTTTTGATCATTCTTGAATTTTACACCACTATGATTATTTTTGAGGTATTTTTGGACGTGGATAAAACCAATGCAAAGATGAATGATTTCTGAAGAATATCTTTGGGCTCAGTAGTGCAAAGATGAACATGTGTTTAAATGAACATGACCAATCGATGAATATCTTTAGCAATGGTGCAAAGATGAATTATTGATGAATATCTTTTGCTCGTAATGCAAAGATGACTGTTGTTGAATATCTTTGCCAGTAGCAAAAGATGAATTATTGATGAATATCTTTGGCTTGTCAGAATGCAAAGATGACCCGTTGTTGAATATCTTTAGCTTTGTAGTGTAAAGATGAGCTGTTGATGAATATCTTTGGCCCGTAGTGCAAAGATGAATTTATTAGTATAATTATGAGCAGAGGCTGTGATTTGGTATAACCATGATCTTTGATGTTTCGGGTAAAGACAAGTGATGAAAATTATCTTTGTCTTGGATGAGGAAAGGAATTTAGAACTACAATTACGATTATGAGTTATACACGTGATTGTGGATGGAATTGTTGATTGATGTTGAGGATAAAACATTGTTGGTGGATTTTTAACATGGAGAAGACAATAGACTTTATAGTCTATTTGACTCTTCTAATGGATTGCTCATTCACTTAACTATGGTTGAAAAGTTTTATCATCTACCATATGTTCTAAATCTCGATTTATTATTGATGAAGACTATTGATAATTTATTTATCTTTAGTCATAATATTCTTTATTGAGCTAGTTGTGCTCACCCTTTTGTTTCACAATTCCTTTCGAGGTAATAAAAGTGTATTTGGGTCGGAGGGGATAGCGAGGAAATAGAGTGGTGGTCTATAGATGTTGAGGGTGAGGTGAATTTAACTTGGAAGGGTGTTTTGTCACTATCATACAAGATGTCTAATGACATACAACCTCGTGTTATCATAAGACATGGTTGTGCTCATCCACTTGCTGAGTATATTTACAAGCACTACCTATATAATCTTGGTGTTTGTTTGGAGTATAATACCCAATTAGAGACAGTGGAGATAATGATATGTCAAGAGAAGACTCACTATTAGGAAGAATATGATAGTAATCTTCTCGTTTTTCTTTGGGGTTTATTGGGTCAACCAAGGAAAATTCTGTGGCCATATGATATCTACCATAACCTAAAAGCATGGCCTCCCATGTGTGAAGGTTTCCTTGAGCACTTCCCAAAGATTCTAATTTCTAAAACAGTTTTTGACTATACCTTTATGTAAGGTGTCATTGTGACGTGCTACAGTTGGTATATATTTGTATCCAAACTCACAGCATATGTGTTGTTGTATTTTGCACGACAATTGTTGTAATAAAGTTGTAGTTGTTTTTCGTACCATATATTTGGCGACTCAGAATGGGTTGGATGGAATGAGCCTATTTTGGGGTTGTTACAAAATACGCGTCATATTAATGAACATGCGAAGCATGTTTGCATAATATATAATATATATAGTATAAGCATGCACATATAGAATACTATATTCTACTCGAATTGATTATGGACTTTTATTCTAGTTTGGTTCACTAGAGCCACCAAGTGAACCAAAAGGTCAAACCCCCAGGGTGCAAGAAATAATATTTAAATATAACTATTACATTTAAACTAGGGCTCCATTACAAAGCGGGTCTTCTAACGCTCCTTGCTCCTTGATCTCCAATTTTTCAAAATTAATTCTAACTATTCCTATTACAAAACTATTTAAAATAAATAGAAACCTTGATCGTGATCGAGGAAAGTACATAGGAGGAGATAGAATTTACATTAAGAAAAAATTAGAGAAGGCAATACGCAGTGAGACCCCATTTAATAAAACCCATACATTCATGTATCCAACAAAAATAAAATCCAATCACATTGGTCAATAGTCCATAATCAATCCCATTTATTACCATACACATCACCATATGCATCAATAAATAACATTCATCTTATGAATAATAAACATTTAATATATATATTGATATCATTTAATGGGCAAATTTAGTTAGTATAAAATCTAATTTTGAATCAAAATAAACTCCTTTATTTTAATCCAAATTTAAATCAAAATAAAACTATTTTATTTTAATTTATCCAATTTTGAATAAAATAAACTATTTTATTTTAATCAAAATCTTTAATCAAAATAAACTCCTTTATTTTAATTAATTACGAATCCAATTCCATGTAAAAAAAAATTATTAAAGGAAACACGAATTCTTTTCCTATTCACAAATAAACTTCTTTATTTTGAATAATATGAAATCTTATTTCATATTTAAATAAACTCCTTTATTTAAGGAAACACGGATTTTCTTTCCTATTCATAAATAAACTCCTTTATTTTAGGAAACATGGAATCCAATTTCAACTCCAATTAGTTATCATGGAATCCAATTCCAACTCTAATTAGTTAGCATGAATTTTAATTTTAAAATTAAAATAAACTTTTTATTTTAAGATTAAGATAAACCTTTTATTTTAAAATTAAAATAAACTTTTATTTTAATTATAAAATAATTAAGAATAATATATATATATATATATATATATATATATATATATATAATTATTATATATATACATATAATATAATAACTCAATATATATATATATATATATATATATATATATATATATATATATAAAAGACTGCAAGTGAAAATTTTTTTTTTAATCAAACTTCTATAATAATATTATATATATAATATTATATATATAATATTCAAGAACGGTTTTTATATATAATATAAAAATATCCTACAGTGGTTTTTATATTGCGTTCTTGAATGGTTCTTGAATATATAAAAAGATACGTTATTCCTTTGGAGGATTCAGCAATCACGGATTCAGCAAAATTATAATCGGCATCCGCGATTTTTTTTTAATAAATTTTATACAATAAAATTATGCCCAATTAAATTGTTCTAAACATATATCAATATACATACTAAATTAAAATAATTAATAATTCGCATAAAAGTTTGGCTCTGATGCCACTGTTAGGTTTGTAATATTCAAGAACGCAATCAAATTGAAAAATAATGCGGAAACGTGGAAAAATCAGAGTTTAAAAATTTTACAAACCATATACCCGGATCACCCTTTATGCACAATTATTAATTAAATGAAAAAGATAACGAATGAGAATCATACCCTTGAAGATCGAGCTTCCTCAGGTACAAGTTCACCTCCAATCCTTTTCTCGTTCAACTTGAATCCACCGGGTTTGGTTCCTTCCTTTGATCAACGTTAGTCACCCAAGTGTTTGGCCTCTAGAGGTGATCCACCAAGGAATAATAAAGATTCAAGAAATGGGTATTTGGCTCAAACCCTAGTTTTCTATCTCTATAGAAAAGAACGTACTCTCCAACAAATTGGAATTATGTCGTATGTTGAAAAAGTCAACAACCCCACACCCATAATAAGACTCCTCTTATTTATAGATGTGGGCAACCCACCTTAACAATTAAGGAATTGGGATTTATTTAATTAATTAAATGCTTTTAATTAATTAAGCTCCCTAATCTTATTAGGGATAATTAATTAAACTCCTTTAACTAATTTTCCTTCCTAATCCAATTAGGAATAAATGAGAGTACTTATATTAAATTAATTCCTAAACTCTTTAGAAATTAAAATAATAATAATTGTAATAATATTAATAAGACTCCTCTTATTAATTTATATTTAATATTTCTAAAATATTAAATAATAAATATTAAGCTATTTAATTTATTCTATCACCATAGATTAAATTAAATATACATAACATATTATTACAATTATGCCATTAACTTCTTAAATAATTATTCTTCCTTTTATGGTGTGACCCTTTAGGTTCTCCATATTAAACAGGTTGTGAATAAATCAATTAAAACAATTCTAATCTTATTTAAATAAATAAATTAAACAATTAATTTATTTAAATAAATAATATTTATTCTACAATAGGGATAAGCCTCCCTAGCGATCAACGACTTTCCGGATAATATAGATTTCAACATTAATCATTAAAGAACCTTTGAGTAAATAGTTACCGTGCACAATTCAATCCTTCCACCATACAATGTCCCAATTAAATATAAGACATGGAATTCTTGTCAAGTCTTATTTTATTTAATTATATGTATTTCGATCCTTAAATGCACAACACCAAATAATGCAAATTAGAAACTCCTTTCTAATTTCATTCGCCTTTGGCCAAGGACTACTAGGTTGTCATTTATCGAATCACATAGGACATTTCTCTTCTTTTAATAAGTGATAGATTCTTTATTGATCATACATTATCTCCATGTACAACTTATTATACCCAAGCATACCCTTTGATATACCCTAAGGGTCTTAAGGAATAAGTCAAAGTATAACTCATCATACACGAGATACTATGATGATCTCAAGTCCAATGATCACTTCAGACTACTATCACTACCTAGGAATTCCTATTCGACGGTGCAAGTAAAACTCCATTAGGTATTCCTTAGCGAGCCACATTCAAGTGAACTTATTCTCTAATAAGCACCTACATACTTGCTTTAGTGTCTCCACACAAATGATCATGAGATCAATCATCCTCATCCAATGAGCAAGCAACGTATGTACCAATCTATCCGGATTCACTAATCCCCAATTTAGTAATCCAATGATTGGGAACTATTTTAGTTTTAAGCTTTCTAAGAATTTAGATCTCATTAGAATGATCATCATCATTATTCTAAAAGCATTGCTTAAAACTATGGGTTTATCACATATTATAAAACAGCATCATGTAGATAATTAAAAGCCTTTAATAAATTAATACTTTTTATTAATAAATGAATAAGATTGTTACAAAGTATATGCTTTATCATCAAACATGATTGGCTTGTGTGCATACTACTTTTAGATCCATATTAAGAGCGAGACGGAGGACGAATTTGCTGACAACAGTATTTGGTAATTTGTATTAATAATTCCTCGTGGGAACGATACTCTACTTTCACTGTATTACTTGTTGATCACGTATACTTGCGTGTTGTGCGTAATTAGATTTTATCCAACAAGTTTTTGGCGCCGTTGCCGGGGAATTAGTTTAACATATCTTTGCCAATATTAGCTTCAATCAAATTAGTCTTAATTTAAACATTTTTTTTTTCTTTATTTTTATTTTATTTTATTATCTTCTTATTTTTCTCTCATTTCAGGTACCATGGCTGGATGCAATTATCAAAGGCCATATTCGAATATGACTCCACCAAGGGACACAGGAATTGATGGACTCAATGTATTTTCTGCATTATCAGCGCAGCTTGAGACACTTTCGAGGAGGTTGGATGTAGTTGCAGCCTAACGTAATCGAAGTATAGCAGTTATGTGCAATTATTGTGCTGGCAATCACCCGAGTAATCAATGCACCATCAGTCTTGGGCCGGTACAGTATGGTGGTAACTACCTCAACCAGTATGCATATGATAATTATCGTCAAGTTTGGGGGTATCACCCGAATTCGTCATGGAGCTATACTTATGAAGACTAATACTACACTCCAAATCCAACATACACACCAGAATTTTCATGTAAACCTCCATTGCCACAAGAAGAAAAGTCAAATTTAGAGGAATTACTGTCAAAGCTCATAGCAAACCAAGAGGAGAGGATGATGAGTCAAGAAATATCGAACGACAATTTTCAGAACCAAATGGAACAACTCATGACAAGGTTGGAGGAGTTGTTGTCCAAGTTTGTAGCATGAAATGAGGAGAGAAGGATTAATCAAGAGCGATCAATTCAGAATCAAGAGATAACAATTCATAATCTGCAGAACCAGATGGATCAAATTCTCAAAGCCTTGAACAACTGTCCTCAAAATAATTGGTGTTATGACGAGGATTCTGAGATTGATGAAGTGCCCGAGCCAAATCTACAACTGGATGAGCCATGAGATGTTGAAAAAGAGGAGACAAGTGGGGATAATGACAACAAAGTCCGTGAAGAACTAACTATGAGTACTAATGAGGATGAGCCGGTGTTATTAGTGCCCCAAGTTCCTTCTCCGTCAAAGATCAAGGGTCCAGTTAGATTTGCAAAACCGTTCCCGCTTGGTAGTCATGTCGTCGGCGAAGCTCTTTATGACATAAGAGAGAGTACAATTTTGAATCCATGGTGGGACGAGAAAGAGAAGGTAGACGAAGAGCCCATTGTGTATGACAAGCTATCATGCCCCAAAGTGATCACATATACAATAGAGAAAACACCTAGCTGTGGTACATTCTTGATTGAGATCATACCAAATCAGAGCATGCTAGGTGACTTTGATGCATTGGCCATCACAAATGGGAACCTACCAAAAGCTATATTATTTCTGATGGATGGAGGGCTCCTCAATTATCGAAGAGGAATTGGATAGCGTTGACCAGACAAAGTCAGGTTGAATGACTGTAATTCAATTGCTAACTGGGAGGCAATGTAAGACCCCAGCTTTTATAAATAAAGATGAATTTTTCTATAAATATTATTTTTGAATATTATGGAATAAAATTGATATAATGTTATAGTTGTGGGTAATATTTATAAATTTTGCAAAGTATGCAAGTTGTTATAAAATATTCGTTTGGTGGGGAATATTCTTTTTGTTAGGGAATATTCGCATACAATGGCTAAATCATTGGTGGACCCTAGCAATGTAATTATTGCTCGGATTGAGAAAACGATAAAAATATTTTATAAAAATAACTACGGAGGTGTTACCGTTAAAACATTGAACTACCCGGTGGTAAAGTAAAGAATACGATGTCTGGCGAATTGCATAGTAGCACTGCGGTATTGATTATTGATGCTTACGTGAGAAGTCACTCACCTATGCTCAATTATTGCTCATGATAATTGCACGATCATATCTCTTATATTATTGATTCAATTATTGTCACGGTATCATCTCGTATAATATGTTATAGTATTAAATCAATAATTGAGACGACAAGTTATAAATGATTAATAATCGTTGAAAGATTAAATATGTATTGATGAAAAAAAAAATGATTTGTGGTAAGTTTGATTATTTTATGGGGGGCTCATATGTCATCATCTAAGAGTCTCTTCGTCAATAGTAATTACCTTCGTCAATAGTAATTACCCTTGTGAATAGTATTTATCTTCGTCAATAGTAATTACCCTTGTGAATAATATTTACTTTCGTCAATAGTATTTACCTTCGTTAATAGTAATTACCTTTACCAGACGTCGAACCACTTGTCGTTTCACATTACAGGCCAAACCAATTCGTCAAGCCACTTGTTTTTTCACGGCGGTGCTAAGCTAGAAATCTTCTATAAATAGAGGCCTAGGGCTTCATTATTTTTCACTTAATTCATTCAAGCTATAGAGAGAGAAAGTATAGAGAGAATAAGAGAAAGAAGAAGAGTATTTTGTTACTACACCGCTGCTAAAGATTCAATCTCCTACCAAATGTAAGGGGTGTTATTCTTTCTTATTCATGAAGAGAACATTGTTATTCCATTGTTTATTATTTTGTTGGAATAACTCAGATATCGCTGATTTTACCCTATACTTGGTGACATTCTTCTATTATTCATTGGAACATCCTATTCGTGTGTTTTACACTTGGGACCGGTTCCGCTCTTTATTATTACATTGGAACATCACGCTCATGTGTTTTACAGGACTGGTTCCGCTCTTTATTATTACATTGGAACATCACATCATGTGTTTTACAGGACTGGTTAAAATCTTTATTATTCTCGTTGGAATATCCTATCTCGTGTGTTTTACAGGATGCAGTTCCATCTTTATTATTCATTGGAACATCCCGCTTGCGGTGTGAATTTCACTCGACTGGTTCCGCTTCTTTATTATTACATTGAATAACCTCATCATGCGGTCTTATCGCATGCATGGTGATTTCTTTTGTTATTCCATTCTTTATTATACCCGGTTGGTTAAAACTTTGACTTCTATACTCCATGAAATTAGTAGAGTATCCTTGATATTTGCGTTTCATCCAAAGATCTTTTCATGAAAATATTCTTCCGATCATTCTTGAATTTTACTCTACAAAACAAATATCATGTTGATAATTTGGACGTTAATAATTCTGGATAAAATAATTCTTGAACTTGTTTTATTGAATTCTTATATCATTGTCATCATCCTCATGTTTATATTTTTTTTAAAGTCATCTGTATTCTGTAGTGCATAGATGGACTTGGTATGATTATGACCAGAGACTATTCGATTGTAATCAATCTTACGATAGTAATGTTACAAATGATGTGGTAAAAATCCTCATGGGTAGTAGTGCATTGATGGACGATTGTTGGCATGATCATGACCATTAATGAATACACAAATATTCTTGCCCGTAGTGCATGAATAATTGTGGTCGTGATACTAAAGAATATCCTTGGTCAGTAGTGCGGGGTGATTCGATGATGTGGAATACTTATTAAAAGTGAGTCTCAACTATAATGATGATGAAAAACCTTTTAAAACCTAAAAGATAGTAGACTTTATTTTCTACTTGACTCTTTTAATGGATTGCATATTCGCCGCAGATTAAACCGGTTGTTTCATTGTATTTTATCGGTTTAACATTGTTCAAGACTATTAATAATTTATTACGCATTATCTTAGTCATAATATTTCTTCATTGGGCTAGTTGAGCTCACCCTTTCTTTCATTTTCTCGTTAGGAAATGAGAATATAATTTGTATGCAGTCTGGGAAGCAGTGATGGTCCTGAAGATAGCATTAGTAGTCCTCACTATTACGTGAAATAGTGTGATAGTAATTGTAATGAGGACTCCTTTTTGAGTTTGTATAATATCTAGTAGATGATATTTGTATTTAAACTCACAGTTTATGTCGTATTGTATACCTACGATTATGTTAGTAAGTTGTATTTAAATTCTGTACCATGTAAGTGGCGACCCAAGATGGGTGATGTATACCGAATTTTGGGGGTGTCACAGTTGGTATCGAGCTTAGGATATGATCCTGGCTAAGATGTGAGAATAGTACTAGGAGGGAGAGGCGGGAATACATTCGCTAGTATGACCTACCTAAGTTTATGTGCTATTTTATTGGTTGGTCGGAAGATAGGGATAATTTGTTACATGTCAATTAACCTTTTGTTTTGTGGCAGTATCTGAAAATGACATCCGAGAATGTTGAGAATAGCAATGGGAGCGCAGCGATCGTTGATTCACCACATATCAATAATCGAGGATAATGTGCATCAGAAGGCGACAATCCTCATGCAAACAACAACACCGACCAAATGATGAATGATCAAATGTTCAGAGGCTTTATGCGATTTATGCAAACAATGCAGACGAGAACGACTCGTCCAAAACATAGGTGGAAACACGAGAAAACTCTCAAGGCGGTCACCGCTAAACAATTCAAGGAGCTGGGACCACCGGAGTTTAAGAGAGAGCAAAACCTTACGGCGAAGCGTGGATAAAGCAGATTACCAAGATATTTGATGTCTTGGGATGCTCCGAGAGCAAAAGGTTCCCTTCACGCCTTTTTATGTTGCGGCGAGAGGCGGATTCTTTCGTGAGAATCCAGAAACGTACTCAACTTCTTTGATCTTGAAGATATCTTGGGAGAAGTTCCAGAGTCATTCAACGACAAATACTTTTCCGAAAGTATTCGCCACATGAAGGAGGTGGAATTTATCAAGTTGGAACAAAATAATATGACCGTGTCGCAATACGAGGCAAAATTTATGAGTTATCACGGTTCATATCCCACTGGTGGATAATGAAGAGCGAATGGCGCGAATGTTTTTAAGAGGTTTGAAGTCGGGAGATACGTCAACATCTTATTTCTCATAAACCGTGTTTGTATTCGAGATGTTGTAAATAGGGCTCGATTAGTGGAACGCGATAATGAGTCAACACAACTAAAAGAGAAGGCGGTGCAAGCAAAATTATAATACCAAATGAGAGTAGTCATCAAAGCGGTGACAACAAGCGTGGAGGGAATCAACAGGCGGATATGGTAACCACTTCGGTGGTAATCAGGGCCAAAACAATAAGAATGGACATTTCAAGAAACGAAGATTCAACAATGGTGGAAAGACGTCAAAGACCAAAGACCCATTGTTAAGGAAGGAGAAAGACCACCTATCATATGCTTCAAATGCGGAGGAGAGGGCACATCATCAAATCTGCGTCATGCCATCCAAAGCATGTTATAATTGTGGAAGAGAAGGTCACTTAGCTCGATTTTGTGCCATCAAGACAAATTCAGCTAGGATGGAGGCACCAAAGGCCATCCCGGAAAATTCAAAACCCAGAAGTGCAAGGGAGAGCGTTTGTTGTGACCTCCCAAAGAGCAAGGAATCGAATGAGGTCATCACGGGTAAGCTTATCATAAACTCTAATGAAGTCTATACTTTATTTGATAACTGGGTTCTACCCATTCTTTTATTTCTCCTACTTGCGCACATCGATTAAATTTGACTCAGGAGAAATTAGACTTTGACTTATCTCGTGGAAACTCCGTTGGGAGAAACCTTCATTACATCCATCGTTTATAAGTCTTGTTTGGTTCAAATCGGTACCCTCACATTACACCGTCGATCTTATTTCATTAAAAAATACTTGCATTTGACGTGATTCTAGTGGATTGATTGGTTAACTACTTATCATGCAAAAATTGATTGTTTTCGTAAGGTTGTTAGCTTTCATATTCCTAATCAACCTATTATGCTAATTCAAACGACCAAACCATTAAAATCAATCACGGTCATCTCAAGCCATAAAGCTATTCGCTTATTGAAAAGCGGATGTCAAGCTTTCTTAGCTCATGTCACGATTTAATTAAATATGTCGCTTTTAAACGATATTCCTATTGTTAATAAATTTCCGACGTATTCTCAAGAACTTCTGGCCTACCCCAGAGCGTGAAATTGAATTTTGTATCGACCTTGAACCCCAGACAAAACCTATTTCCAAAGCCCCATATCGAATGGCTCCTATTGAACTTCAGGAGTTAAAGACCTAATCTGCAGGAATTGTTAGACATTGGCTTTATTCGTCCCCAAGTACTTCTCCTTGGGGTGCTCTTGTTTCTATTCGTGAAGAAGAAAGATGGGAGTATGCGATTTTTGTATTGATTATCTGGAGTTGAATCACGTCACCATCAAAAATAGGTATCCATTGCCACGTATTGATGACTGTTTGACCCGATTGCAAGGAGCCAAATTCTTTTCCAAGATTGATCTTCGTTAGGATATCACCAATTGAAGATTAGAACTCACGACATTCCAAAGAGCGGCTTTCGGAACTCGATGACGGCATTATGAATTCCTAGTCATGTCCTTTGGATTGACTAATGCCCCGCCGCCTTCATGGATATAATGAACCGAGTATTCAAGGAATATTTAGATCACTTTGTGGTCGTCTTTATTGATGACATCCTTATTTATTCCAAAAGCCGTGAAGATCATGAGCAACACTTGAGGTCGACACTCCAAAAGCTTCGTGAATATAAGCTTTATGCCAAGTTGAAGAAATGCGAGTTACGGCTTGAAGAAGTAGCATTCCTTGGGCACGTGGTATCAAGTCATGGAATATCTGTTGACCCAAAGAAAGATTGAAGCTATTTAAAGTCGGGAACAACCTAAATCAATGGACCAAGTAACGTAGCTTTTCTCGGTTTAGTCGGGTTATTATCGGAGATTCGTGGAAGGATTTTCTCGAATCGCTATTCCATCGACTCAAATTGACTCGGAAAGATACAAAGTTTGGTTGGAGCGAAGAATGTGAGAAGAGTTTTCAAGAACTCAAGAGGAGACTTATTTCAAAGACCTGCTCGACAATACCATCCGCCTCGGAGGATTTGTCATCTCAAAGTGATGCTTGAGCAAAGGGTTGGGATGTGTTCTTATGCAACATGGAAAAGTTATAGTTTATGCCTCATGATAACTCAAAGAATATGAGAGGAATTATCCTACTCATGATCTAGAGTTGGCGGTGTTGTCTTTTGCACTTAAAATTTGGAGGCATTACTTGTATGGGAGAAAGTGGAGATCTTTACGGATCATAAAAGCCTCAAATATTTCTTCACTCAAAAGGAACTCAACATGCGACAACGACGTTGGCTTGAACTCATTGAAAGATTATGATCATACCATCCAATACCATCCCGAAAAGCGAACGTGGTAGCCGACGATTGAGTAGAAAATCATATGCAAGCACGAGTGCGATATTGTCAACGCGAAAGGCCCATTTTGTGTGACTTGCAAAGGATGGAGATAGAGTTAAAGACTCGTGGACGCATGTGATGATAGCGAGTATCTGAGTAGAACCGACTTTAATCGATAAAGTTAAAGTCTTTCAAGCTACTGCACTGGAGCCGATGCGTATGAGGAAGAAAGTGCAAGAAGGTGCTACGCCGGAAGCAAGAATCGATGAAGAAGGAATACTTGAGTCAACTCCGCACTTTGTGTTCCTAACGACCACGATTTAAAGTATAATATCATGATGGAGGCGCACAACACACCATTTGCAATCCATCCCGGGAGTACCAAAATGTATCATGATATTCGCCATACATTTTGGTGGAGCAATATGAAGAGAGAGATAGCGTTGTTTATCTCAAGGTGTCTAACTTGTCAACGAGTTAAAGCGGAGCATCAAGTACCAAAAGGTCCATTGCAACCACTTGAAATTCCAGAATGGAAGTGGGAGCACATTACCATGGATTTCGTTACCGGTCTTCCTAAGGTTTCTCAAGGCATTGATGCGATTTGGGTCATTGTTGATAGATTGACCAAGTCTGCTCATTTCTTACCGATACGAGAAACTTATACACTTGAACGTCTTGCTCGTATGTACATAAACGAGATTGTAAGACTGCATGGTATGTCGGTATCCATAGTTTTTGATCGAGACCCAAGATTCACCTCACGATTTTGGGTTAGTTTGCAAAAAGCTATGGGCACAGACTTACGATTTAGCTTCGGCATATCATCCTCGGACGGACGGACAATGGAGAGGACTATTCAAACTCTTGAAGATCTATTAAGACTCTGTGTCCTTGATTTCAAGGGAGTTGGGACAAGTTCTTACCATTGGTGGAGTTTTCCTACAACAAATGCTTATCAAGCAAGTATTGGCATGGCTCCATTCAAGTGTTGTATGGAAGAAAGTGTCGTTCTCCAAAGATATCTTTGGGATGAGGTGGGTGAAGCAACGTTGTTGGGACCGGAGTTGGTACGTATGACTACGGAAAAGATTCAAACGATCCGACAACGATAAAAACCTCACAAAATCGATAAAAGAGTTAGGCCGATCTTCATCGAAAGGACGTGGAATTCGATATAGAGATCATGTGTTGTTAAAGGTTGCTCCATGGAAAGGAGTTACAAGATTTGGAAAGAGAGGAAAACTTAACCCTCGATTCATCTGGGTCCATTTTAATCCTCGATCGAGTAGGAACCGTGGCCTATAGACTCGCTTCTATCGCCAAATATGTCTCGTGTTCATAACGTTTTTCACATATCTATGTTACGTAAATATGTGAAAGACCGAACCATATTATTGAGTTAGAACCCAGGACGAAATAGCGGAAGATTTGGACGTATGAAGAGGTTCTGTTCAAATTTTGGATAAGAAGGAACATATTCTACGCTCCAAGGTTATACCTCAAGTCAAAGTTTTGTGGAGGAACCACGATGTTGAGGAAATGACTTGGGAGTTAGAATCAAATGAAATCAAGGTATCCTTACCTCTTCGATATACAGTCGTACCCTAATTTCGAGGGTAAATTTCATAAGAAGGGAGGTTGTAAGACCCCAACTTTTATAAATAAAGATGAATTTTTCTATAAATATTATTTTTGAATATTATGGAATAAAATTGATATAATGTTATAGTTGTGGGTAATATTTATAAATTTTGCAAAGTATGCAAGTTGTTATAAAATATTCGTTTGGGTGGGAATATTCTTTTGTTAGGAATATTCGCATACAATGGCTAAATCATTGGTGGACCCATAATGTAATTATCATTCGGATTGAGAAAACGACAAAAATATTTTATAAAAATAACTACGGAGGTGTTACCGTTAAAATTGTTGAACTACCCTATTGGTAAAAGTACAAGAATACGATGTCTGGCGTAATTGCAGTAGTAGACACACAGATTGATTATTGATGCTTACGTGAGAAGTCACTCTCACTATGCTCAATTATTGCTATAAAGAATTCACGCATCATATCTCTTATATTATTGATTCAATTATTGTCACAAGATCATCTCGTATAATATGTTATAGTATTAAATCAATAATTGAGACGACAAGTTATAAATGATTAATAATCGTTGAAAGATTAAATATGTATTGATGAAAAAAATGATTTGTGGTAAGTTTGATTATTTTATGGGGGCTCATATGTCATCATCTAAGAGTCTCTTCATCAATAGTAATTACCTTCGTCCAATAGTAATTACCCTTGTGAATAGTATTTTTTCGTCAATCGATAGTAATTACCCTTGTGAATAGTATTTACTTTCGTCAATAGTATTTACCTTCGTTAATAGTAATTACCTTTACAGACGTCGAACCACTTGTCGTTTCATATTACAGGCCAAACGAACCGATTCAATCCAGCCACTTGCTTTTCACACTAAGGTGCTAAACTAGAAATCTTCTATAAATAGAGGCCTAGGGCTTCATTATTTTCACTTAATTCATTCAAGCTATAGAGAGAGAAAGTATAGAGAGAATAAGAGAAAGAAGAAGAGTATTTTGTTACTACACCGCCGCTGCGAGATTCAATCTCCTACCAATTGTAAGGGGTGTTATTCTTTCTTATTCATGAAGAGAACTGTTGTTATTCCATTGCTTATTATTCTCATTGGAATAACTTTGATACGCTGAGTTTACCCTATACTTGGTGACATTCTTCTATTATTCTATTGGAACATCCTATCTCGTGTGTTTTACACTGGTGACCGGTTCGTCTTTTTATTATTCATTGGAACATCCACATCTCGTGTGTTTTACACCGGACTGGTTAAAATCTTTTTTATTATTCTGTTGGAACATCCTGCCTCGTGTGTTTTACAGGACCTGGTTAAAATCTTTATTATTCTCGCATTGGAATATCCTATTCGTGTTTTACACAGGATCCGGGTTCCATCTTTATTATTCTCGTTGGAACATCCGCTTGGTGTGAATTTCACGACCGGTTCCGTTCTTTATTATTACATTGAATAACTCCGTCTGCATGCGATCTATCGCATGCGCACGGTGATTTCTTTTGTTATTCCATTCTTTATTATACCCAAATTGGTTAAAACTTTGACTTCTATACTCCATGAAATTAGTGGAGTATCCTTGATATTTGCGTTTCATCCAAAGATCTTTTCATGAAAATATTCTTCCGATCATTCTTGAATTTTACTCTACAAAACAAAGATCATGTTGATAATTTGGACGTTAATAATTCTCGGATAAAATAATTCTTGAACTTGTTTTATTCAATTCTTATATCATTGTCATCATCCTCATGTTTATATTTTTTTAAAGTCATCTGTATTCAGAAGTGCATAGATGGACTTGGTATGATTATGACCAGAGACTATTCGGTGTAATCATGACCGTAATGTTACAAATGATGTGGTAAAAATCCTCAAAGGGTCAGTAGTGCATTGATGGATGATTGTTGGCATGATCATGACCATTAATGAATACACAAATATTCTTGGCCCGTGAGTGCATGAATAATTGTGGTCGTGATACTAAAGAATATCCTTGGTCAGTAGTGTAAGGGGTGATTCGATGATGTGGAATATTTATTAAAGTCGAGTCTCAATTTATAATGATGATGAAAACCTTTTAAAACCTAAAAGATATAGTAGACTTTATTTTCTACTTGACTCTTTTAATGGATCAGATATTCACCGCAGATTAAACCGGTTGTCTATTGTATTTTATCGGTTTAACATTGTTGAAGACTATTGATAATTTATTTCGCATTATCTTAGTCATAATATTTCATTGGGCTAGTTGAGCTCACCCTTTCTTTCACCGTTCTCTTCAAGAAATGAGAATATAGCCGGGACAAGTCTGGGAAACGAAAGTGATGGTCCTCAAAGATAGCATTAGTAGTCCTCACTATTCGTGAAATAGTGTGATAGTAATTGTAATGAGGACTCCTTTTTGAGTTTGTATAATATCTAGAAGATGATATTTGTATTTAAACTCACAGTTTATGTCGTATTGTACACGACAGTTATGTTAGTAAGTTGTATTTAAATTCTGTACCATGTAAGTGGCGACCCAAGATGGGTGATGTATACCGAATTTTGGGGGCGTCACAGGCAACCCAGGAATTTTTATGTTTATATGCTTTACTAGTTTATTTAGTAGATAGGAATTAATTTGTTTATTAAGTTCTCTTACCAATCTAAAGTGTTATTCTAATCCATGTTGTCTCTCTTCATTGCAGGTATTGGAGGTTCAATGGACAGACAAAAGATTATAAAGAGGTTATACAAGTCAAATTCAAGTGTGGTGCCCAATTTGTTCAATGTGCTTAACCTATTCTTCAAACTTAGCAGACAAGGAGGAGGATTGTTATATTTTAAAGGAAGTCCTCTGTTTAAATTTTTTCTATCTTAGCCATTGAGGACAATGTCTGTTTTAAGTTTTGGGGTATTTATTATGTTTAGTATTTACTTGGGCAATGTTTTGATGGAATTTGATTTTAGCCAATGATAAGTGGGTGGTTGATATTGTTAACTCTTGGAGAATTGATGAGCATGCTTAGTCTATATTTTAACTCATTAGTTGGTTTTCACAATACTTGCGAAATTTTTGAAAATTTTTACACATATCCATTTGTTTAGCCAGTTGGAATTGAATTTGTTTGGATAAATGCTTATGAAAGATACCATTACAACTTGAGAAATCTTATTTGAGCATCATTCGAAGTGAAAATTAGGCACTTATATAAGTTTGGGGGAAATCTTGGGGTATTTACGAAAAAAAATAATATAAAATTATTGGAACCTTCCCGAGTTGAATAATTGAATCTTGTGGTGGGTCGAGATGGAGCGTAAAATGCACTCCCCATAAACACAGGCACGAGATGGAGCGTAAAACGCACTCGTTCAATGAAAAGTGAAAATTGAGATGGAGCGTAAAATGCACTCACTAAATAAAGAAAAAAAAATATATATGTTTGAAATACTTGGGAAGGGTTCTTACGTGCTTAAAAGTTTAAATATCTGGTTGATCCTCAAGAAAAATTTGTGCTATGTCTATATTAGCGGTGATTGATGTGATAAGAAGTTTTGAAAGTCGTTTTGAAATTCTTATAATGAGTATTGGTTGATCTAATCTAAATCATGATTGGTTTGAACATATGGATGCACACACGCACTTAAAGGATCAAGAGTAGATGTGAATCTAATGAAAGTTGTTGAAATTTTAGACATGACATTATTTTGAAATTTTCTACGGGTTATCATTTGTTGTATCCTTTAAGGCCATTGATCGAATTCATATTGATTCATTGTTTGGGTGGATCATTGCTAGAGGATGAATATGTCTAATTTGTGTTTTTGCTTGAGGACAAGCAACGGTTTAAGTTTGGGGGTATTTGATAAGTAGGTTTTATACCTACTTATCTGGTATCTATTGCTTGAATTAGTTGCTTAAACCTATGTTTCTTAGTTACTTTTCATACGTTTTATGTTATTTTGTAGGCTATGACATAACATTGGCATGAAGAAGCAAGGAAAAGTAATTCAGACATCTTTTGGACTAAAATATGCAAGCAAATACAAGAAAGGAAGATTGCAGGGATTTTAACACCAAGTTGGATGCATGTTCTTGGCTTGAAACTTGGATTATACTGTAGATATTCTACTTAGCTTTTCGGAACATCTTGAATCATCCCGATCGGAGTTCGGATGCGAGAGTTATGGCCTTTTTATCAACGAAGATCAAAGCTAAGAGTTCTCATGCTTGCAATTTACATAGCATCTACTTCAAGCTCGATTTAGATCTTGTTCAGGCTCGAATTTCTCAATTCTCAAAGAATAAAAGTTGTAGAACTCGTTGATAACTTTGATTTGATAGGTGTCAGGCCCCGTAACTCCTCCCGGATCAAAAGTTATGGCCATTTTACCAGAGGACACTGCGGCAGAAAAAGAACCCCCACCGGGGCAGGGGTACGCCCAGAAAAGTCATTTTTTGTCCGAATTTAAGTCCAAGAAGGATTGGTTCGATCCGATTGACTCAAGGACTTCCAAGATGACTTAAAGACATATAAAGAGACATATAAAAGGAGTAGAATCACAAGGATTAGAGGGGGGAGAGAGGATTCCATTAGATTAGATTAGAGTAGAATAGGAGAAAACACTAGTTTATATGAGATTTAGAGATTGAAGCACTTGGAAGCCATTGGAGATCTAGATCAAGAGCGAGATGGAGGACGAATTTGCCGACAACAAATTCAATTCTTTTCCTTAATCTGATTTTTATCTTTTAATGTTTATTCAAGTGTGGATTCTTAATTTTAATTCAATGAATTAATTCTTTGTTTGAGATTAAAATGGATCTTATTGTGTAGTTTAGTTTAATATGCTTCACTATCAATTATTATGTTCTATTGTAAGGTTTGCCTATTGTGATTTGGACTTAATTGTTTAATTGATTGGCCATCAATTATCGTGATAATCTATATGAACTCGAGAGATGAAGTTTAGATTTAGATCTGATCATGATAGCATGTGTTTGTGATTTCTGCATAGATGGAATTCATGATTCATGTTTAGGATAGAGATATGCCTTTACGCCATATGTAATCTTATAGAGAATTTGTGCTTTAAATCCTTTTTAATTATAATTCACATAGAGATATAGTTGATTAGTTAATTAGGGTGTCTTGCTTAATTCTATCATCTGTGGGTTTAAGTGAGTATGGATATTATGCATCGAGAGATGGTTTTATCTGCTTTAGTGTTCTTGATTAACAATTCAGAATAGAGAATAATTGATGAGAAGTGTGTTAATTTAAATGAAGCAATAAGTGAAGTTGTGATCTTAAATCTTCATAATCTGGTTTGTGATTAGTGGTAATTAGAATTAGTGTAATTAAATAATTTAATTCATAATATTAAATTGATTGTTTAAATAAAATTAGTTTGGTTAAGAGTTAATATTTGGTAATCTGTATTAATAATTTCTCGTGGGAATGATACTCTACTTTCACTATATTACTTATTGACCACGTATACTTGCGTGTTGTGCGTAGTTAGATTTTATCCAACAATAAGCTCCACCAATAGCTTCTTTAGCAGCATACTGATGAACCTCACATAAAACATCTTGGGGGTTTGCTTCTTTGCTGCTCTCCTCTGGCCGACATCAATAATCCATCGGCCCATCCATCTAAGTAAAATAGAACCAAATTCCATCCTTTTTTTCATAACAACTGCAACCATGGCCCTTAGTTGAAGATCATTGACAAAATCATGTGCAGAGTCCTTGTACAAAATACACTTTCCTACAATGTCGGCAAGGAATTTTAAGTTCTGAGGCAACTCCTTCTTCAGCCCTCTGACCCCAGAGTTTTCGACATGCCCCATCAGCTCCAGCTCATATTTGACGTTGATATTATTCAGCGATGTGATGCATTTTCAGAGAAACCCAGAGCCCTATTAACATCTGGCCACGATTTTAATATCATTTCCCTTGACCCTGATGGTCAAAACACCTTTTTCATAGGAGGCATTTTAATTGAACTCGGCCACCATCTTATGTAGATCTTGGTGTTGGAGCTAAGAGCTTCTTCGAATCTAGTCCTCTTCACCAGTGATAGAATCTTCCTGAACTGCCTCTCGAACTCGGTGAAGGTGTCAAAGCATAGTTGGTTGCCAGGGATGACTTGGGCACTAACCATTGCTTGAAAGAGGTTGAATCTAATATTAAACTGAGCGTGTTTAAGTGATTCGAACTCTGAGAAAGCTAGGGTTTTTGGAAACTCAAATGTTTTGAAAACACAAATTTCAAAAATTGAAGAGTAAATGTTAAAAAGATTTAAAATGAATATTTATATAACTTCCCTCTTGTTTTGCTGAGTGGGACTGTTGGTTAAAATCTAGTTAAGCACAACACATAAATATACATGGTTAACAAGTATTAAAGTGATAAATCGAGTATCGTCCCACAAAGAAAATAAACTGTATTCTATTCTAACAAGCACCAATTTTTATATTATCTCAGTTCCTTTAAACAGGTGACCAATGTTATGAAATTTATAAAACTTATTAATTATTTAAATTAAAGCTAATTACCATAAGGTTTTATCAAATAAGGGAGACTTAAGACTACAACTTTACTTATTACTTCACTTAGATCGACACACTTCCAGTTAAGCCAAATCAAATATTTCGGATTATTAATCAAGAACACATCACAATATATGACCATCTCTCAATGCATCATAAATAAATCCACTTAAATCCACAGATAATAGAATTAAGAAGAACACCTTAATTAACTAATCCACTATGTCTCTAAGTGAATTACAATTAAAGAAGGTTTAAGTACAAGTTCTTTATCAGATTACATGCAATGCTTAGGTATATCTCTATCCTTGACATAAATCATGAATTCCAACGCCATGCAGAAAACACAATCACATGTTATTATGATAAGATCTAAATCTATAATCCATTTCTCAATTTTATATAGATTATCAAGGTAATTACTGGCCAAATAATTAAACAATTAAGTGCAAATCATAACAAACAATCCAATAGTAACTATTTATAAATTAACACAAAAGTATGTCAATCATAGTTATATAATAAGATCCATTGTAGCCTTAAATAGAAATTTAGTTCAACATTATTGAATTAAAATCCAACATCCACAAGTGATTAAACATTCAGATTACATAAGTAAAAGTAGAGAAAGAGAATACAAACTATAAAAGCAATCCTTCTCTTAGCTGCTCCTGCCTTGAAACCTTCGTGCTCGATCAACTGTTTCAATTCTCTAATAATCCAATCTAAACTAGGCTTTGAGAATGGAAATGATAGATCCCCTTTACAAATTGACATAAACTGATATTTATAACATCTAACACAAATCCTAATCCTAATATAACATTCTAATCATATTCCTACATTAATTGCACTAAATAACAGAAAAGTCAACTCAGCTAACTCCCCGAACTAGCGCGGATGCGCTGCCCATAAGCCTTCATTGGGCGCGACCACGCCTTACGACGTAACCTCTTTTTCCCTTCTATCGAGATAAAGCATCGGTCGCTTCCAAAGCCAATCTAGTACCGGTCGTCGATGCCGCTTCAATTTTAGCATAATCACTGATCTTTTCATGCTACTTCATGCCAAATGTCACCCATTCAGTTTCAAGACATCAGATCTACAAAAAGAATACAAAATATAACTATAAAACATAGGATTAAGTAACAAATTTAGTCAATTAATACTAGATTCATATGTATGAAACCTACTCATCAAATACCACTAAACTTGAACCGTTGCTTTCCCCCAAGCAACACGACACAATGCAATGCAACATACTAAATAATATGTAATCTAATCCTATCATGCCTACGAATCCAACCAACATTCAGTATAAAAATCAACAGATTTGCCTCAGAGAAACCGCAATAGGTTCAAATAGGAAATTCAACCAAAACAAGTCAATAAGTCATATCAATTTATAAATCAAAGCCTATTATCACTAACGTAGTGTGTGTATGTACATTAACCACTAAATTCAACTACTGTACAAATACATCACATAATACGCTTCTTAGAAGGAAAAACACAATTTTTAACTCAAGAGTCTCTGCAAACATGGTAAGCTTCGGCTAAAACTTTGCATTACTTAAACTAGGCATCAATATGGGATTTATTTCTTCTTTTATTCGTTCACGAGGGCATTTTTGCTCTTTCTTGTTTTTGCACATAACTGTGCAATGTCTAGTCCTCTTAGGCTTTTCAATGTTACCCATTTAGCGAGTTTTCGAACAACGACTCCCAAACTAGATTGTTTTAGGGCGCTGGGTGTAGAGACATCCCTTAGGGCTTACTTACTCGAATAACAAATGCCACATAACTAAACTAGTCAATGTGTTTATTCATATATTTTTTTCTTTTTTTGCATTTTTTATATAAATGTATCTCATATTTTCTCCCAAACTTAGGTTTTTGCATCATCCTAGCCTTTACTACAAGTTTATCGATTTTCCTTTATTAAAAACCAAGATTTCCCACAAGAAGACAATTATGTGATCACTTAAACTGAGTAAATCATAATGGTTACCCTAACGTGCTAACCGATTACATCAGTTTCAAATACGATAAGATTCACATCATGATATAAAAGTACAACTATGCCATGGTTATCAATACTGTTCAAATGTAATGTAAATCCAAACTATTCATAGGCCAAAGTCAAATTCACACTAACTGATATGCTTGGATTCATGCAAAATAATCTAACTAACCAAATACAACTGATAAAGCAAATGTTTTTGTGGTTTTTTGAAGTGTACTAATGTTTTAATTTTTTTTTATATATAAATATGCACATACTGCAACATACGAATTAAACTAAGTTATATGCAAACATATGAATCAAACTTAAAAATAATGCAGAATACATGAACTAAATGCATCCTATTCTAAAAACAATCACCTAAACTTATTAATGACAATGCCCTCATTAGAGAAAATAAGCATAAGATTAAAAAGAATACTCCCCTAAGAAGCATCGTCGTCACCACCTGCCTCTTCATGATCAGTCGGTATATTAGGCGGTGGATAAGTGTGGGCAAATCCAAATGTTGGGAATAGAATTTGCACGCCTAGCTGACTGAACGCTTGTGACAGAGACTCAAAAAATTGGGTAATGTATGTCTGGAAGTCACAATGTAATGAATCCATCCTCCGGTGCATGAGACGCTTGATAAGTGGGTTTCATACCTACGAATCGGGTTCCTATTTGGACTTAAACGGTGTTTATTCTGTCTATTTTTGTACAGTTTGATATGTTCTGTGATAACTCAAAAATTTAGTAGATCTTGAATGATTTAATTAAGGGTTAAAGTTTAAAGCCTAGATTAGAAATAGATGATTTATTTAAAATTTTTAAGAAAAATCTATATAGTTTAATAATTGAAAAGAGATTGGTTGTGAGACCCCAGATTTTATCAATAAAGATTTAAATTTTGTTGAAATAATTTTTTATTATTATGGTGTGAATTTAAGATAATATTATAGTTGTGGGTAGTATTTATAAATTTTGCAAAAGTATGCAAGTGGTTATATTATATTCGATTGGTTGGGGAATATTAGGTTTAGCGAGGAATATTCGTACAACTACTCAATCATTAGTGGACCCCATAATGTAATTATCATTTCGGATCGAGAAAACGACAAAAATATTTTATTGAAATAACGGAAGTTTTACCGCAGTAGTTCTTGTTGAACTACTCTCAGTAGTAAAAGTACGAAAGAATAATGTGGTTGCATAGTAGTAAACACTACAGATTGATTATTGATGCTTATGTGAGAAGTCACTCGGTTTGATTCCATTATTGTCGATTAATAATATGAATTATTATAGCGATAATGACGCTTTTGTTTTATTCAGTATTATTAACGTAATAAAATGAAACATCTTTTTATATAAAATAGAATACTTTATTAAAGTTATTCTATAAATGTAATATATTATATTTTATTATGCATAGTGTTGCATAGTGTTTTGATATAGTATTGCATATAGTGTTTGCATAGTAAAATGTTTTTATATAAATAGAATATATTATATTTTATTTAAAAGATTTTTCTTTAAATATGGACCGTCCGATTAAAGTAAATCAACTGGAGATAGTTTCATGGATTAGTTACTTATGCATTCCATTTTCCTATAAATAGAAGCATCATTCTTCATTATTTTCTTACTTAATTCATTGAAATTTAGAGAGAGAAATTATAGAGAGAAGCTATAGAGAGAAAATTATAGAAAGAAGAAGAGTATTCTCGCTACTTCACTACTTCTATATTCAGGTTCTTTTTACGGTAGAAGGTGTTATTCTTTCTTCTTGAAGAGAACTTCGTTATTCCATTCATTATTATTCATTTGAATAACTCGTAAAAGTGGCATACCCTATACATAACCTCGTGATCACGCCAGATACCCTATACTTGGTGAAATCCTTATGTTATTCCATTGCTTATTATTACATTGGAATAACCTATATACGCCATTTACCCTATACTTGGTGACATTCTTCTATTATTCTGTTGGAACATCCTCGTCTGCGTGTGTTTTACACCGGACCGGTTCCGCTTTTTATTATTCTCATTGGAACATCCACATCGTGTGTTTTACACCGGACTTGGGTTCCGCTCTTTATCATTCTCGTTGGAATATCCTATCCGTGTGTGTTTTACACCGGATCCGGTTCCATCTTTATTATTCTGTTAGAACATCATCCCGATTGTGAATTTCACCGACCGTTCCGTTATTATTATTACGTTGAATAACCTCGTCTATCGCAAGCACCGCATGCATGGTGATTTCTTTTGTTATTCCATTCTTTATTATACCCAAATTGGTTAAAACTTTGACTTCTATACTCCATGAAATTAGTAGAATATCCTTGATATTTGCGTTTCATCCAAAGATCTTTTCACGGAAATATTCTTCCGATCATTCTTGAATTTTACTCTACGTAACAAAGATCATGTCGATAATTTGGACGTTAATAATTCATGGATTAAATAATTCTTGAACATGTTTTATTGAATTACTATGTCATCATCATCATCCTCATGTTATATTATGTTATCTTTGGCTTACGTGCATAGATGAACTTAGTATGATTATGACCAGGATCATTCTAAGATAATCATGACTTGATATAAATGATGTGACAAAAGTCCAAATTGGCTTGTAATGCGTTGATGGATAGTTTTTGGTATGATTATGACCGGGGTGATTCAGTATAGTCATGACCATTGATAATTTGATGAAAATCCTGACCGTGGTAATATGTGGATGATTAGATGTGGTGGTTTATTTATTGTCGAGTCTCATCGATAAAAATTGATGAAAACCTTTAAAACCTAAAAGATAGTAGACTTTATTCTCTACTTGACTCTTTTAATGGATCGCATATTCACCGCAGCTTAAACCGGTTGTCTCATTGTATTTTATCGCTTAACATTGTTCAAGGCTAATGATAATTTATTCGCATTATCTTAGTCATAATATTTCATTGGGCTAGTTGAGCTCACCCTTTCTTTCACCGTTCTCTTCGTGAAATGAGAACATAGCCGGGACTTAGTCTGGGAGCGGAGTAATGGTCCAGAGGATAGCATTAGTAGTCCTCACTATTATTCCGTGAAATAGTGTGATAATAGTTGTAATGAGGACTCCTTTTGAGTTTGTATAATATCTAGTAGATAATATTTTTATTCAAACTCATAGTTTATATCGATTGCATACACTATGCTTAGGTTAGTAAGTTGTATTTGAATTTATGTACCATGTAAGTGGCGACCCAAGATGGGTGACGTATACCTAATTTTGGGGGCGTCACATTGGTGATATAAAATCTAAGGAAATGGTACGTTGAAATGATTCAACGATCAGGTTACGAGAAAGAATAAGATCTAAACCAATCAAGAATGATTCAGTATTGTGATTCCGTGGACGGAATCCTTATAAGGGTGAAAGAATGTGATAACCCAAATTTTTGGGTAATATTAAAATAAAAATTAAATAAATAAAATTCTTATTAGATAATATGTTGTATGATATTATATTGTATAAGTGGGTATGAACTATGCAATATGTGATGTTTATGCTTAATAAATATATTGATATTATATATTTATTATATGTAAATAAATCAGAGGGGCAATTTAGTAAATGAAATGGGATGTGTAGAATTATAATAATTTATAATATTAAATTATTTTAATGTGGTAAATTAGTGTAAGACCCTAACTTTTTATAAATAAAATTGAATTTCCTCTATTAATTATTTTGAAATAGTTAGGAGTGGATTTGATTAATGTGGTTAGTTATGGGTAAAATGTGCAAATTTTGCAAAATAAGCAAGTGGTTATAAAATATTCATTGTTGTCGGGGAATATTCATTGGTCGTGGAATATTCTTGTTGTTGGGGAATATTCGCATAATCTGGCCAAGAACCATTTGTGGGCCTTAGAGACACTCAAATTTTCTCGCACGTCTACATTAACATTACAGATTGCAGATTCGTCTTCTGGAGATAACCTCGAAGACATACTTACATCCATTCCGGATACTACTGAAGTGCAGCCCAATCCGTAACACAAACCGAACATCGGGCCCAACCGAACACAAAACCGAACTTCATCTCAAACCCAGAACACACACCGAGAATGTTATTTCCAATCTCAGAGATAATCCCGAGGTTTGCAAGATCAAAAGACCGGCAACAACATCGGAGAGGACAGTTCTGTCTCGGCGATAACATCGCGATGTTCGGTTCCAGTCCCAGAAACAACACTGGGAGTAGCAACTCCATCCTTGGTGATAGCCCCAAGGGATGCTTTTGTAGTTCCGGCGATAACTCTGGAATTGTTTGTTTCAAACACATGCGATCAGCTTCAAGCTCAGACCTCCTACCGAGGCAATCATACCTTAGACCCGGAGCTAAGAACGGGCAGATAGGTTCTTTCACAGATGACCTTGCGGTATTCAAACACTTGCAGTAGTCCAATCTCAGATGTAACCCTGAGCAACGTCTGCTTTCCGCTCAAACCTGCGATAACCCCGGTAAGGAGTCAAAAGCGTCATCTTACCGCCTCAACAAGATGATATCGCGGCATACCAACAAGTAGTCCAATCTCAGATATAACCCTGAGCAATGTCTACTTTCAACTCAAACCGGCGATAACCTCGGTGAGGAGTCAAACATCATCTTGTCTCTTCAACACCTGCGCGTCGTCTCGACACTTCATACATACATATATACAACAATGTCCCACAAGAACCGAGGATTAACAATCCCGAAAGTGACTATTACGCTGTGGCAAGATTTCTTTGGATAGAATTTGAAGCTTGAAGACCATGGGCATAGACCCCTCTTCCTGACTTCGTACAACCTCTAATCCATGTCATTGCGTAACTCTCGACACAAGCGGTTTGAAGAAGGTCAGATATACCTTGTTCGGATTCTCGGATTGAAGTTCTGCAAGTCCGAGCGAACATTACAGTGCACGAGTGCACATACTACGAGACGACGGACCCATGAAGTTTCTGATGCACCACCGACCGGGCCAGGTAGGGTATAACTGCTTGGCCGCCGCAGTGTACCTACTACCATCCGCTCATATATACAAGCCTTGGGGTCAGCCATTTGAAGAGGAGGAGAGGGAGAAAAGGCGAGGAAGCCCTGTCTATTTTACTCTGCATACACATCTTTTGAGTGTTTCCTCACTTTTAAACACTTAGTAGCTCACATATAGCTATCTTTTATCCGGCGGGAGCTGAGTGTTTATCCATTTAAAGTCATAGAAGTCTACTTTGGCAGCCCACTGTAAGCCTTCTCACATTATATAAAGTCTTCTTCTCATATTAGCACACACTATTGTACACGTTGAGAGTCGTGTGAGTGTGTTAGCCCGGACATCGGTTCGTGGTTTTCATTTCTGTCTGTATATATACTTATATATATATATGTATATATTTCATATATGGACTAACATTATCGAGTTATGCCTCGATTGAGCCTAGGCTTCGTTCTGGAGCGTTTATTGCTTTTATATATATGTATACTTATATATATAATTGTTGTCAGACATATCTGATGAGCCTGGATTTTACATCCGGAGCATTTACTCACTTATACATATATATATATATACTTATATATATAATTGTTGTCGAACATATCCGATGAGCCTGGATTCACATCCGGTGCGTTTACTGCTTATATATATATATTTATATTTCTGTCAGGCCTGGAGTTTACTTCGTGGCCTTTTACAGATTTATTTACATTTCGTCCCGCCTGGAGTTTACTTCGTGGCGGTTGATCGCTTTTACAGCTTTATTTACATTTCGTCCCGCCTGGAGTTTACTTCGTGGCGGTTGATCGCTTTTACAGCTTTATTTACATTTTGTCCCACCTGGAGTTTACTTCGTGGTGGTTAATCATGTCCATATATATATTTACCGCTTTTATATATTTACATTTCTGATCCCCCATGGAGTTGCTTCGTGGTGGTTGATCATGTCTTTATATATATTTCTGACTTTTATGTATATAATCTCAAGCATCGCTTTCCATACAAATTGCAGATTACGTGAGCCTAGGAATCATGTGATCACTTATTCAATTCATCGAATCTAGATTTGGTTCCCATGATGGATATATTTTTCAAATTGTGGCGGCTTGTACATTATTTTACTTGTCCGAATTTCCTTGGATGGTCATTATGCCCATGAGGAGTTCAAGATCGTCAGATATTATTTTCTTGAGAATGCTTCAGATCTCGAAAATAAAAGCAAACAAGCCAAACATTTAATAATAAAATGGAAGTATGAAAAGGTCTCAATTCCTATTGAGCATGTGGTTTGAAAAACCTTTTTACAAAACTTCATTGATATATCTTCGTTAAAACCGAATTTTCTATAAAATTCAAACCTCAGGTATATAGGTGTAACGAGGCCTCAGACTACTTTCAAATAATTGCACATTGATCACACACACACACACACATTCATATAACAATTTCTTTGAAAAGTGGCGGTCACCATGGTAACACGGATGTCGGGGGGTGCCTAACACCTTCCTTCCACATAATGAAGCCCCTGGACCCAAAATGAATCTCAATTTCACAGACCCGTCTAGCAGTGTCAAATCACTGAGTCAATGTGCAAACCTTTTCGGTTGCATTGGTGCAACCAATTAAATACACCAACTGGCGACTCTTAAAGTCAAATCGTCAACATTATACATGTCGGACCTTTTTCATTTGTTTTTTCAAACAAATCTCACATTTAAATGAGAACACCAAGGAACAAGTAACGAAAAGGGACATCAAAAAATCCCGACATCGACAGTGTGTATCTCTCACTGGGGACTCCAAAGAAGAGGGCTTAAGCCTCTATAACAAGCTTTTCAAAATTGTTATATGCTTATGTGTGAATGTTGCATTTATTTATGATGAATGTGTATGAATGCATCTTAATTACTGCACTGCTAAATATCTATCTTTGATATTAGTGCTTCGCACATGTCATCGTTTTGCATAAACGGTGAGACGCGTTGTATGTGAATGTATGTTGTGTGGTCCCTCCACCAGGAGGCTATCCTGTCGATGTTCGATTACTGGACTCGTGGGAAGAATAATTCCCCGGGGCTTAGGAAAGGCACCACTCAGATTAGCTCCAGTTGAACTACCAAATTAACTTTCAGTCAAGTAGATTGCGATGATCTGGGAACCTTCATACCAAAAAGCCGCGAGAGTAACCCTAAGATAGGTCAGCCTCTGATAAACCAAACGCGGAGGAAAGTCTCTTCATACTTTCCATTTTCAATTACTTATAAAAGCATTTACTTGTAATTTTATTCCATGTTCATCCATATGTAATGGAAAATATGAAGAATATCTGTACATGCATGACATGTTATCAATTAATAACCGGTTTTGCAGGACAAAATTCCTAAACGGACATGTTATGATAACATTTACATTACCCTAAGACTAAACTACGTAAGTCTTTTGTAGGGAAGCAATTGGGCCTATTACCTGCTCAAAATCCAAAAAGGCCATAGGCCTACAACCATTCATGTCTTCTTTTGACCAGTCTAATGCTGTCTCACGAGAAGAATTTAACGGATTGAGTAAACAAAGTGCAGACTTGGTCGTTCTATTGAAAGAATTGCACCAGTCCACTCAGGGTATGAAGATACCTACACATATAGAATCCCCTACACAAGGAGGAGTTCATGGTCTGGAAAAAACAATTCCAGAACCTCAGTTGGATACAACCAATAAAGACCCTGAAAACACCCATCTCAAAGGAGATCCAGACAACGGTGATATCAGGAAGAAGGTACTTCAAATGGAGGAAACTATTCATGTTCTCAAAGGGATTGGAACACATGGCAGTGTTTCATATACAGTCCTTTGCATATTTCATGGTGTTCATTATCCAGAGAAATTCAAGACCCCTGATTTTGAGAAATATGACGGATTAGGGGATCCATATTTCATGGTGTTCATTATCATTTAGAGAGTACGCTCAAAGGTGGAGGCGCCTTGCTGCTCAAGTTATTCCTTCGATGACGTAATCAAAAATGGTCACGACTTTCATAGATGTAAAAGAAGCTCCTTTCTATGAAAGAGTTCTAGCTGGTATTGGCAAACCATTCTCTGAAATAATCAAGCACGGAGAAATGGCTGAGATGGGATTGAAATCCGGTAAAATTCAAGACCTAGTCGCTCTTAAAGTCATTATCGAACACATCCAAATTGGATCTTATGGAAACAACTTTGAGGGTCCATAAAAAGAAAGAAGAGGATGTTTCCTTGATACTACAAGGACAAAAGGGCAATCAAAGCATGCCTATACAGAGGAGAAACTACTCCCCTTTTCTAGCACAATCTTCAAACCCTCCATTGTCTAAAAGTGGAGAAGTAAAGCGGCCTCGAACGTTCACACCCTTAGGGGACTCGCTCGAGAATGTTCTTGCTCTTCTGACTGCTCAGAAGAAAATTACACATCTTCTTCCACCAGCTAACCCTAATGGGAGGGGTTTAATGTTACTCGGAAGTGTGCCTATCATGCCGGAGCACCTGGACATGATACTCAAGATTGTTGGGCCTTGAAACATAAGATTCAAGATCTAATAGACAATGGTGAGACCGTGGTCACCAAACCAGATCAACCTCATGTGCAAGACAACCCTCTTCCTCAACACAAAGAAGATGAGGTCAACATGATCAGTTGGAGAACTGTACAAGGTTCCAATTCTAACGGCGAATCATCCCAACCCATCAAAGACGGTGTTGACATATGGGATTATGCAAAGTTCCAGTTTATCATGGAACGAAAGATGCAAGCTCTTTCTAAAAAATTGAAAGTAATCGGCGAATCGGTGACTCACTAAGCATCAAGTCACATCATTAATTAATCGAAGGAGCATGCCTATCTCCTTCCTTTTGTTATGAATGCCTCCTCACCACCTTCAGAAAGCGAAGCTATGGAGGATAAGGTTGCGAAGAGAGCAAATGCTAAAGCCCATCAGGATTTTGCCAATCAGAGGGAATTCAACTATTTGGGCCAATCTATGGAGGAGATATTATAGATGTTGATCAACGAAGGAAGAATTACCTTCCTTCTCCCTCCAATCAATCCCCGTTCAGGACGGTTCAATCCTGATGAAATGTGTCAATATCATTCACATTCTCGCGGTCACAGCACTGAAGAATGCTGGGCACTCCGCCATCTCATTCAGAATTTTATTGATAGCGATGTATTGCAAATAGCAGATGATTACACTGTACAACTCAGGGGTGGGATTGCATGTCCTACCAAATGGAAGGGATCAGTAGCAGTTATATCTGAAGTGGATGATGAGACTGTCAAAGTATTTCCCATACAACCAATTCAACTCAAAGGAGTTGACAATCCTTTGAAAGTGGCTGCACCAGAGCCAATTTCTTTATCTTGCAGACCACAATATCCTATTGTCAGCTTACACAACGTTCCATGGAATTATGGAGAAGCTAAAGGATCCACGTCTCATACTATCGCGCATAAAGGTCGAAGGAAAATCCATCGTATCTTCCTCAACGGGTTATTAAACCTACTTGCAAAGCAAAGGGGAAGTTGCTCATGGAGAAGATTGAAAAATTCCTCCGCACTATGGGCCAGAATGAAGCTAAAGTGGTTTTAAGCTTGCGAGAAGCTCTACACAAGATTTCAATACTAGACTTGGTTTTCTCTTCTGAGGATCATTGGAAGATCTTACTGAAGGGTTTAGAAGAAGCCTATTTGCCAAAATCAGTGAACGTGGAAAAATTTCAACATTTGGTTGATCACATTTTCAACAACAATGTGATATCCTTCACTGATGATGACATACCTCCGAAAGGGACCGGTCATCGCAAGCCATCAGATATTACGCTTTATCTTCCGTACATGCTAGCTGGAGTTTTGATAGATGGAGGCTCATCTCTAAACATCTGTCCTTATGCCACCTTGGTGAAGATGAATTTCAATCTCAGGCGGATCCAAAGCAGCCATACGATTATCAGAGCTTTTGATGGATCTCGACGAAATGCCGTCGGAAAGATTGAATTGCCAATTGAGATTGGTCCAAATACATTCAATGTATCCTTCCACATCCTCAACATAGACTCAGGATACAATCTGATATTGGGGAGACGATGGATACACATGGCTGGAGCCGTTCTCTCCACGCTACATCAACAGTTCAAATACATTATCAACAACAGTCTAGTCATCGCCAACGCCGAAATGGATTGTTCACGAATAAGGAACTCTACCAATCATCACTTTTAATTCGGAAGTTGAACCTACCCAGTTTCCATACTCTAGAAGTGAGTAACACGCAATACCATTCTATTGGAGTGCCACTTCCCATACCCAAGATTTTTTGCCGAGGTTACGCTTACCACTCAAGAAATGATGTCATTGGGTCATCAACCCGGACAAGGGCTTGGTAAAGATAAGGTGGTATTAAGCACCCTATTCAAATGTCCAAATAAATTGAATAACCGGACTAGGCTATTCTCGCCAATTCCACTCACAGAATCCTCATAAGCACAGCGAAGTTCCTCAAGCTTCCACAAGACGACGATTTTCTATACCTTTACCCCATGAGCTAATGCAGTCTCCAAAGAAGGTGCCACCCCATGTCAGGGCCATGTCTTTGTTTCCTAAACCAAAGGCCAATCAAAGCTAAAGAGGTGTCGATTCTCGATCCCGAAGCGGAAGGAAAGGAACGGAAACATAAACATAACATTTCCTTGATGATGGCAGGCCTACGCGTCATTGTTCATGATGAACATACAAACAGATACACCCCAGATGATGATTGCCTAGAAGTCATAGTTATCATTAGGGAAAAGAAGGACAATGATGATCCTTCCATCACTGCAGTCCATTAGGACTTTGCCCTCGACAATTGGAGCAGCACTCGATGCATTGGTCGACGAGGGTAAAATGGGCAGAAAATCCCTCTACCCTGTAGATAACTTTAATTGCTTGCTTTCCTTTACAGTACTAGCAGTTATTTTATCAAGTACATGCTAACACTTTTGTATGATCGAACAGTTGCATATATTAAGTGAAAACATCTTTTATTTCAGGACTCTGAATTTAGATGTGCTCGTCATTTGTCGATGAAGTGCCTTCTCTCCACGAGGACTGTAACTTTGATGCAAAGTTGGACTCAAACTTGATGGACATCCAAGAGGACATTGAGACACCTCAGGATTTTAAGGAATGGGTTGCAAACAAACCCAAACCCAATCTTGATCAAACCACTTCTTTCAATCTTGGAACCTTAGACAACCCTAAGCTAATCCAAATTGGTTTAGACCTTACCACAAATCAACGGAATGACATGGTTGCACTATTAACCCAATTCCAGGATGTGTTT
Organism: Panax quinquefolius; assembly: GCA_020205615.1. Taxonomy (NCBI): domain Eukaryota; kingdom Viridiplantae; phylum Streptophyta; class Magnoliopsida; order Apiales; family Araliaceae; genus Panax; species Panax quinquefolius. Next base: position 109,038,391 of record CM035157.1, on the reverse strand, counting down.
GCATGGTCTCATGAAGACATGGTGGGTTTGTCCACTGACATTGTCTTCATCGCCTTCCCATTAAAGAAGGATTCAAGCCAGTCAGGCAAAAACTCAGGCGATTAAAATTTGAGTGGAGTTTAAAGGTCAAAGAAGAAATTGTAAAACAATTTCAAGCTGGCATCATCATGGTGTCTACATATTTGGAGTGAATATCCAACATTGTTCTCGTGCCTAAACCAGGGGGAAAGGTGCGAGTCTACGTGGATTACCGGGATTTGAACAAAGCTTGCCTTAAAGATAGCTTTCCCATGCCCTTTATCCATATTCTTATTGACAATACTGGTCAATACGACATGTACTCCTTTGCTGATTGCTTTACGGGGTACCATCAAATTATGGTCTCTGAGGAAGATCGTGAAAAAACTGATTTCATCATGCCTTGGGGAACCTTTTGCTACAGACGGTTGTCATTCGGCCTCATCAATGCCGGGGCAACCTATCAGCGAGCTATGATGGCTCTTTTCCACGATTTAATGCACAAAGAGATTGAGATCTACGTGGATGACATCATTGTCAAATCCCGAAAGGAGGAGGACCACTTAGACCATCTCACAAAACTTTTCAACAGGTTGCGTAAATACAACTTGAAGTTGAATCCCGCCAAGTGTGCCTTTGGTGTTAAGTCAGGCAAGTTGCTAGGTTTCCTAGTCAGCCACAAAGGGATTGAATTGGATCCTACCAAAATCTAGGCCATCAAGGAAATACGTATTCCTCAGACAGAGAAGGAAATACGGGGATTTTTGGGAAGAATCAACTTCATTAGCAGATTCATTTCTCAACTCACAGCAACCTGTGAGCCAATCTTCAAATTGTTAAGGAAGAACTCCTCTATGAAATGGAACGATGAGTGTCAGAAAGCCTTCCTCACAATCAAAGAGCAACTAATTAACGCTCCTGTTTTGGTACCTCCCAGGGATGATGTTCCCCTGTTTATGTACCTGTCCATAAATGACAATACCATGGGCTGTATGCTGGGACAAAAAGATAATAGAGGCCAAGAATGAGCTATCTATTACCTCAGCAAAAGATTCAGCATTAGTGAACATAAGTACACTCTAATTGAGAAGACTTGTTATGCTTTAGCATGGGCTTCCATGAGGTTACAACATTACCTCCCTGGTCACACAACCCATCTTATATCCCGAATGGATCCTCTCAAGTATGTGTTCAGTAAGCCCATACTGAATTATCGACTGTCCAGATGGCAGTTGATCCTACAGCAATTTGACATCGTCTATGTGATGCAAAAGTCTCGCCAAAGGTCGTGGAATTGCGGATCAATCGCCGCCGACCAAGTAGGGACTACAAACCCTTGGAAACATACTTCCCCGATGAAGGGGTAATGAAAATTCAGTAACAACATAAGTACTATACATGCCGCACGTGGAGAATGTATTTTGATGGAGCTATTAACACAGAAGGCTCTGGAGCTGGAGCAGTTCTAATATCCCAGACGGGAGCAAGATCCGTCAGCCGTAAATTGCTTTATCAAAGACCCACAACATAGTTGAGTATGAAGGCTGTATCATGGGGCTAAAACTTGCCCGCTCAATGGGCATCAGGCGGTTAACTGTCTTTGGGGATTCTGAATTGGTAATCAAGCAATCCATAGGAATCTATCAAACCAAAGAATTACATTTGTTGACTTACCATAAGTAAGTTTTATAGATGGCTTTGGAGTTCGAAGAAATCTCCTTTCTACACATTCCTCGTAATAGGAATGATTTTGCAGATGCATTAGCAACGCTGGCCTGCTTGGTTTACATACCGGATAAGGAAAACATGCCAATCATCACGTTTATTCTGCAAAGAGCCCCAGTCTATGGAAATTACGTTGGAGAAGTATCGGATGAACTACCTCCCATCCACAATCCTTGGTATCAGCACATCAAGGAATATCTGCGAGATGGATCTAGACCCGCTGAGGCGAGCCTAACTGAGAAGAGGCGGATTCATCAACTTGCTATGAAATTCTACCTAAGCGGAGATGCACTCTACAAAAGAGATGCTGGACTAGGTCTCCTTAGATGTCTGGATAAAGACCAAGCTCAGAGACTCATGGATGAGATCCATGGTGGAGTATATGGCCCTCACATGAGCGGACCCCTACTTGTCAAGAAGATCCTCAGAACGGGGCATTATTGGCTTACACTCAAAGCTGACTGTGATGATCACGTGAAGAGGTGTTATCAATGCCAGATTCATGGGAATGCTATCTACGCCCCTCCAAGGGAACTCCACAATATGACTTCGCCATAGCCCTTCTCAATGTGGGGAATGGACGTGATCGGGCCCATCGAGCCCAAAGCCAGTAATGGACATTGATTCATATTCACCATGATCGACTACTTCACCAAATGGGTAGAAGCAACATCCTTCCCCAGGGTTACTAAAGAAGTTATCATTGCTTTCATCAGAAACAATGTCGTGTGTCGATATGGACAACCAAAGGTCATTATGTTAGACAATGCTAAGAACCTCAACAACAAAATGATGGAGGAGTTATGCAGAAAATTCCACATCAAACACCTCAACTCCGTCATCTACCGTCCAAAGATGAATGGTGCTGTTAAAGCGGCTAATAAAATCATCAAAAAGATCATGCAGAAAATGTCCGCCAATCACAAAGGATGGCCTGGCCACTTGCCTCTGACTTTATTAGCCTATAGAACTTCTATGTGAACTTCCACTAGGGCAACCCCCTACTCATTAGTCTATGGGATGGAAGCAGTGCTCCCCATAGAGGTGGAAATGGAATCCATCAGAGTATTGATGGACACTCCGTTGGGTGAAGACCAATGGGTACAAGACAGGTATCACCAATTGTCTCTAATAGACGAAAGGCGATCAGCGACTATCTTCCATGGTCAGTTATATCAGCAAAGGATCGCACGATCCTACAACAGAAAAGTTCAACTACGATAATTCAAATAACATGACTTGGTTTTGAAGAAGATCATTTACAACCAAGATCAATCTAAGGGAAAATTCGCTCCTAACTGGGAAGGCCCATTTGTTGTCAAGGAAGTATTGACAGGAGGTGCTCTCAGATTACAGGAAATGGATGGCGATGAATTTCCACAGCTTATCAAGTCGGACACCGTGAAATGGTACTATGTCTGAAGTTACCATCAAACAAACATCCTGGTTTTGATCATCAAATCACCAGTCATTCCGGTTTTGAACCCTTTCCTTTCTACATACTCTTCTGCCCCTCAGGGAAACATACACTTCAAGCAAGCAGCCTGGTTTCACCTCAATTCAAACCTTAATACAATCTCGATTATCCTGAAGACGGGATTTAACCTTTCACAATTTCGGTTATCCTGAAGACGGGATTGAACCTTTCACACTTGTAGTTTATCCTGAAGACGAGATTAAACTTTTGTACGCTTGAAGTTTGTCCTGAGGACGAGATCAAACTTTTTACACACCTGCAGTTTATCCCCATTATGGGATTAAACTTTCCTCTCCCCGCAGTATAGCCTGCACATGGGATTCACGTTTCTCTTTAGTCATGCGATTCGCCGTCGGAGGGGCGAACCACGCCGACCTAATCTCCTCTTCAATATGAGTACGAGGCAACCTATATGCTATATGGTCTTGGCCACAACAATAAAAACAACAAAAACATTTACGCTTCTTTCTTCACAACAAAAACAACAAAAACATCTCTACACCTATTTCGCTTTTCACAATCGGCGTTGAACCTCCTACACTAGGTTCGAACTCACGCAGACTTGATCTCCTCTTCAATAGAGACGACGTAGGCAACCATTTATGGTTCGATCTAACCCCTACCGTAACAAAAATTCGGTCACACCTGATCGGGATCAACCTTCAATTTGCCACATTTCATCGGTTTTAAATCAAAGGGATGGAATTACCCAACCTCTTCTCACAAATAGAAGATTCGGTGACCATCTAAGCTGCGATCGTGCCTCAAAGAACAATACCAACCCATAAGAGATGGAATTAACTAGGCTTCTCACAAATAGAATCTTGGTGACCATCGTGGTGTGCATTAATCTCGAGAGAGGAAGAAACTACCTGTTAGAGTTTATGCCCTAGAGGCCAATTATTTGATATAATTGCTTAACGTTTTGATATTATATTTGATTGAATAAATGAATGATTTTATTATGGTTTTATTTACTGCGTTATATAAATGTTAACATAATATAAAAATCCTTAGAATAGTGATACAAATTATATAGTTTCAAGTATGTGACTTGAACATGAGATTATATAATTATAATTAGTATCATTGTTCTTAAATGTCCTAATCGAGTATCATTGTTGATGGGACAACAATGATGCATTGAGACTAGTATGTGGATCGATCGATGACCAAATCTCTCATTGGTCATAAATATATGAGATATTAAGTCAATGCATAAGTACATGTTAGAGAACGATGTCGGATGCGGATCCACCATGAGAATTCTATGTGGAGCATTATGCGAAGTGTCATTAGCAATTCTCACAGTGACAATGATGTAATGGTCCTCTGACCTGAAATCACTATATTACTACAAGGGAATTTATATACTTTGATATCATTAAATGTCACCTTTAATAGGGTGGACTATAAAGGTGATTATTGGGTACATCATGAATCGTGTGAGGAATATGAGTGATCTAGATGGAATTTAACCTTCCTATATATTAGGGATGATATCCATAGGCCTCTTGATTGAGTAAGACTATGAAATGCATGGCCATGCTCAAATAGTGATTTGTTTTATATAGTCTACTCATTGATCAAGAAAACTCAGATTAAATTATGAAGAGTATGACACAATCCATGACTCGAGTTTAATCTAGGATATTAAGGTTAAAATGATTAAATTACATTGAAACATTGGTCATTTAAAAGGTTGCATCGAATCATTGATCTTATTATTACTTGGGTAGCGTTGATGCATTACTAGATGCCGCTCAACGCTTATAAATTTATAACATGATTTTAAAATTATTGCCAACGTAATAATAACCTATATGTGGTCACACACATAGAACGTTATTAAAAGGAATTAATTTAATTGTAAGGATTTAAATATATCAATATGATTGATAGTATTTAAATCACAAATTTAAATTAAAAGGATGATTTTATATATATATATATATATTAAGTAAGACTTAATTTAGATTATATATATATATATATATATATATATATATAAATTCAGATTTTATTTTAATTAGATTAGGGTTTTGATTAATTCCGTTTTATTGCTATATATATGATATATCAGCATATTAGGGATATGAATCAAAAACAAAAACCCTAGCCGCTCTTAGAGAGAGACTAGAGAAAAAAAAGAAAATCCATTCCTTTTGGTGGCTAGTACCGTAATTCTTTCTTCTGCAGATCGTAGGACGATTCGTACGGAGCGTTCATGTGGATACCGTAGCGTCGCAATCCGTTTGAATTGCGTTGGAGATTCGACCGCATCGATTCAACCAAAATAATCGGTATAATTTCTAAACCACTGTATTAATTTCTGTTTTGCATGGATCCTGTTTTTGGGTTTCGAAAATTGCTTTGAATTGTTCTATTTCCGCTGCATTTTATATGCCGAAACCCTACACTACCCTCCTCTCCACTTTTCCATACAGATACCAGTCCCAAGACACCATAGATGGTAGGAATTTACAGAAATCAATGATCCGTTCTGAGAGATCTTGCGACGTCTCAATGTCCATCTATCAAGGATAAGTTCAGAATGCATCAAGATCACAAGGCCCTGAAGAAATAGGCAAACATCAAGCAAGTATCAAGGCATAACTAAAAGGGAAGCGAATCAAAATATATTTCCCTGCCATACATAATACTGTTTGATATATACATCTATGCTGTACATAACAAAATGGCTAAGCTAGTCTGTTCAGGAAAATACAAAGCTATCTACAGATCTGTGTGTATGCGGACTATCTGATCTAACATAGCATCCCTCTCTGACGACGGAGGAAGCATTGCAAGCTCCTGCCCAAGGGTATCTACATGAGCTAGCAGATCAGAGGCTAATTGCATGGTGGCATAGTGCTCATCAATGTAAGCACTCATGTCGGCAAGACTGACAGTCATCTGGGATCTAACGGAAGTACTATCTGCAATGGCCACATCCCTAGTAGATAAGGCGGCATCCCGCTCCCCAATCAATGCATCACTGACTGATCTAGCCTCATCCCTCTCTAACAGAGCGATATCTCTCTCATCAAGAGTCACAACATCGCTACCTAGCCTGATCTCTATCATAGGTCATCAGATGCAAGTTCTGCTCCAAATGCTATGCCGAATACTGAGTAACAGTGGCACTCGGGGTGGAAGAATCCATCTCAAATGCTGGCAGCCCAGCAATCAAATCATCGGTGGGAATAACAACCTCCTCTATAGGCTCCTCATCATTAGAATTAGTCTCCTGCACTGTGGATACTACCGTAGCCGATGTAGTCTCTATCTCCATCCATGCAGAATACTTTGCAGAACAACCTGGATAACTGACAGAAAACTCAACTAGCTCTCGCTGATCCCAACAGGCGTACAACCTGGATCTGTCCTCCACTGACAAATGGTGTGAAGCGAAACGCTGACTCACTGCCCCCTCATAAGGATGAAAATCCTAAAACTGGTCAAACTGACACATCACGGCTAGTGGGTGGTAAGTAATCATGCCCCTCAATCCATCTAGAAGGAGATAATCCATGCCCGGAGCATGAGTAATGAAGCTATAGGGTGAGCTAAGCCCTGAACACGGCAATATGGCAAACAGGTCCCTAATCCCTGTCAGAAAAGCTGACCACGATGCAACATCTGTGCACTCTGCAGGCTGAAAGGAGTATGACATGGCTATCTCCTGGGTGAAATAAAACCCTTGCTGTCTAAATGTGCCAATCGGTCTCAAGTGTGACATAAACCACACATACAAAGATGACCGAAGCTACAGAACACTCTCGCCGGATAAGTGCAAAGAAGATGTAGTCGACCTCGTAGTCTCTGCGATGATCATTGGTACAATGGTACGACCCTCCCTGAGAGCTCTCATTGCCATAATGACGCCGATTTCCAGCTCATCAATGTACCGCGGCATGAAGATGTATGACAATACGCATAGAAGTAGTACATCTACTCTAGCTGAACGCCAATGGTCCTCCAGTGTGGTGAAATCCCCAGAATGCCGTGCATAGCTGTCCTCAAAGCCAAACCTATCAAATAGGAAACACTGGGATATCACGTGGTCAGATGTAATCTCCTCCTGGACCACTCTACGTCTCAATCCGGTGAGGGTCATGAACTGTCTGCTAATGTCTCCAATAGCCATATGCACGCAAGGTCTATCCAGCGGTAGCATCGTCAACCGTGCATACTCCTCCAAAGTAGTAGTCAACTCCTGGGTCCCAAATCGGAAAACTTACTTCTCCGATACCCAGTGCTCTAGCACGCCCTCTACAAATCCTGTGAGAACCTGAAACATCAATAGGGTCATAGTATGCTGCAGCAAATCATCTACGATCACCATGTCTGATGGTGATATACTATCATACCATGAACGCATACCAGATACCAACAAAAATGGTGGGGTATGATCAATACGACTAACTGTCGAAGAAGACATCTGTACGGGCCGTGTCACAAGACCATCCATGGGTCAATGCTGAATATCTCTGGACATACATACATATGCATAACATAATAACATGCATGATACAATAGATGGCAATATGATATAGGGAATGGAAAACTTTGCATATATTCCTAAGTATATCATCATCTAATACATCTTTGTACAGCTAAAATACAGGGAAATGGGGTGAAGCTACCCAACATACAACATAGGCCTATCAAAAGATATAGCGAGAATGGGGTGAAGCTACCCAGATGCTAACAGAGGCCTATCAAAAGAAATAACGAGAAATACATCAGAAAAAGTCAAGAGTGTCGATGTCTACATCATCGATACTGTCCACCTGATGTAACTCCTCCCGAGTCACTTGATCTCTATCTATAGGGATGGCAAGCCGATACAAGGGAGGATCTGCACCGGCAAAGCCATATGGGTCATCTGAGGGGCCAGCGCCAGAGCTGGAAGGATCAAAAGTAACTACCTTTGAAGGATCTCTGCCTAAATGACGAATGAAAAGATGTGTCCGGTCCAGCTGCCGGATCAATCTATTAATCTGTGTCACATGAGTCGGATCTCTGACACAGGCTAGCCAATCCGTCATCATCACGGATCCTGGAACCATATCCCCCATAAACTGTGTGGCACGGGTCTGAGCTCCATTCATACGAGGGATCCACCAATGCTGGAACATCTCCTGAGACCAGGGGCCCTCTGACAATGTAAAACCGTTAATCCCCATCAATGGGATGTCAATGATGGGTGACTATGAAACAGGCCAATAACACCTAACAGGAGGCAAGATCGGCATACGGATCTCTCCTGTAGTGCTCCTAATAGCACGCTCTCCAAAATAGAGCTCCCATCCTCCATCTGTGAAGAGAGGAATCCTGCGAGTGAAAATGACATACTCTACTCCAGTCGGGTACCCATCCTCAAAACCAACTCCCAAATGCTCTCCAGAGTAGGGAATTCATGTAATGACATCGGCTGTCAACAACTCCAACTGTAGGAGACAATGAGTGAAACCCTCAGCAACAGGGACCTCCGCTAGTATGGAATGATGCCATCTCCGTCCTCGTGGATAGGTATCTAAACCTAACACACTCACATGATGCAAACAGGGAAGCCTCTCATAGGCCCAAAACTACCAACACAAAGGCAAACATCTGCTATCAGTCAACACTGTTAACCTGTACACGGGAAAAGACAAGAGAAACACTCACCAGCAGAAATGGGTAGAATCCTAACCACGCCCTGGTCAAGCCCTGTGATTGCATATGCATTCCCCTGAGGAAGTAGGCAAAGGTGTAGGAACCCCAATCATACTCTCCTATACGGTCCATATGTCGAGTGGCGCTGAGCAAAACGAAGGACACCGTAGAGGAATTATCTGCTATGACGCAGCCCCTAATGATTATCAGGAACAATCGTCGAAGAATGCGATCCCTGACTCTCACATCATCGGGTATGGGCTCGGTGAAACCACCACTCAGACAATGCCCAGAGGTAACCCGAGGGACAACGACGGGGTAGAATGGAGAAGAACATCCCAAATCCCCAACCATGGACGATCGCTCTGTAGTCAACATGCAAAGCCTTATACATAGAGTGGATGCTAAAGCAGTTCCCTCGAGGCTGTGTGAAGCCGGGAACCTACATCAAATGCATATCAACATCAGAATCCTTGACTCCTCATTAATTAGAAATAAGGAAGATTAAAGATCTAACTTCATACCTCGTTTGCGTGCAGGTATACTAAAGGATGCCTACTCAAGTCACCCAGAAGATCTGGGTTCGCCACTTGAATACCTGGCAATTCCCTACGGGTAACACGTATAGCAGGAGTAGGAACCTTGATCGGTGCATCCTCCTCCTCGTCCTCGACATTCGATACTTCAACCCGAATAGGACGTATCACCGCCTCCACCAAACGACGAGGCTATCTAATAGAACGGCGGTGAGGCTCTTCAGAAGCTCTCCTCCGTACACCAGAAGTGGTCCTATGGGAACTACTCGGCTGTTTCGGATCCATAATATCTGGACAGCAAGACTCCAAATCACCTCAGAAAGGGTGTGGTAATTTCTTACATGGAGCTTTTCAAAATGCATTGCTTTAACATACATTTACAGTAGAGTTAAAAGTGTATGACTACCCAATACCTACATTTTGGGAAAATTTTGCCATATCCCCCTTTGTAAATGGGACTATCCACAAGCATATAGGCATGACTAGGTGGCAATTCAGTAGCACACCTGTACACAGTCATATACATCCTACATGCATTAATCACATCACAGTAAAAATCCGTAAGTGTAGTCTAATTACCAGGATTATTTTACTTTTATGCCTTTACTCATTTGTCCTCATATAGGATAAGAAATGACAGTAAAAGGTGCCAATTTGACTGCTTCAAAAGTTAAATTTTTTTCATATCATTATGTTCAGCATAGTTTAATACTAACATTTGCTATGTTAAATATTTTTTATCAAGTCATATCAGCATGCATATTCACTACTACGTGTCTAAATGCATTTCATGTGATAAGTCATTTTCCAACGGATAGAAACTGGAAAAAAATACATGCATGTGTTACCAGGACAGTGAAGAACGCTTGTATGGTGGCAGAATATACAGAAAGTTGCACGAACTCAGCAGATCTGAAGAAGAGCTCTCAGATTTTCTTCGCTGCGCAACTTGAAAATGACTTATGAAAGCAACCATTGGCCTATACATAGGCACGGTTGTCCGTAGGCTCACCTGCGGCTCCTGCAGGTGTACCTGCGGTACTCCTACATGGGTCCCACACCTCTGGCTCGATCTAGTTAGAGTTGAAAAGGAGGTCTCACAAGCTAAAAAGGCTAAATCAGGAATAAAAGTGCTACACGATTGAGCGGAATTGCCTAAAATCCTGGTTTCTTGTCGGTCAGAGTTAAACTCCTGTCATCACAATGGTATTCACCTGTATGTAGGGTATACTATACCAATGAGCTCAGCTTTCACATATCATGCTCGACAATACCGCACAAAGGTCTGATGCCATCATTTGCAGGGTCACAACCCTAAACTTCCTCGGTGGGGGTTATAACGCAAAACCACGAAATATCAAACCTCCCCGGCAGGGGTTACAACGCCGAAGTTATCAAACATCTACGTATCCCCGGTGGGGGTCACAACGCACATCTTTCGAGCATCTACGTATCCTTGGCGGGGGTTACAACGCAATGCAACTATTGATACACACATCAATGAAGGTCAAGCAGCCTTGACATCATGTCAGCCGATGGCAAGTAAACCCATCGAAGCAACCTTCCCCAGCAAGGGCTATAACACAATGCTACCATTGACACATACATCAATGAAGGTCAAGCAACCTTGACAATACACCCAGCGGGGATTTATCCGGTGATACACACATCAACGAAGGTCGGGCAACCCCGACGATGACAAACTGTTGGTAGTAACTCCGACAGAATGAGGGAATATGTTATACACATCCTCAAACAGACAAAGCTTTATCCCCACAGATCTCTTACACACAAGAGGTACCTCTATGGAATATAGGCCAATGTCTAGGATTCAAGACTTTGGTGATAGCCCCAACATCAACATCCTTGGAGACTTGGATCGCATGTCCAAGCCATCACTGATTGTCAACCCAACAGGATTACCTGACAATCATGCATCATACATTTGCATCATGTTGCTACATATAACATCATGTTTATCTTTCTTGCATTTCAAATGTCTAGGATTCTTTATCCTATCCATGCCTTGCATTGCATGAATATGATAAAGAGGGGCATTTGTAGACACTCGAATTTTTTTTTTGCACGTCACATTAACATAACATTACAGAGGGCGATTCATCTTTCGAAGATAACCCTGGAAGACAGCTTACATCCATTTCGGATACTACCGGAAGTGCAGTTCCAACCCGGAACACAAACTGGGAACATCAGTTCCAACCCAGAACATAAACCGGGAACTTCATCTCAAACCCAAAACACACACCGGGAATGTCATTTCCAATCTCGGAGATAACCCTGAGGTTTGCAAGATCAAAAGACCCAGAATAACACCGAGAGAGAGACGATTCGTTCTCGGCGATAACACCGCAACGTTCAGTTCCAGTCCCAAAAACAACACTGGGAGTAGCAACTCCATCCTTAGTGATAGCCCCAAGGGATGCTTTTGCAGTTCCAGCAATAACTCCGGTATTGTTTGTTTCAAACACATGCGATTAGCTTCAAGCTCAGATCTCCTATCGAGGCAATCATACCTCAAACCCGGAGCTAACAACGGGCACATAGGTTCTTTCACAGATGACCTTGCGGTATTCAAACACTTGCAGCAGTCCAAGCTTAGATGTAACCCTGAGCAATGTTTGCTTTCTTCTCAAACCGGTGATAACCCCGGTAAGGAGTCAAAAGCGTCATCTTACCGCCTCAACAAGATGATATCGCGGTATACCAACAAGTAGTCCAATCTCAGATATAACCCTGAGCAACGTCTACTTTCAACTCAAATCGGCGATAACCTCGGTGAGGAGTCAAACATCATCTTGTGTCTTCAACACCTGCGCGTCGTCTCGACACTTCATACATACATACATACAACAATGTTCCATAAGAACTGAGGAGTAACAATCCCGAGTGACTATTACATATGGTAGTACTTTGGATAGAATTTGAAGCTTGAAGACCATAGGCATAGACCCCTCTTCCTGACTTCGTACAACCTCTAATCCATGTCATTGCGTAACTCTCGACACAGGTGGTCCGAAGAAGGTCAGATATACCTCGTTCGGATGCTCAGATTGAAGTTCTGGAAGTTCGAGGGAACATTATAGTGCACGAGTGCATGTACTACGAGACCACGGGACCCGCGAGGCTCGAATGCACTACGACCAGCAGTAGGTATAACCGCGGCTACCGCAGGTGTACCTGCGGCCATCCGTCTATATATACAAGCCTTAGGGTCAGCCATTTGAAGAGGAGGAGAGAGAGAGAAAAGGCGAGGAAGCCCTGTCCATTTTACTCTGCATACACATCTTTTGAGTGTTTCCTCACTTTTAAACACTTGTTAGCTCACATATAGCTATCTTTTATCCGGCGGGAGCTGAGTGTTAATCCATTTAAAGTCATAGAAGTTTACTTTGGCAGCCCACTGTAAGCCTTCTCACATTATATAAAGTTTCTTCTCATATTAGCACACACTGTTGTACACGCTGAGAGTCGTGAGTGTGTGTTTGCCGGACTTGATCTCTGTGGGTTTTATTTCATTCGTATATATACTTATATATATATATGTATATATTTCATATATGGACTAACATTATCGAGTTATGCCTCGATTGAGCCTAGACTTCGGTCTAGAGCGTTTATTGTTTATATATATATATATATATATATATATATATATACTTATATATAAAATTGTTGTCAAACATATCGATGAGCCCGGATTTTACATAAGAGCATTTATCGCTTTATATATATATATATATATATATATATATATATATATATACTTATATATATAATTGTTTTTCGGACATATCCGATGATCCCGGATTCACATCCTATGCGTTTATTACTTTTATATATATATATTTGTATATATATATATATTTACATTTTGTAAGGCCTAGAGTTTACTCGTGGCCTTTTACTGACTTTTATTTACATTTAATTCCGCCTCGAGTTTACTTCATGGCGATTGATCGCTTTTACAACTTTATTTACATTTCATCTCGCCTGAGTTTACTTCGTGGCGATTGATCATCTCCATATATATATTTATCGCTTTTATATATTTACATTTCCGATCCCCATGGAGTTGCTTCGTGGTGGTTGATGATCATGTCTCATATATATACATTTACTGACTTTTATATATATAATCGCCATCGCTTTCCATACAAATTGCAGATCATGTGAGCCTAGGAATCATGTGATCACTGATTTAGTCTCATCGAATCTAGATTCGGTTCCCATGATGGACATATTTTTCAATTGTAGTAAAGACTTGTACATTATTTTACGGTGTCCGAATTTCCTTGGATGGCTATCATGCCCATGAGGAGTTCAACACCTTTGATATTATTTTCTCGAGAATGCTTCGCATCTCGAAAATAAAAGCAAACAAGCCGAACATTTAATAATAAAATGGAAGTATGAAAATGTCTCAATTCCTATTGAGCACAGGTTTTGAAAAACCTCTTTTACAAAACTTCATTGATATATCTTGGTTAAAACTGAATTTTTCTATAAAATTCAAACCTTGTGTATATAGGTACGAACGAGGCCTCGCACTACTTTTAAATAATTGCACATTGATCCACACACACATACACACACACACACATTCATATAACAATTTCTTTGAAAAGTGGCGGTCATCGTTGTAACACGGATGTCGGGGGGTGCCTAACACCTTCCCTCCGCATAATCAAGCCCTCGAATCCAAAATGAATCTTGGTTTCACAGACCCGTCTACCAATGTCAAATCACTGGGTCAATGTGAAAACCTTTTCAGTTGCGTTGGTGCAACCAGTTAAATACACCAACTGGCGACTCTTAAAGTGAAATCGTCGACATTATACATGTCGGACCTTTTTAACTTGTTTTTTCAAACAAATCTAACAGTAACATGAGAACACCAAGGAACAAGTAACGAAAAAGGACATCAAAAAATCCCGACATCGACAGGCCCCATAACGGAAAACGGTTGGATGAAGAAAATGACAAGTTTGAGTTTTTAAATAAAGGCGTAGTTGTTATCGTTAACACTGTTGGAATACCTGGTGGTTAAAATACAGTCATACGCGTGGTTGCACAGTAGCACACGATATTGCACAATATTTTTTGGATTATTGATTTTTAAGTAAGAAGGCACTACTCAATAATTGTTACAATAGTTACTGTTCAATATTTTATTTTATTGATTCAATAATTGTTACATTGATATTTTAGATTATTGTTAATTCAATAATTGTCACCACACAATATTTTCCATTATCAGATCAATAATTCATATTAATTGAATAATATTATTAGATAGCATTATTGGCAATATCTAAGGAAGTTCTATCTTGGAAAGGGGTTTGGTCACCTAATTGCGCACCAGTAAGGATAAATTCTTATCGGAAAGCCCCCTCTTTCCTAGGAACGACCTGGTTGTCATTATTGTGATTCATTAATATTATTTATGAATAATTAATTATTGATTTATATGATAAGGAAATATTTATTTTATGTGGATATAAATGAAAGAATTAATGCTGAGGTATTTTATCAGTTTGTCAGAATAGAGACGTTGAAAATAATCCGTATGTGGATTTCGGTCATTTTTTGTTTGGAATTTGGAAAAACTTTCTTCTACAAAGTTGTTGAGAATTAAATTTCCTATGAAATGGACATAAAATTCGTATTTTTCTGATCAAAAGGCTATTTATTATGAATTATTAAAGTTTTGGAAATAAGTGTTTTTAATTAAAAATATGGGTGGGCCCCATATTTGGTTGTTGTGGAAAATTGCTAAATTTGGCAGGCCCCACTTGTGGAGTGCTGAGTTTTGGTCAAGTGGCGTGTGGGAAATTTTTTATAAAATATTATTTTATTAAATTTTAGTCTGCTTTGATGTTCTGGCATTTTTCTATAAATAGGGTGCTTAGTTAGAATTGAAAATCACACCAGAATCCGAAGTTTTCTCTCTCTATAATATTGAGCGTATTTTGTGAGTAATTAGATACTTTGAGAGTTGCTATTCAGTACAAGTTTCCTTCAACATTAAATCCGATATTCAGTTAGAAGTACTATTCTTTTGAGGTATGTGATGTTATTTTCTTCGTAAATGATGTTATTTCTTTCAATATCATTATACTGAAATATTGGTATGAATTTTATTGTGAAATTTTTACCTTTTTGTGTCAGGATTACTATTCACGTATACGACACTATTCACGAATACAACATTATTCACAAAAAAATTAAATTTTCTTTTCTTTGTCTAAGTTGTCTATTATGGTTCTATCTTTGATTGTATCCATGTTTTGATCTTCATTTTTGAATTCCGTTCCACAATTGATTATTATGGAGTATTTTTGAACTTGGATAAACCGAAGTACGAATCCCTAATCTTTGTTCTTTTATCTCACTGGATTCGTTTTCGTTAAGATATTTTTCATCATCCTCATTCCTAATTGATGATATTACTGAATATATTTGGCCTGTAGTGCAAAAATGAATGATTACTTGATGAATATATTTGGCCCGTGGTGTAAAGATGGACAGGTATTGAGATGAACATGACCAACTGGTGATACAAATGAATATCTTTGGCCTTTAGTGCAAAGATGAATATTTGATTCAAGATGTATATTAATTGATGTTACAGGGATAAAATATTGATGATGGACTTTTAAATCATAGAAGATAGTAGATTTCATTCTCTACTTAACTCTACTAATGAATTGTTGTTTCCGCTGCAGTTGTTAATCTAAAACTTGTTGTCTATTATATTCTATCAGATTTTTCTCTGTTGAGGACTAAGGATAATTTGTTCTACATTATCTTAGTCATAGTATTCTTTATTGGGCTAGTTGAGCTCATCCTTTTCCTTTTTGTTCCATTTTTCTTCTCAGGAGGTGAGAATATAGCGAGAACTAGTCGGGGTGTGGAGTGATATTTCATAGCAGTTGTTTTAGTAGTCCTCATTATTTTGTAAAATACTGTATCAATAATTGTAATGAGGACTTATTTGAGTGTGAATATTTTTTAGAAGACAATATTTGTATTTAAACTCACAATATATGTGTTGTCGTATTTTGCACGACAATTGTATTAATAAAGTTGTAGTTGTTTCTGTACCATGTATTTGACGACTCAGAATGGGTTATGTGGACCTATTTTGGGGGCGTCACAGGTGGCATTAAAAATACTTAGTGTATAACTACCATTTTTTTTTGAAGAAATCATATATTACATTATGGAGTGTAATGTATGCAGATTTTTAATGTAGTGAATATATTATTATATTTATTACAGTTAAATTGTTGAAAACAATTTATATAAAAGAATGTAAAATAATTACGATATACCAAATATTTGTATTCGTAAAATGGAGTGTATCAACATAGTTTATGGAAATAAATTATTTTAAAATAATAATTTATTACATTAGATAAATTGTTTCTATTTAATGTATAGTTTCCATCTTATAGGAAATATTTTTGGTGCAATGCGTTATATTAATTAGTGAAATAATTCCATGTATGTTGTAATTGTATAATTACCAATTTTGGATAATAATGAGATTACATGTTATTATAAGGTATAAGGTAAAATGTGGGGATACTATAATACATGTGATATTATATACATATGTATTATCTAATATATGTAAAATAAAGCATTATATGTGTCATATGTGTGTGAGTGCGGAGAACTAAATATATTGAGACATTTTGCCAAGTAGGGGGTGCCTAAGGGGCTCAGGGAGCTATTAAGGGGTCACTTAGGGGCCAATTGCTAGGGGCTATGGTTGATAGGTTGCGGTTGATGATTGAGGAGAGAGAGAGGTCAGAAAAAAGCCATAAAATAAAATAAACTAAAGTACATTGAATAAGCTTTCCATAAACTCCAGAACAGACTAATTCTGACTTTGGAGTAAGGAGTTATGACCGTTCAAAGTAGTGGCGTCAAATCTATCTAACAAATTCGTAGCAGTCCCCTTGCACGAATTTTATGGAATTTGGTGTTAAGAATTTGACAATGGTCAAAGAATAAAAGTTGTAGCCCAATAAGTTAGCTTCGCGTGGGCTCAAGAATCGCTCAAAAATATTTTGAAACGAATTAGTTATGACTGTTTTAGCGAGAGAGGGTAAAGCTGGAAAATAATTCAAAACTGTTATGACAAGGCATTTTTGGAGCTTTGTTTGGATTGTTTAAAGTATCTGATACAGGTGGGTTATAATTTTTAAAAATATTTTACTATAACATATATAACATATTAAAATTTGGTAGTTTTTTGATGTGCGAGCTAGGAGATATAAAATCACAAAGAAGCTGTTTCGATAATGAGGCAAAGATGAACAGATGATCAAGAAGAATGTCTTGTGGCGTGCGCATGATGGTACAATGCCGTACTCTCTAGCTAGATTGGTCGTGACTATTTTAGCTTGTTGTTTTGTTGGTCCAGTTTGCTCAAATCATATAGTTAGTATTTTTCTAAAATAGGTGGGTATACCACCTATATTATATTCAAAACTCAGCGTAAACAGATCAATGACATGGGAGATAAAAATTAACAAAAGTGGGCGTCGCCAGCTTGGTGGCTGCCCAACCAACCAAGGCCATACGAAGCCCGGCCGAGCCACGCGGGGCCAAGCAAGGCTTGGTTGCTAGCAATGCTTGACCAATGGGTTGTTTTCGTATTTCAATGGATAACAATGATTTTTAACACATTAATTCACGAAAATGAATGTATAAAACAATATGATAGATATAAATTATCTATATAAATTAACTACGATCAATACATAAGATAAGCTACGAATTCACCTTGGATACTTGAGTTACATATAAAAATAAGAAATACTCATGTAATAAGTTGCGAATGGGTTATAAACCAAAGATGTAAAGTATTCATTTTATGAAGTCATATCAAAGACTATTGAGCGAAAAATGGTTATCGCAAAGCAAAAGTATAAAAGATTTGAAAAGAATGTAAAAGTAATATGTAAACATAAGTTTACATCTATATGGATAATATATCCGTATTTTTAAAAAATAAGTTGATGTTATTAAAGGCTATTCCAAGGTTATACCTCGAAACCGAGTGGTTTATGAAAGGAAAAATAGGAACTATGCAAACGGAGTGAGAAACTCGTTGTTTGGCATATATAAACTATGTATAATCATAAAGTATATAGATAGCTTATATTTATCTATGAGCTAAGCAAGTAAGGCATGAATTTGCATTGTGAGTGAGATATATATGCAAAAGTATATATATACCTCATATGTATATAAGATGGGGAAAATATTGTTATGTGAACACGTTAAGAATAAACAATTAGTATACATGCAAAATGAAGTTTAAGGTACTCACGAAATCAGAGTTAAGCTATAAATTCACAAGGGATGACACAGATGCACTATAGGACTATAAGACTACATATAGATGCGTGTAAAGTCCGTAAATGCATTATAAAAGTTTTATAAACTATAAATGCAATGTACTATTGTTTAAAAGTTTTGATGGCTATATTAAGCCAAAACTCTGAAATTTCTAAAGAAATAAGAAAGTTTTTTAGAAACAGACATAAAGGGATATTGTTATGGCTTATATGAATGTTTATAGCTGTAGAAGTTATGCGACGTGAATATGTGGCTAGTGTATACATAAATGTGAACATAAGTGTGTAGGATTCGTGAAGTGAAGTTAAACTAAAGTTTGTATCAATGGTCATGGAACGAGACAAAATTTTCAATTTTATTATGTTTGTGGATTAAATGTGATTATGTGGTGAGTTACATACCATGCTTTATGAATTGTTAAAGTCAAAATATGACTAAGTTAATTGGGTTATTGAACTCAATTTATATGTGATATGTGATCGTACATGATGTATGATGTACCTCGATAAATTAGAAATGTATAATGCATGAATGTTTGTTTTGTAAGGAAGTATTGATGTATGTAGGATTTTCATAGTTAAGAATATATGTTGCATGCAGATATGCATATTAAAGGAGATATAGTGCATATGGAATTGTGTGCTATGTAAAACATGATAGACTGTTAAAATTGCTAGGCTGTCGAGCTCAATCTTGCAAACATAAAATTTTTGTCGGTTAATGATGTTAAGCAATATTACTTACTATACAGATGATGAAGATTGAACGACGTGCAAAATGAATACATTTCCTTAAATTAGAAATGGTATAAATCTATGATTGATAGTTTTGTTAAATGTAATTGGCAGTTATGTATAGTTTAAAATGTTTAATGGATAAAGAATGTTTATTCTGAAATGAGAATAAATATGATTCTGAAATAAGTGAATCATTGATAGAAAAGATATTAAGTATTGAGACTTAAGTTTTTAATACGTTTACTCAGATTATACGAATCATATAATAAATATGATTTTTGTATATAGAAGAATCGTAAAGGTTGCGATTCAGGGAACGATAAATGACAAAAAAAAAATTCTATTCCACATTTTTATAGCTATTTTAACATTAAATAATGTTTTAAAGCTAGAATATGATAATATTAATGTACAAGATCGAGGAGAGAAATAGACCCGATTTTGGGGTCATTACATGTTTTGTGTGCAGGATGTGTTACGTGTTAGCTTAGGAATAATGGTGGTAATGCGGTGGAAAACATCATTCAAAAGCAATAAATTAGTAAGTATGAAGTTTGACCTCGCCTTCAAGGCAGCCCTATAACAAAGAAAATACCCACTTAGGGGGTGGACGTGGCAAAGAAGATCAAGACCCACGGGTAGCAATACCAAGGAAAAAATCCCGTGGCTGGGCACGCTTGATAGAAGGAGGAATTTGGATGCAATTCTTACACTGAGGAGGCATGAATCGAAGGACTTTGGCTCTGATTGGGAATGGATTGTGGTCATTTTTATCTACTATTACATGAATTCTGCCTGATATATACAAAATTCAATCAGACAATCTAGGAATCACAACTTTGAGTCCTAATTTACTAAAGATCATTGGAGGAGTGGAGCAGAAGGTCAAGATCACGAAAATTGTAGAATTGAGCAAGGATAAGGATGGTTTTACACTATTCTTGTACTTTCAATTCAGTGTTTGTAATTGGAATGATGAATTTCTTTACCTATTCAGTTTTTAATCCATTCATTATGAACTAAACTACTTATTAAGAATTCATTGGATCTTTAACGTGTAACGATGATTGTTATGCTTTAAATTTCAGTTTAAATAATCTATCTTTTTAGTTCATCTATTGTGATTTGTGCTTAATTTATGAATTGCTTGATCACCAATTTTATGTGGATTTGTATGGACTCGAGAGATGAAATATGAATCTAGACTTAATCATAATAGCATGTGTTAATGATTTCTGCATTTTGATGGAATTCTTGATGTATATTTAGGATAGAGATATACCTAAGATCGCATGTAATCGTGTAAGAACTTGGAATTTAAACCTTATTTTATTTTAATTCACATAGAGATATATTGAATTAGTTAATTAGGGTGTTTGGCTTATTTCTATCTAATTGTGGATTTAAGTTAAATATGGTGTTAGTGCATCGAGAGATTGCTAATTCTACTTTAGTGTTCTTGATTAATGAGCTAAGATAGTAAATTGAATTGGAAAAAAGTGTGATAATCTGAGTGAAACTTAAAGTGAAATTGTAGGCTTAATTCTCCATTATCTTCTTAAAATTTGTGGTTATTAATTGTGTTGATTTATTTTGATATTTAGTTTAATAGTTTTTCATTATTTTTCATCATTAATTCGATTAGTTTAATAAAATTGAAATAATTTAAAGCTGGTAGTTGATTGATTAAAATTCATACTTGTCTTAATTTATGGGAACGATACTCTATTTATCATTATATTACTTGTTGACCACGTATACTTACGTGCTAAGCGTAGTTTCAAATTCAACCAACAAGTTTTTGGGACTGTTGTCGGGGACTACTTTTGATTTTATTTACTTTCAATATCAGTTTAATTAATTCAGTTTTAGTTAAACAATTTTCTTTTATTTTTGCTATTTCATATTTCAGGTTCTCATACTTAGTGTATGCAAACTCGGTCAAAGAAACCAAACTTGCTTCCTTTCAAGGATGACATCGAACGAAGGTTTCATTAACTTAGTAAGTGGATTAAGGACACTAGGGAGAATTTTGAGAAGGACAAAATTATGGCTGCAGAGGATCAGAAAGCACTGAGGGACTATGCTACTCCCAGGGTTACTGAGATTCAGTTGAGCATCACCAGACTTGCAATAACAGTGAACAACTTTGAGATCAAGCTTGGGACCATTCAGATGATACAGAATTCAGTCTAGTTTGGGGGATTAGCTAATGATGATCCGAATGAGCACCTCGTGAGCTTTTTGGAAATTTGTGACACCTTCAAGTATAACGGGGTAACGGATGATGCAGTTAGGCTTCGCTTGTTTTCGTTCACATTGCGGGATAAGGCGAAGAGCTGGTTACACTCGCTACAGCCAGGGTCCATTACAACTTGGGATGACCTTGCTCAAAAATTTTTGGCTAAGTTTTTCCCACCAGCAAAGATTGTTAAGATAAGGAATGAGATTACTATGTTTGAGTAGTAGAATGGGAAATCTCTGTACGAAGCTTGGGAGAGGTACAAGGAACTACTAAGGAAGTGTCCGCATCATGGACTACCCAAGTGGCTGCAGATGAACACCTTCTATAATGGGCTGAATGGGAATCTCCGTACTAGTATTGATGCAGCATCTGGGGGAGCTTTTATGGCAAAAAGGTTTGAGGAGGCATGCATATAACTTTATTAAGACAATGGCGGCTGACAACTACCAGTGGCCCACATCGAGAATGACACAACCTAAGGCAGCTGAAGTGTTAGAAGTAGATGGAGTAAAAACATTAGCAGCACAGATTTCAGCGTTGTCAAAGAAGATGGATGCTCTCACAGGTGTATAGGTTCAACATGTGGCTTATGTTTGTTAGTTGTGTGCTGGGGAACATCCAACAGAGCAGTGTGCCATAAATCCAGCAGTGGTACAGTTTATAGGTAGTTTTAATAGAATACCTTAGAATCCGTATCAAAATGCCTACAATTTGGGGGCTAGGAATCATCCTAACTTTTCATGGAGTAATAATCAAAATCAGTAAGCTCCACGATAATCTTATCCCCCAGGTTTCCAAAATCAGCATTAACAGTCCGCTCCATAGAATGAGAAAAAGTCAGATTTGGAGAAGTTGTTGTTGAAGTACATATCGGGAAATGAGGCAGCGATGAAAACACAAGTAGAGGCGATAAAGAACTTAGAAAATTAGATGGGACAACTTGCATTAGCATTGAATAACAGGCCTCAAGGGATTCTATCGAGTGACACTAAGAAGAATCAGAGGGGAAATCATGAACAGTGTCAAACAATCACGTTGAGTTGTGGAAAACATCTTGAGGGATAAAGTGCATAAAATTTGCCAAAGAAAGATGCCAAAGATAATGAAGACAAAGTGGTTGAGGAGAAATAGGGTGAAGACATGCAAGTAGACAAGAAGTAAATAGAGGTTGAGCCAGTTGTCTATCCTCCACCACCGTTTTAGTAGAGAATGCAAAAACATAAATTGGATAAGTAGTTCTCTATGTTTTTGGAAGTCTTTAAGAAATTGTAGATTAACATTCCATTCGCAGAAGCCCTAGAACAGATTCCTAGCTATGCAAAATTTATGAAGGGTATTTTGTTGAGGAAGAAGAAATTAGAAGACTATGAGACTGTGGCATTGACGGAGGAATGTAGTGCAATATTATAGAAAACGTTGCCTCCGAAGTTGAAGGATCCGGGGAGTTTTACTATTCCTTGTACAATTGAGAACATGGCCTTCAACAAGTGTTTGTGTGATTTGAGGGCGAGTGTAAACCTCACGCCATTGTCAGTGTATACTTAGTTGGGTTTGCCAACTTCAAAACCTATAAATATCTCACTACAGCTAGCAGGTAGATCAATGACTTATCCGAGAGGGATTATTGAAGATATTTTAGTTAAGGTGGACAAATCCATATTTCCAGCAGACTTTATTATATTGGATTATGAAGAGGACAAGAATATCCCAATCATCTTAGGGAGGCCATTTTTAGCTACTGGGAGGACTCTCATTGACATTCAGAAAGAGGAGTTAACAATGAGGGTACAAGACCAAGAAGTAAAATTTAATATGTTCAAAGCTATAAGGTTCCCTACAGATGAGGAAGATTGTTTCCGAATGGATGTGATCGACAAAATGTTCAATGAAGACTTGATTAGATGTTTGGATAGGAATCCATTGGAAAACACTTTGATGGGGGATGATGAAACGCCCCGAAATCTGGTCTATTTTTACATCCGGATTCTGTACGTCACGATCCCATCTTCTTCCAAACATACATCATTATATAGCTAAATATAACAACATACATCCTCAAATCCCAGGTTCTAAAACCTTAAAACCTCTTTCATTATAAACAATGATAATTACATTATTCTTTACATCTTGTACAAGTGACTTTTATTCGCCACCAATGATACATAATCATTCATTAAACTATTTTATAGTTTAATTCTATCATTCTATATTACAAGTCTTTGCTTGATGTTCATGCTCATTCATATAATGAATGACATCTCTTCTGGATGCCGATCAGCTTGATCTTTACGAGATCCTTAAGTTCTTCTAACATCGTTCGCTGAAAATGGTTTTATTTAAAGCAAGTGTGAGCATTCAATTGCCCAGCAAGTCATAACAGTTTAACAAACAACTTTAAGAATTCAAACTTTCTTTTAAGACCTCAATAACCGAATAAAGGTTATAAATCAGCTTGAATAATAGGAATAAAGGTTATGGTACTCTGAGTGGTTTCCCATAAACAACTAACAAACAAGTTCCCGTCTCATCTACACTGCCCATAATAGTGAGTTAGATCAGTAGCCAGTTTCGTATATACCTTCGCTCTCTGAAGGATTTTTTTTGGTCAGCTCCCATATGTCAACCATCAAAGGTTATGATTGTACTACAACCTAAATTCATCTAACTTATCCGAACCATTAAACTATAACGTTCGTTAAGTCAATTTCTTATTCCTTATGGCTTTCTAGTAAATTAATGACATACCTCAGGATTCATTCATCATCGTCTAAGTCATACAGTCTTTTGTATACTCAGGACGATAATTCCATATTCATTCTATGCATTTATAGCGTTAAGCTTTTTACGTTACCGTATTCTTATCTTACAACGTCCGGTTCATTCGACTCGGAATGTCATCAAAGTTATAAACATTAACTCGACTTCTTTTACGTTATACGTACTTGTCTTTAATTTAGCTTCTTCACTGTTCACAGGTTAATCATTGGTCTTCATTATCCTACGGTCAAACCATACACGGGGTGTAGGTTCTACCCATTTAATATTCGCATACATTTAACCTTTACGCCGGTTCAAGTGTTCAACGCTTACATTCCATTCTAACATTCTCATCCGACTCTTATTCGGCTTTTATTAATCTTCTTACCGATTGCTACGGCTTTCTTGATAATTCATATCTTACTTACTACCTTCGTCAACGTCTAAGTCATACAACCAATGTATACTTAGAACGTTCACCCGACATGAATACGATTCACGAGAATCGTTTACGTATTCCACGTTTACGTTGATCATCCCTTAATCTCTCATTCAACCTTTTACCTAAGGTTTTAATCGCTTTCATTCATTACTCATCACTTGAACCCCATGTTCATTATTCTTTCTTAATGTCGAAGCCATACAAGTCGTTGTATGCTTTGACCGATCTCTCATCGCAACAGCGTTGCGTTCACAACGTCTATACGCTTTACATTCATCTCTCATTACCATGTCATAACATCGAAATGTTATACATTACCCTCGTCACTTAACGTCTAAGGAATCGCCATCATAGCAATCCTTTACGTTCGCTTATCGCGACTACGGTCCCCGAATATTGGTTTCGTAACCCGCATTCACATTCTTTGTCTTTTAATCTCGTTTAATCTTTTCGTTCAACCTTTATCAAAGGTTTAATACACTTGATTAAGTGTTACATTAGTTGAACTATATGTTCATATTTCTTTCTATCACATCCCCCCAGTAATTGAGCACTTAAAAGATCATCATCGGCTTTTTTTCTCTGCCGTACTTTGGCATATTGTTCCACTTCCTTTACGTCGAAATTTGAAGCGCCACTCAGTAGTGTCAAGCCGCCGAGGAAATTTGGCTGTGATGCCACTATCTTCTCTATCTCTCATGGCATGACGCCACTCGTGATGGCGATGTCCCGAAACCTCACGCCGCTACTTGCTGCGGCCCTAAGGCTTGACTGGCGTTGCAGCGCCAAGCACAAAACCTAGAAATTTTTTCTAAGTCTTAGAAATTGCTTAAGACGCTTACTTCCCGATTCCATAACTTATTCGTTATAAATCAGAACGAGGTCGTTCGAAAGCCATTTTCTTCCTTATTTTACGTACTTCGATTACCCTTGGACAGAACTTCATTCTGAATCCATTAATATGCCATTCAATTGGCTTAATCTCCGCTCTTTGTTCATTTTACATTTTTAACGATATTCGTTCGTTCGTCCGTAATTCGGTCATCCGAACTCGGAATTCATTCGTTCTTGAGTCCATGACTCATGTTTTATGCGTTCTCTTACATTCTTATGAAACCCTACATGTTCGGGTTCATTTACTAACTTTCTAATTCTCGTTCTTCTTTTACAAAATTTTTGCTATAACTTCGTTATAGCTCAGTTTTAATCCGTTCTTCATGAACGTTTCTAACGTTCCTAACCAAGCAATAAGAAACTAACTTATACGCGATAGTTTTAAATTTGTCCATTAACAACAATTATACTAAGATTGTTTTAAATTTGTCCATCAACAATGTTCTTCGCATTCTTCGCGTTCTTCGTTCGTTCTTCATTTTTAATCGATATTTTGATTACTATTTTACTTTTTCTTGGAATTTGATGTTATAGAACACCATTCCTTACTTAATTCACCTACTCATTTATATAATCCACTCGCATCATTCTAATTCATTACGAATCTTACACTTCCTTAAGAAATTTATAAACTAAACTTCTAATTTCTTATTTCTTCTTTTCTCATGATTTCAACCATATGAAATCATTCTTAACATCTCTTACTTCTTATTCTCATTAAGCTATGTTTTTAACATATAAACTTAAAGAAAATTAATTAGAAGCTAGATTTTCGGATTACCTTTCTTCTTTAATCTCCTTCTGTCGAACAAAGTTTGCTCACGAGCAAGCTTTTCCTCTTCCTTTTCCTCTTCTTTCCCATCCAAAATCTATCTCTCTCTCTCTCAAAAGTTGTAGGATTTTCAAAAATCCTAAACAAATGATTTAAGCTTTCTATTTATAGAAAACTAAGGCTAGGGGAAAAATATTCATTTCACCCTCAAACCTCCTTACTATTCATGACTTAAGCACTAAGTTAATTTAACCCTTAAGTTTACTTAGCCCTTAAGTTTACTTAACCCTTAAGTTTGCTTACTCCTTAAGTTTACTTACTCCTTACTCGATCTCCTTATTATTCACGAAGCTTCCCTTGGAAGCTTCGTGCTTTCGTCTTGCAGAATTCGTCCGACAGTTCGAAAACTGCTATCCTCGGAATCCAAATATTTTTGGATATTTCATCTTTCCTTTACAGATTAACTTTTACGTGTTCTTCAGATTTCTGAAAAACTGAAAAACACTTTTCACAATTAAGCGTTTTCCCCTAATGTAGCTAAACGAATGAAAAGTACATAACAGTACTTTTTTCATTTTTATTTTGTCCGATTTCTGCACATTTTTTGAGAAAAACTTTTATCAGCTTACTTAACATTTCACGATATATTATCATCAAATCTTTCGACGAAATGTCATTTCGACATACCGAACTCTCAGAACGGCCAAGGTTATTCAAACCCTAACCCTTAGGGTTTCGTCAGGTGAATAGTGTCTATTTTGTCTTTTTCTCTGGAAATATTTTGTTCCCGAAAAATTTTATTTTTGTCTTGAAAATTCTTACTCGTTCAGTCTAGCTCGTAGCCAGAATCCTCCCGATTAATAATCATTCTAGGTTCTAGAACGATTAATAAACACATGGCACATAATAGTATTAATAAAAATTCATTTTATTAATAATAATTCTTTAAATCTTAAATTCTAGACAATCCGATTTTTCGGGTTGTCACATTCTTCCCTCCTTATAAAAATTCCGTTCTCGAAATTTCTAAAACCACACCCATTCCCGAGTCATCACATTCACCCCTTCTTCACAGAATTTTGTCCTCGAAATTTTATCTTACTCATCTTCTCAACTTCTCTTCAAAGAAGTTCTTATCTTTCATACATTCCCTACCCTTCATAACTTATCAAGAATCATGAAGTGAAAGAAATAAATAGGAATATAAGGATTCCTTTAAAATATTTCATACTTTTGCTAAGGAGTCAAATTGACCATGAACTCTTACTCGGTTTAACAGCATTTCACCGTAAACCCTTCTTTCACGGCCAGTTTATAATCACAAAGAAGGTAAACTACCTCTTCCATATGTAGGCGATCAACCCATCGTATAATCCCATTTCAGGGTATGTTCACCTCAGACTTAATCATTAGATTCCGTACAAAAACAATTTGGATCGGCATAACTCTTCAAGTAGCTTAGACCATACCAATAAATTAGACATCAACTTGACACATTCGTCTAGTCAAATCAATTGACATCGACTACTCCTTTAAATTCTTTTACAATACATCAAAACGTTTTATGAAGTCATGATACCGCACTTTTCACAGTACATTGAGGACTTCGTCAGTTTATGACTTCATTATTATTTATCATACCATAGTAAGTTGTTGATCCTAAGATCAAATCCAACACCAGGTTCAATTGCATTAATAACTCCATCCTTTTACCATCCTTGCATCAAATGCACTGATGATATAAAATTCATTTTGATATTTCAAATCAATTTATGTCTAGCCGAATCAATTAGCATAAACATACCAAGAATAGTTCTTTTAAAATCCATTGGTTCCAAAAGTTGAACCAATTCTTTCCTTTTCAAGACGCGCACATTAGCACGATTTCAAGAAACTTCAAAATCTAGCATAACTAGATGACTTGGAATATCCTATTCTCCATCTTCCTTCATTGTCGTACTTATGACAATACTTAATCTTCTCTAGCACCTTCAATGCTAATTCTAATGAAAATAACTCATTTTCACTTTAAACATTCCTATACCTTAGTACAGTTCATCAACTTACCACACATTATGAGTTCAAAAACTTTTCACAATAATATGATTTTAAAAACTATCCCAGACTGACCATAGGCGTCCATTGTTGATCGATTTCGCAATCAATGAATACATGCAAGTATACACAGTCAACAAGTAATAAAGTGAAAGTAGAGTATCGTTCCCACGAGGAATTATTTAATTAAAATCACCAAGTACTAATTCTTAACCAAACTAATTTTATTTAAACAATCTCAAATCGTGATTTTTCTAATTAATAAAACTAAATTAATCAATTAAAACTAGGTTACTTTAAAAATGAATTCAAATAAATAAAGGCTAAGACTTCAATATCCCCAATTATGAACTATAAACTAATTATCCAATTATCCCAATTATTATGTCTACTGAATTGTTAACAGGAATTCTCAAATGCCAAAAGCCCTCTCTCGAGTGATCAATTGCCTTCTATTTAACTTGATTAATTTTGCTATATCTCTATGCAAAACAATTGAATTAAACTCGCTTCTGATCCCAATTCCTTTTGTGTTACATGCGGCAAATAGATATTCTCATTCTATTCACAAACCTAATTATTCACTATGCAAATAACTAAGTCACATGTCACCATCCCAGTTCTAACCCTAGAATTCCTTTCTCAATTCCTTCAAGAGTAACAAGGTAATTACTCATCAGATAATTAATCAATAAGCACAAAGCAAGATGAACAATTCACTTCAACATAAATAATTAGAATAAATCAAATAATCAATTCATAATCATAAAAAGTTCAATTGAAATCTTAATGAAAGAGTTAGTTCATAATTAATGAATTAAAATCAAGAATCCACAATTGAATAGACATTAAAAGATAAAAGTAAGAGAAGAGAAGAGAATATAATCTATTGTCAGTAGCCTTG
This sequence comes from Panax quinquefolius, assembly GCA_020205615.1. Classification (NCBI taxonomy): domain Eukaryota; kingdom Viridiplantae; phylum Streptophyta; class Magnoliopsida; order Apiales; family Araliaceae; genus Panax; species Panax quinquefolius. Next base: position 109,008,769 of record CM035157.1, on the reverse strand, counting down.
AGACTCCTCTTTCGCTCCTGCTTTGAATCTTCAATGGTCTCCAAGTTGCTTCAATCCCCAAAACTAATAAGAACTAGGGTTATGTTCTAATTTAAAGGAGTGTTTAATCTAGTCTAATCTATGTAATCTCCTCCTATTTTATGCCTTACATCATGTATTTATAGGTTACAAGTCCAATTTTTAGTTTTAGAACAAACCCAATCCAATTTGGAGTCAAAAAAGTGTCAAAATTCACCCAAAACGCATCCAGGCCGCACCCAACCTCTTCCCGGTAGCCCCAATATAATAGAGCGATCTTCAGACAACGCCTTATAGCGCCCATTGGCAAAAATAAACCTAAAATTAGCGCCCCGGTGCTACCCCATTTTCTGACATTTTTTGCTCCGACGTCCTTTGGGAAAATGGCCATAACTTCTTCATCTGAACTTTGATTTAGATGATTCAAGATGATCCGGAAAGAGGAAAGGTAGATATACAACTTTCATTCTTTAAGAATTTCGAAATAAGGTCTGTAGAAATACTCAAATTGGCTCTGAAGGGACTGATGTGTAAATGGCAAGCCGAAAACGCGAATCTAGCCACCCCGAACGTCGATCCATGTAACTTTTGTCCCAATTCCTACAAAACAACATAAAACATGCTTGAATAGACATAAACACTTAAAAACTAATCTAAAATACTTAAGAACAACAATAAATTAAGCCCGAATGTATACAATTCATGTGTATAAAACTCACTCATCAAATTCCTCTAAACTTAAACCTTTGCTTGTCCTCAAGCAAAAACACAAAAGAACTAAAAATAAACAAAATAACTCAACTAAATGAATGCATATGCATAATCTACTTCCTAATATACCTCTGAGCGAGAGTAATAAATCGGTATGATATATAGCAAGCAGGCCTCAAAGATATCATTGGTACTCAAACAATATATCCAATCAATTCAAAATCCATAACTCTAACCAATTAGTCAACCCAAACTGTCATCACCCATGTTGTGTGTGTGTGCTTGTTAACCATTCTAACCAACCACGATTCAAGATAATCACATAACAAACTTCTTATAAGGAAAATTTTAGTTTCAATTCAATTACTTTTGTGAACATGACAACTCGGTTAAAACTAAGCAATTACCAAATCTAAGGGTAATATGAGATTTATTTATACTTTTATTCAACCACGAGGGCATTTTGCTCTTTCTCGTGTTTTTTTCATGGTCATGCAATGTCTCATTCTATTAGGCTAACGGTGCCACCCCTTAGCGAGCTTTCAACCAACGACTCCCGCTATATATAAGACCTTAGGGCACTAGGTGTTAAGACACCCCTTGAGGCGTGCTTTTCAAGTAACAAAGCCCCAGAAACAAAACAAAGGCCTCGAAACAAAACTAACCACGGTTTTTCTTTTTTTTTTTTACGGATTTTCTATTTTTTTCTCTTTATCAATTTTTTTTAGTATATATATCCCATAGATTCCCCCAAACTCAAGCTTTTACGTCATTCCAACCTTTACCTTGAGTTCACTAATTTCCTTAAATTTTAACAAAGATTTTCTCTCGAAACAAATTATGAAACCCTTGAACAAGTGGATTAAAAGCAGTTAAACTTTAAGTGCTAGCAGGTTACATAAGTTTGAGACGAGGCTCAGATTATCATCATGATTAAAATTAGAACTCATCATCAATTATCAACAACATTCAAGTTAACATGCAAAACCAATCTTATCATAGGCCGAGCTAAGACCACACCAACCTATCACACAGATTCATGCAAAAATAAGAAAAAAATGCAATTATACTACATGAACACATATATGAAGATGCAAAAAAAAAAATACCATGTATTATATGCAACCTAAAAAAAAACATAATGCTAACAAATAAAAATAAAAAATAAACTACTATGCAGATAACTAACTATATGCAGTACGACACTAAAATGCCCCCAAACTTAAACTAGACATTGTCCTCAATGGCTACAATAGAAAAAACTAAAGTAGAGGACTTTCCTGAAAATATAACAATCTTCCTCCTTGTCCGCTAAGTTTGGAGAATAGGCTAAGCACATGGAACAAATTGGACACCACACTTGAATTTGACTTGAATAACCTGTAAAACCATGATAGAAGCAATTTTATTAAATCCTAAATAAATGCAAATTCAAAACTACTAATATAAAACTTAATAAAAACTAAAAATAAAAATTGAACTTGGGTTGCCTCCCAATAAGCGCTTGTTTTATAGTCTCAGCCTGACTTCTTCAATTCTCTATCCAATTCCCCTACAAAAAATTGAGGAACCCTCCATCCATCAGAAGCAATGTCTCTTTTGGGAGGTTCCCATTAGCAAAAACCCTTGAATTGAAGTCACCTAGCATGCTCTTTGTAGATAGGATCCCCATTAAGAACGGAAAACCACTAGGTGTTTCCTCCATTATGTCGATGATCAGATTAGGGCATTGAAGCTTAATAAACATAATGGAATCTTCCTCTATCTTCTCCTTTTCATCCCACCATGACTCCACAACTTTACTAGCTCTTACGTCACCAAGAGCTTTGCCGACGACATGACTTCCAATTGGGCATGGTTTTGCAAAACTGCCCGGATTCTTGAACTTTGGTGGAGGAGGCACATGGGATACTAATGAAATTGGCTCATCTTCGTTGGTACTCAAAGTTAGATCTTTGTCGATCTATTTTTCTTGGTCCCCATGTCTTTCCTCTCTTTCAACATCTATATCATTTGGCACATCCGGTTGCAGATTTGGTTCGGGCTCACCATCAGTCTCAGAATTCATGTCATAGAGCCAAGTGTATTGAGGACGATTGTTCAACGCATGTGCTATCTGCCCCAATTGATTTTCCAGATTCTTTATCGATGCACCTTGGCTTTGCAAATTCAGACTCTATTTGATTAAATTTTTCTCATTTTCCTCGTTTTTTTTGAAGCTCTAATAAGTTTTTCAAGGCTTCTTAAAAACTTGATTTTCGATCTAGTTGTTGTATCGATTTTGAAATTCGGATGTATTTTGTTGTCTCGGCGCTTGAGCTTAATTGTTACTCCATGAAAATCCGTGTGATACCCCAATCCTCGATGATAGTTGTTGGGATAGACATAATTGTTGGGGTAATCATCACTATCTTTGTCTGCAACTCGGCCCGATGGGCTTGATGATGACTCATATGATTTCAAACACAATAATCATAGTAACCACCACACTTTTGTGACGTTGAGCTTCAAAAGCTTCTAAACTCCTCGAAAGTGTCTCAATCTGTGCTGACAATGCAGAAAATGTATTAAGTCCATCAATCCCTGGTTCCCTTGGTTGAGTCATGTTCGTGTATGGCCATTGATACGCAAAGTCATCCATGGTACCTAAAAAGAGAGAAATATAGGAAGAGAATGAAAATAAAAATAAAAATAAAATGTTTAAATTAAGACTAATTTGATTGAAATTAATATTGGTAAATAATTATTAAATTAATTCCCGCAACGCTTAAAAAACTTGTTGATCGATTTCATTGATCAATGAATACGATGCAGTATATACGACCAACAAGTAATAAAGTGAAAGTAGAGTATCGTTCCCACGAGGAATTATTTAATAAAAATCACCAAGTACTAATTCTTAACCAAACTAATTTTATTTAAACAATCTCAAATCGTGATTTTCTAATTAATAAAACTAAATTAATCAATTAAAACTAGGTTACTTTATAAATGAATTCAAATAAATAAAGGCTAAGACTCAATATCCCCAATTATGAACTATAAACCAATTATCCAATTATCCCAATTATAATGTCTCTTGAATTGTTAACATGAATTCTCAAATGCCAAAAGCCCTCTCTCGAGTGATCAATTGCCTTCTATTTAACTTGATTAATTTTGCTATATCTCTATGCAAAATAATTGAATTAAACTTCATTCTGATCCCAATTCCTTATGTTTTACACGCGTGAATAGATATTCTCATTCTATTCACAAACCTAATTATTCTTTGTGCAAATAACTAAGTCACATGTCACCATGCCCAGTTCTAACCCTAGAATTCCTTTCTCAATTCCTTCTTGAGTAAAAAGGTAATAACTGATCAGATAATTAATCAATAAGCACAAAGTAAGATGAACAATTCACTTCAACATAAATAATTAAAATATATCAAATAATCAATTCATAATCGTAAAAAGTTCAATTGAAATCTTAATGAAAGAGTTAGTTCATAATTAATGAATTAAAATTAAGAATCCAAAATTGAATAGACATTAAAAGATAAAAGTAAGAGAAGAGAAGAGAATATAATCTATTGTCAGTAGCCTTGAGACTCTCTCTTCGCTCTGCTTTGGATCTTGATGGTCTCCAAGTTGCTTCAATCCCAAAACTAATAAGAACTAGGGTTATGTTCTAATTTAAAGGAGTGTTTAATCTAGTCTAATCTATGTAATCTCCTCCTATTTTATGCCTTACATCATGTATTTATAGGTTACAAGTCCAATTTTTAGTTTTGGAACAAACCCAATCCAATTTGGAGTCAAAAAAGTGTCAAAATTCACCCAAAACGCATCCAGGCCGCACCCAACCTCTTCCCTAGCGCCCCAGCACTAGGAACGACGCTCAGACACTGCCTTATAGCGCCCCGACGCTGCAAATAGGCCTAAAATTAGCGCCCCAACGCTACCCCATTTTCTGACATTTTCTGCTCCGACGTCCTTTGATAAAATGACCATAACTTCTTCATCCGAACTCTGATTTAGATGATTCAAGATAATCCGGAAAGAGGAAAGGTAGATCTACAACTTTTATTCTTTAATAATTTCGAAATAAGATCTTTAGAAATACTCAAATTGGCTCTGAAGTGTCTGTTGTGTAAATGGCAAGCCAAAAACGCGAATCTAGCCACCCCGAACGTCGATCTATGTAACTTTTGTCCCAATTCCTACAAAACAACATAAAACATGCTTGAATAGACATAAACACTGAAAAACTTATATAAAAGACTTGAGAACAACAATAAATTAAGCCCGAATGTATCCAATTCATGTGTATAAAACTCACTCATCATCCATTCACCGAGAAGTTCAAAAACCTACCATATCATTATCAGTCACGAACGTACCATAAGTATGAGTTTCAAGAACTCGCACCTTATCTTATCGTTCTCAACCTACCAAGTATATATATGAGAAAAGATTCACCTTCTCGTCATATACATCTTAATAGCGTGACCAATTCTTATGATTATCACTGTAATAAACTGAAGAGTTGTTACACCAAGCACAAACCTCTGCCCATACAAAGGTTCATACAACTCAACTATCACATGAGTCCTCAATTGAAATATTACAACTTCTAACTTTCTCTTTACTTAATACGAATTTTCTTTAATTCGTATGTTATCCTTTACAACTCAATCTGAGTTCTTCTTCCCGTACTACTTTGTAGTACCATTCATTCATAGTATTAGCTATGAATCATTCATCGTTTAACAGCTCATCTGTTACTACGATTTACTATGATCACGTGGCGATCTTCTTATCATTCTCTTTACGATTATAGTCTTAGGTACTCATACCTAAGATTTATAACCTATCAGCTCTGATACCACTCTGTAACGCCCCGAAATTCGGTCTATTTTCACATCCGAATTCTGTACGTCATGATCCCATCTTCTTCCAAACATACATCATTATATAGCTAAATATAACAATATAAATCCTCAAATCCAAAGTTCTAAAACCTTAAAACCACTTTCATTACAAATAATGATAATTACATTATTCTTTACATCTTGTACAAGTGACTTTTATCCGCCACCAAGGATACATAATCATTCATTAAACTATTCTATAGTTTAATTCTATCATTCTATATTACAAGTCTTCGCTTGATCTTCATGCTCATTCATATAATGAATGGCATCTCTTCTGGATACCGATCAACTTGATTTTTACGGGATCCTTAAGTTCTTCTAACATCATTCGCTGAAAATGTTTTTATTTAAAGCAAGTGTGAGTATTCAATTGTCCAGTAAGTCATAACAGTTGAACAAACAACTTTAAGAATTCAAACTTTCTTTTAAGACCTCAATAACTGAACAAAGGTTATGAAGCAGCTTGAATAATAGGAATAATCTCGATTCCTATCATTTTAAAACATTAGTCACATTCACATTGAAATACTTTCAATCTCTACTCTCTTTCATACATATTATGTCTGACTAGAATCAATAGCACATACTTAACAATAACGGTTCATGTATAAACGGAACATTCTCTTATTGAACAGTTCAATCATAGAACAGTTCATCTCACAGAAACACCGAAGTGTTCAAATTATGGCACAAGACCTCATACATTTTAACACCTTGTGCAAATATCACACATTCTCACATAGACAGAACTTCTCAAGTTCAACATCTGAGAAGTTTTAAAAACTAGCATTCATTTAGAATATGAATGAAGTTAGGAAACTTGCCTTACGCACAGCTACAACTTATAGTTTATGCTGAACTACTCATTCCAATTCCTATGTAGCACATAATAAAATAACACATACACCAATTAGTCATATACTTGACTTTCACATTGGTTTACTTAACTTCACTTCTTAGGGTTCACATTCTTACAAGCTAAGTTTATGCGATTAACTTCCTTTACTACCGGTTTACGACTTCATGACATATGGAGATGTCTTACTCAAAAATTCATCATCTTTGATGATTTACATTCTTATCTTCTTCTTATAAGTTTTCTAGGACTCAGCACACATCGCGTCTCTGCTAGTATTCCATATGCTACTCTGAGTGGTTTCCCACAAACAAGTTCCCGTCTCATCTACACTGCCCATAACAGTGAGTTAGATCGGTTGCCAGTTTCGTATATACCTTCGCTCTCTGAAGGAATTGTTTAGCTCAGCTCCCATATGTCAACCATCAAAGGTTACGATTGTACTACAACCTAAATTTATCTAACTTATTCAAACCATTAAACTATAATGTTCGTTAAGTCAATTTCTTATTCCTTATGAATTTCTAGTAACTAAATAACATACCTCAGCATTCATCCATCATCGTCTAAGTCATACAGTCTTTTGTATAGTCAGGACGTGAAAGTAGTATGCATACAAGCCAATCATGTTTGATGATAAAGCATATACTTTGTAACAATCTTATTCATTTATTAATAAAAAGTATTAATTTATTAAAGGCTTTTAATTATCTACATGATGCTGTTTTATAATATGTGATAAACCCATAGTTTTAAGCAATGCTTTTAGAATAATGATGATGATCATTCTAATGAGATCTAAATTCTTAGAAAGCTTAAAATTAAAATAGTTCCCAATCATTGGATTACTAAATTGGGGATTAGTGAATCCGGATAGATTGGTACATCGTTAACTTGCTCATTGGATGAGGATGATTGATCTCATGATCATTTGTGTGGAGACACTAAAGCAAGTATGTAGGTGCTTATTAGAGAATAAGTTCCTTTGAGAGCGTGGCTCGCTAAGGAATACCTAATGGAGTTTTACTTGCTGTCGATAGGAATTCTGTAGTGATAGTAGTACAAGTAATCCTTGGACTTGAGATCATCATAGTATCTTGTGTATGATGAGTTATACTTTGACTTATTCCTTAAGACCCTTAGGGTATATCAAAGGGTATGCTTGGGTATAATAAGTTGTACATGGAGATAATGTATGATCGATAAAGAATCTACCACTTCTAATAAAAGAAGAGAAATGTCCTATGTGATTCGATAAATGACAACCCAGTAGTCCTTGGCCAAGGCAGAATGAAATTAGAAAGGAGTTTCTAATTTGCATTATTTAGTGTTGTGCATTTAAGGATCAAAATACATATAATTAAATAAAATAAGACTTGTGGTAATTCCATGTCTTATATTTAATTGGGACATTGTATGGTGGAAGGATTGAATTATGCGGTAACTATTTACTCAAAGGTTCTTTTATGATTAATGTTGAAATCTATATTATCCGGAAAGTCGTTGATCGTTAGGGAGGCTTATCCTATTGTAGAATAAATATTATTTATTTAAATAAATTAATTGTTTAATTTATTTATTTAAATAAGATTAGAATTATTCTAATTGATTTATTCACAATAGGTTTAATATGGAGAACCTAAAGGGTCACACCATAAAAGGAAGAATAATTATTTAAGAAGTTAATGGCATAATCGTAATAATATGTTAAGTATATTTAATTTAATCTACGGTGATAGAATAAATTAAATAGCTTAATATTTATTATTTAATATTTTAGAAATATTAAATATAAATTAATAAGAGGAGTCTTATTAATATTATTTCAATTATTATTATTTTAATTTCTAAAAGAGTTTAGGAATTAATTTAATATAAGTACTCTCATTTATTCCTAATTGGATTAGGAAGAAAAATTAGTTAAAGGAGTTTAATTAATTATCCCTAATAAGATTAGGGAGCTTAATTAATTAAAAGAATTTAATTAATTAAATAAATCCCAATTCCTTAATTGTTAAGGTGGGTTGCCCACATCTATAAATAAGAGAGTCTTATTATGGGTGAGGTGGTTGTTGACTTTTCAACATCACGTAATTCAATAGTTGGGAGAATGCGTTCTTTTCTATAGAGATAGAAAAACTAGGGTTTAGCCGATCACCCATCTTCTTGAATCCTACTTCTTCCTTGGTGGATCACCCTCTAGAGGCCAAACACTTGGGTGGCTAACGTTGATCGAAGGAAGGAACCAAACCCGATGAATTCAAGTTGAGCGTGAAAGGATTTGGAGGTGAACTTGTACACGAGGAAGCTCGATCTTTGAGGGTATGATTTTATTCTTTATCTTTTCGTTTAATTAATAATTATGCATAAAGGGTGATCGGGTATATGGTTTGTAAAATTTTAAAACTACGATTTTTACGTTTTCGCTTATTTTTGCAATTTGATTGCGTTCTTGAATATTACAAACCTAACAGTGGCATCAGAGCCAAACCTTTATGTAAATTATTAATTATTTTAATTTGATATGTATATTGATATGTGTTTAGAACAATTTAATTGGGCATAATTTTATTGTATAAAATTTATTTTAAAAAAAACAAAACAAAAAAAAAACGCGAATCTTTTTTTTTTAGATTGTATCCGTGGTTATTCAAAAGATAAAGGTGACTCACGTGATGTACCCTTAAATGAAATCAATCATGATTAACAGGATTCATAATTTTATTTTGTTTCTGCGAATTATATATATATATATATATATATATATATATATATATATATATATATATATTTTTAATAATTTTATAATAAAATAAAAGTTTATTTTAATTTTAAAATAAAAGGTTTATTTTAAATATTAAAATAAAAGAGTTTATTTTAATTTTAAAATTAGATTTCATCTTAACTAATTAGAGTTGGAATTGGATTCCATGATAACTAATTGGAGTTGAAATTGGATTTTATTTTTCTAAAATAAAGGAGTTTATTTGTGAATAGGAAGTAAATCCATCTTTCCTTAAGTAAAGGAGTTTATTTAGATATGACATAAGATTTCATATTATTCAAAATAAAAGAGTTTATTTGTGAATAGAAAAGAGAATCCATGTTTCCTTAAATAAAGGAGTTTATTTAAATATGAAATAAGATTTCATATTATTCAAAATAAAGGAGTTTATTTGTGAATAGGAAAAAAGAATTCGTGTTTCCTTTAAGTTTTTTTTTTACATGGAATTGGATTCCATAATTAATTAAAATAAAAGAGTTTATTTTGATTAAAGATTTTGATTAAAATAAAATAGTTTATTTTATTCAAAATTGGATAAATTAAAATAAAATAGTTTTATTTTGATTTAAATTTGGATTAAAATAAAGGAGTTTATTTTAATTCAAAATTAGATTTTATACTAACTAAATTTGCCCATTAAATGATATCAATATATATATTAAATGTTTATTATTCATAAGATGAATGTTATTTATTGATGCGTATGATGATGTGTATGATAATAAATGGGATTGATTATGGACTATTGACGATGTGATTGGATTTTATTTTAGTTGGATGCATGAATGTATGTGTTTTTATTAAATGGAATTCTGCGTACCTCGTCTTCTCTAATTTTTCTTAATGTAAATTCTAACTCCCTCCTATGTACTTCCCTTATTTAGCGATCAAGGTTTCTATTTATTTTAATTAGTTTTTGTAATAGGAATAGTTAGAATTAATTTTGAAAAATTGGAGATCAAAGTCTGAGGAGCACTTGAAGACCCGTTTGTAATGGAGCAGGGTTTAAATGTAATAGTTATATTTAAATATTATTTCTTGCACCCCTAGGGTTTGACCTTTTGGTTCACTTGGTGGCTCTAGTGAACCAAACTAGAATAAAAGTCCATAATCAATTCAAGTAGAATATAGTATTTTATATGTGCATGCTTATACTATATATATTATATATTATGCAAACATGCTTTGCATGTTCATTAATATATGTATTTTTATATATATATATATATAATGCAGCTAAACAAGATGAGACAAATTAATAACAAACCCTCAATTTTTTTTTTATATTAAGTCCTAAGCGTTCAAAGATATTTGGAATATCGAGCGTTAGCCTTCTAGCATGATAAAATTAATAGAGTATTAAATATTTAATATGAGTTTGTTGTGTCACCACAAGGCAAGTATTAAGTATTTAAGATGTTAATTTATCACATTTGATGCTTATAAAGAAAATTGAACAATATTGTTTTGTTGTGTCACCACAAGGATGATATTTTCTTTTTGAATATATGGAGTGCTAGGTTGGACTTAACTTGGATAATTTTGATTCGGATGTGCCACCACTTGATCAAAATAATCTAAGAGGCAAAAATACAAGGAGTTGCATAGTTGATGTAATTGACAAAAGTTGTCTACCTATTTATTTATATATAGTTTGTTTGTGTCACAAGGCAAGGCTATATACATTTGAAAGCAGGATCCTTATTCTCACTAGCAAATCTTTAATTAGATTTTTTGCCGAACTATATAAGTGAGGTAATATAGTTTGAAGAAAATAGTGGGAGATACCAATTTAAAACAAGACCTAAATTATTTTGGTAATTAATAAAGAATGTATGTTAAAATGTTGTTAAATACAAATTCATTTACAAAATTTTACAATGTCTTAATTACTATCTTTGTGAAACATATTAGATGTTATTTAAGCTGAATAGTATTAAATGGATTGGTTAAGGAATTTGAGAATAGTTCTCATGGTGAAAAGCTATCTTATGTCATAATACGCCTATCCACGCAATGGTTGCAGACAATGCCCTACGAGGAAGATATTGCTACTTTTAGAAAGTGGCAAGATGATGCCTGATTGGCTCGATGCATCATGCTCGCATCCATGAGTAATGAGCTTGGCGTCGACATGAAACTATGGATGCTTCTACTATATTCTGCACATCAAGTAGTTGATGGTGAGGAAAGTGGGGTGATAGATGATATCGGATATCTAAGGAGCTCTTCGATCTAGAATGGCTAATGGCACTATAATACGGACAAAAAGTTCTTAACATAATCAATTTGATTGATCAATTAGGACAACTGGTTTTGTCATGGATGGAGAGTTGAGCCAAGATTTGATCTTGCACTCACTCCGGACTCCTTTCACAATTGTTGTGAATTTTTCATATGAATAAGCTAGATATCGACCTCATTGATTTGCTTAACATGTTGAAAAATGTTGAGAGTCACTTTCAACCAAGAAAGACAAGGAGTCTTCTTGGTAGGGGCCAAAGGATCTTACGAAAAGAAGAGCGATTCTAAGAAGGTAAATATAGAAAGGCAAAAACAAAGGATAATAAGAACAAAAGCGTCACGGATAGCAAAGGAGTTTGCTTCTTTGCAATAACTTTGGACCTTTGGAAAGAAAGCTGCGAGAAGCATCTTGCGAGTCTAACCAAAGAAGCTTAGTGAAGTTTTGGTTACAAATACAAATTTGTTCATGATTTAAAATAAATTTTTTCTTTAAGTCGAGATTCTACTTGGGTATTGGATACTGAGCTTTGGTTATCATAAATATAAATTTATGAAGAGACCAATGAAGTAGAAAGTTAAACAAAGATAAGTAATCTATATGTGGAAAATGTAGCAAAGTTCTTTGCATTAGCTATAGAAACTTATAGTTTAGCAATCCTACGGGCAAATCTATTAAGTCGATAAGTTGTTATTGTATTCCAATTCTTGTTAGAAACATTATTTCCATTTTATTGTTGAACAATAAAATTTTTGGTATTATAATTAAGAACAATTGTTGTTTATTTATAATAATAATGTTTTATATAAATGAAAAGATTACTTAATGGATTTTGTATACTTGACTTACGTGAAAAATTATTTTGTAAATTGAACAAACTAGTATAAGAAAAGGAGATGATCATTCAAAGAGTTGAATGTGTGTATTTGTTGAAATACAAGTATGAATTATTTGAAAGGTTCAAAGAATTCAGAAATGAAACAAATTGGCAAAGTATTAAGATTCTTTGATTAGATCAAGGAATAAATACTTGTGCAATAAGTTTCTAGATCATCTCAAATGGTTTTCTCATAATGGACGCCTCCTGATACGTAATAATTGATTGATGTATCTGAAAGGAAAAATCGTACCTTGTTGGACATGGTGCGGTCCATAATGATTTTACCGACATTCCAGTATCTTTCTAGGATCATGTCCTAGAAATGGCTGCATATCTACGAAAAGGTAACCTCAAAATCCGGCCCCAAGACTCCATAAAAGTTATGGACAGGGAGGATTCCTAATCTTAAGTATGTTAAGATAAGGGTTGTCAACTTATGTGAAAAGGTTTCAAAGGATAAGCTTGGGACAAGATTTGACAAATACAATTTGTGGGACATCCTAAAGTAAGTTTAGGGTATATGTTCTATAATCATACTTAGCAAAATGTGTTTGTTGCGAAACACGCGGCGCCTTCTAAGATAAAGGTGTTTATTATTGAAGGGGCTAGTGGGAGGATAATAGATCTTGAAGAGTTCAAGAACCACAAAAATACTATAAGTCGAATAAGAGGAACACGTAGATAGACCTATTATACCACAATGAATCGTAATTACGGAATAGTCTTGAAGATACACAGGAGGTATGGATTCATCATAGATGATGATGATGATGATGAGGTACACATCATAGAAGATGATGATCCAAAGTTACATCTGATGAGGTAAGAGTTCTAGTGTGTACAAAGGTCGATGGGGGCGTCGTGAAATTTCTAGTATTATATGTTGATATACTACGGATGAGGAATTACATACCAATACTACAATCAGTAAAGATAAAGTTGTCTAAAAAACATTCCTCCATGAATGATTTGGGAAGAGTATCTTAATTGGGGATAAAATCTATATAGATAGATACAAGAGGATGCTCGACTTAACCCAAGGAACGTATATTCATTTGATGCTAAAGTCGTTTAGCATGGCAAACTCCAAGAGATGTCTCATGTTAATGAGCTATGGAGTGTATCTCTCTTAATAGTCCCCACAGACTCCTAAAAAGAGAGGTCGCATGAGTGATAATCATGTATGCAATGAAATGTACGAGACCTGATGTTGATCAGTCATATTATGGAGAAGTTCACTATGAGTCTGTGAAAAACATCTTAAAGTGCTTGACCGGCACTAAGGATGTGATCATATTCATGGTGGGTCTTAATTAAAACTAGAGGGCTTAACAGACTCAAGTTTTTCAGACAGACCAAGACGACAGAAAAATCCACTTTAAGGTAAAGGGTTACCTTGAACAGTGGTGCAGTGAATTGGAAAGGTTCCAAACAGCAAAGAGTTGCTGGTTTAGTGATAAAGACAAAGTATATAGCTATAAATGAAGCTGTAAGTTGATTGTTTGGATTAAAAGTTCATTACGGAACTAGGAATAGTTCCTAAGTCTCATCTTGGATCTAAACATGTGTTGTGGCACTTTCATTTGATTATTAGAATCATTGAAGATGGGAAATCACTATAGAGATAGTGGACTCTCATGAACAACATTACATATCCATTAACTAAAGCTTATCCAATGGCGGGATAATCGTCACTTAGAAGAAGAGTATAAGATACAATGGCGATTGGCTTTAGTGCAAGTGGGAGATTGAAAGTAGTATGCATACAAGCCAATCATGTTTGATGATAAAGCATATACTTTGTAACAATCTTATTCATTTATTAATAAAAAGTATTAATTTATTAAAGGCTTTTAATTATCTACATGATCTTTGTTTTATAATATGTGATAAACCCATAGTTTTAAGCAATGCTTTTAGAATAATGATGATGATCATTCTAATGAGATCTAAATTCTTAGAAAGCTTAAAATTAAAATAGTTCCCAATCGTTGGATTACTAAATTGGGGATTAGTGAATCCGGATAGATTGGTACATCGTTGCTTGCTCATTGGATGAGGATGATTGATCTCATGATCATTTGTGTGGAGACACTAAAAGCAAGTATGTAGGTGCTTATTAGAGAATAAGTTCCTTTGAGCATTGGCTCGCTAAGGAATACATAATGGAGTTTTACTAGCTTTGTCGATAGGAATTTCTGTAGTGATAGTAGTACAAGTAATCCTTGGACTTGAGATCATCATAGTATCTTGTGTATGATGAGTTATACTTTGACTTATTCCTTAAGACCCTTAGGGTATATCAAAGGGTATGCTTGGGTATAATAAGTTATACATGGAGATAATGTATGATCGATAAAGAATCTACCACTTCTAATAAAAGAAGAGAAATGTCCTATGTGATTCGATAAATGACAACCCGGTAGTCCTTGGCGAAGAGAGAATGAAATTAGAAAGGAGTTTCTAATTTGCATTATTTAGTGTTGTGCATTTAAGGATCGAAAATATATATAATTAAATAAAATAAGACTTGTGATAATTGCATGGCTTATATTTAATTGGGACATTGTATGGTGGAAGGATTGAATTATACGGTAACTATTTACTCAAAGGTTCTTTTATGATTAATGTTGAAATCTATATTATACGGAAAGTCGTTGATCATTGGGAGGCTTATCCCTATTGTAGAATAAATATTATTTATTTAAATAAATTAATTGTTTAATTTATTTATTTAAATAAGATTAGAATTGTTTCTAATTGATTTATTCAATAAGGTTTAATATGGAGAACCTAAAGGGTCACACCATAAAAGGAAGAATAATTATTTAAGAAGTTAATGGCATAATCGTAATAATATGTTAAGTATATTTAATTTAATCTATGGTGATAGAATAAATTAAATAGCTTAATATTTATTATTTAATATTTTAGAAATATTAAATATAAATTAATAAGAGGAGTCTTATTAATATTATTTTAATTATTATTATTTTAATTTCTAAAAGAGTTTAGGAATTAATTTAATATAAGTACTCTCATTTATTCCTAATTGGATTAGGAAGGAAAATTAGTTAAAGGAGTTTAATTAATTATCCCTAATAAGATTAGGGAGCTTAATTAATTAAAAGAATTTAATTAATTAAATAAATCCCAATTCCTTAATTGTTAAGGTGGGTTGCCCACATCTATAAATAAGAGGAGTCTTATTATGGGTGAGGTGGTTGTTGACTTTTACAACATACATAATTCTAATAGTTGGGAGAGTACGTTCTTTTCTATAGAGATAGAAAAACTAGGGTTTAGCCAACCACCCATCTTTTTGAATCCTACTTCTTCCTTGGTGGATCACCTCTAGAGGCCAAAATACTTGGGTGGCTAACGTTGATCAAAGGAAGGAACCAAACCCGGTGAATTCAAGTTGAACGTGAAAGGATTTAGAGGTGAACTTGTACCTGAGGAAGCTCGATCTTCAAGGGTATAATTTTATTCTTTATCTTTTCGTTTAATTAATAATTGTGCATAAAGGGTGATCCGGGTATATGGTTTGTAAAATTTTTAAAACTCTGATTTTTACACGTTTCCGCTTATTTTTGCAATTTGATTACGTTCTTGAATATTACAAACCTAACAGGACGATCATTCCATATTCATTCTACGCATTTATAGTGTTAAGCATTATACATTATCGTATTCTTATCTTACAACATCCGGTTCATTCGACTCGGTATGTCATCCAAGTTATAAACATTAACTAGGCTTCTTTTACATTATACGTACTTGTCTTTAATTGAGCTTCTTCATCGTTCACAGGTTAATCATTGGTCTTCATTATCCTACGGTCAAACCATACACGGGGTGTAGGTTCTATCCGTTTAATATTCGCGTACACTTAACCTTTACGCCGGTTCAAGTGTTTAACGCTTACATTCCATTCTAACATTCTCATCCGACTCTTATTCGGCTTTCATTAATCTTCTTACTGATTGCTATGGCTTTCTTGATAATTCATATCTTACTTACTACCTTCGTCAACGTCTAAGTCAAACAACCAATGTATACTTAGAACGTTCGCCCGACATGAATACTATTCACGAGAATCGTTTACGTATTCCACGTTTACGTTGATCATCCCTTAATCTCTCATTCAACCTTTTACCTAAGGTTTTAATCGCTTTCATTCATAACTCATCACTTGAACCCCATGTTCATTATTCTTTCTTAATGTCGAAGCCATACGAGTCGTTGTATGCTTTGAGCGATCTCTCATCGCAACAGCGTTGCGTTCACAACGTCTATACGCTTTACATTCATCTCTCATTACCATGTCATAACATCGAAATGTTATACATTACCCTCGTCACTTAACGTCTAAGGAATCGCCATCATAGCAATCCTTTACGTTCGCTTATCGCGACTACGGTCCCCGAATATTGGTTTCGTAACCCGCGTTCACATTCTTTGTCTTTTAATCTCATTTAATCTTTTCGTTCAACCTTTATCAAAGGTTTAATACACTTGATTAAGTGTTACATTAGTTGAACTATATGTTCATATTTCTTTCTTTCACATCCCCCCAGTAATTGAGCACTTAAAAGCTCATCGCTGGCTTTTTCCCTACACCTTATCATACTGTATTTCACCTCTGCAGATGTCAAAGCGCCGAGGTCAAGGCCATGCAAGTGCCATTATCTTCTCTATCTCTTATCTTCATGGTGCCACTCGGTGATAGTAGTTGATGGCCGGGCCTCAGACTACTGTGTACCGCCTCCCAAGGCTTGAATGGTCTTTGTCATGCCTTGAAGCATAAAACCTAGAAAATTTTTTTAAGTCTTAGAATTTGCTTAAGACGCTTACTTCCCGATTCCATAACTTATTCGTTATAACTCAGAACGAGGTTGTTCTAAAGCCATTTTCTTCCTTATTTTACGTACTTCAATTACCCTCGGACAGAACTTCATTCTGAATCCGTTAATATGGCATTTAATTGGCTTAATCTTTGCTCTTCATTCATTTTATATTTTTTACGATCTTCGTTCGTTCGTTCGTCCGTAATTCGGTCATCCGAACTCGGAAGTCATTTGTTATTGAGTTCATGACTCACGTTTTATACGTTCTCTTACATTCTTATGAAACCCTACAGGTTCGAATTCATTTACTAACTTTCTAATTCTCGTTCTTTTTTTACGAAATTTTTGCCATAACTTCGTTATAGCTCAGTTTTAATCCATTCTTCATGAACATTTCTAACATTCCTAACTAAGAAATAAGTAACTAACTTATACGCGATGGTTTTAAACTTGCCAATCAACAACAATTATACTATGATGGTTTTAAATTAGACCATCAACAATGTTCTTCGCGTTCTTCGTTCGTTCTTAATTTTTAATCGATATTTTGATTACGATTTTACTTTTTCTTGGAATTTGATGTTATAGAACACCATTCCTTACTTAATTCACCTAATCATTCAAATAATCCACTCGGATCGTTCTAATTCATTACGAATCTTACACTTCCTTAAGAATTTTATAAACTAAACTTCTAATTTCTTATTTCTTCTTTTCTCATGATTTCAACCATATGAAATCATTCTTAACATCTTTTACTTCTTATTCTTATTAAGCTATATTTTTAACATATAAACTTAAAGAAAATTAATTTGAAGTTAGGTTTTCGGATTACCTTTCTTCTTTAATCTCCTTCCGTCGGATAAAGTTTGCTCACGAGCAAGCTTTTCCTCTTCCTTTTCCTCTTCTTTCCCATCCGAAATCTCTCTTTCTCTCTCTCTCTCTCTATCTCTCAAAAGTTGTAGGATTTCGAAAAATTCTAAACAAATGATTTAAGCTTCCTATTTATAGAAAACCAAGGCTAGGGACAAAATAGTCATTTCGTCCTCAAACCTCCTTACTATTCATGACTTAAACACTAAGTTAACTTAACCCTTAAGTTTACTTAGCCCTTAAGTTTACTTAGCCTTTAAGTTTACTTAACCCTTAAGTTTACTTACTCCTTAAGTTTACTTACTCCTTACTCCATCTCCTTATTATTCACGAAGCTTCCCTTGGAAGCTTCATTCTTCCGTCTTGCAGAATTCGTCCGACAGTTCGAAAACTGCTATCCTCGAAATCCAAATATTATTGGATATTTCGTCTTTCCTTTACCGATTAACTTTTACGTATTCTTCGAATTTCTGAAAAACTAAAAAACACTTTTCACCATTAAGCGTTTTCCATCACGTTTTCCCCTAACGTAGCTAAACGAATGAAAAGTACATAACAGTACTTTTCATAATTTTTATTTTTCCTTCCCGAAATTTTTTTATTTTCGTCTTGAAAATTCTTACTCGTTCAGTCTAGCTCGTAGCCAGAATCCTCCTTATTAATAATCATTCTAGGTTCTAGAACGATTAATAAACACATAGCACAGAATAGTATTAATAAAAATTCTTTTTATTAATAACTAATTCTTTAAATCTTAAATTCTAGACAATCAGATATTTCGGTTTGTCACAGATGATGACTTGGATGATCTAGAATTTGTGGACTACTTGCATATGCTAGATGCTTTGCCTAGAGTGAGCAGATTTAAGGTGCCATTTGAGCTTCTACATATGAAAGAGAAAGCGCCGGCACGAAAGAAACCTTCACTTGAGGAACCACCCACTCTTGAACTTAAGCCTCTTCCTAAACACCCCAGGTATGCATTTTTGGGTAATTCTAATACTTTTCTTGTTATTATTGCATCTGCGCTTAACGAATTATAGGAAAGTAAGTTGTTGAGGATACTTAGAGAGTACAAGTCTGCGATAGGATGGACAATTGTCGACATCAAGGGAATAAGCCCTTCTTTTTGCATGCACAAGATACTTCTGGAAGAGGATTCAAAGCCAACAGTGGAACAACAGAGAAGATTAAATCCAATCATGAAAGAGGTTGTAAAGAAAGAAATTTTGAAGTGGTTGGATACTGGGATAATCTACCCGATTTCAAACAGTACATGGTTAAGTCCAGTTCAGTGTGTCCCGAAGAAGGGTGGAATGACAGTTGTGACGAATGATGACAACGAATTGATACCGACTAGGACAGTGACCCGATGGAGGGTATGCATGGATTACAGGAAGCTTAATAAGGCAACCCAGAAAGACCACTTTCCTCTACCGTTCATCGATCAGATGTTAGACCGTTTGGCTGGGCATGAGTACTATTGCCTATTGGATGGATATTTGAGATATAACCAGATCGTTATCGCTCTTGAGGATCAAGAGAAGACTACTTTCACGTGCCCATATGGCACCTTTGCTTTCAGGAGGATGTCATTTGGGTTGTGTAATGCACCGGTAACCTTCTAGAGGTGTATGATGGCCATATTTTCAGACATGGTAGAGCGGAATGTTGAAGTCTTCATGGATGACTTTTTAGTTTATGGGAACACCTTCGATACTTGTCCTAAAAATTTGATCATGGTTTTGAAACACTGCGTGGAAACCAACCTTGTGCTGAATTGGGAAAAGTGCCACTTTATGGTCGAAGAGGGAATTATTCTTGGGAACAAAGTCTCTGCGAAGGGGTTAGAAGTTGACCGGGAAAAGTTGGATGCAATTGAGAATCTTCCACAGCCGACTTCAGTTAAGGGAATTCGAAGTTTCCTTGGGCATGCCGGATTCTACTGTAGGTTTATTAAGGATTTCCCTAAGATTTCAAAATCACTATGCAGCCTATTAGAGAAAGATGCGGTTTTTAGCTTTGATGAAGAGTGTATCAAAGCTAAAAACTGCATCTTTCTCTAATAGACTGCATAGTATCTTGCACGCATGCCATGCATCTGCGTATGGGGGACACTATAGAAGTGAGCGAACATCGGCTAAGGTTCTTTAGGCAGGATTTTATTGGCCTACTGTTGGGTAAAATCTAGTTACGCACAACACGCAAGTATACGTGGTCAACAAGTAATAAAGTGATAAGTTGAGTATCGTTCCCACAGAGAATTATTTAATAAAAATCACCAAGTACTAACCCGTAACCAACTCAATCTTATTTAAATGAATGAATTTCAAATTATATAAATTAAACTACTATTAAATTCCACTAGTTAAATTAAGATTACGGAGATTTATGATCACAACTTCACCTATTGCTTTATTTAAGTTAACACACTTCTCATCATTTATTCTCTATCCCGAATTGTTAATCAAGAACACTAAGTAGTTGTGACGCCCCCAAAATTATGTATACATCACCCATCTTGGGTCGACACTTACATGGTACAGAATTTAAATACAACTTATTAACATAACTGTCGTGTACAATACGACATAAAGCTGTGAGTTTAAATACAAATATCGTCTACTAGATATTATACAAACTCAAACAAAAAGTCCTCATTCTGATTATTATCACACTATTTTACGAGAATAGTGAGGACTACTAATGCTATCTTCAGGACCATCACTCGCTTTCCCGACTGCACGTACGGCTATATTATCATTTCTGAAGAGAACCGTGAAAGAAAGGGTGAGCTCAACTAGCCCAAGAAGAAATATTATGACTAAGATAATGCAGAATAAATTATCAATAGTCTTCAATAATGTTAAACTGATAAAATACAATAG
Source organism: Panax quinquefolius (assembly GCA_020205615.1). NCBI lineage: Eukaryota > Viridiplantae > Streptophyta > Magnoliopsida > Apiales > Araliaceae > Panax > Panax quinquefolius. The sequence goes on along the minus strand of CM035157.1, from coordinate 108,987,745 downwards.
ACAACCAGTTTAACTGCAGCGGAATAAGCAATCCATTAAAAGAGTTAAGTAGAGAATAAAGTCTACTATCTTTTTGGTTTTAAAAGGTTTTTCATCACTGTTATAGCTGAGACTCAGCTTTAATAAATATTCCACATCATCGAATCACTTACCTTACTACGGCCAAGGATATTCTTTAGTATCACGACCACAATTATTCATGCACTACGTGCCAAGAATATTTGTGTATTCATTAATGGTCATGATCATGCCAACAACTGTCCATCAATGCACTACGGCCACTGAGGATTTTTACCACATCATTTGTAACATTACTACCATGATTACAACCGAATAGTCTCGGTCATAATCATACCAAGTCCATCTATGCACTACAGGCCACAGATGACTTTAAAAAAATATAAACATGAGGATGATGACAATGATATAAGAATTCAATAAAACAAGTTCAAGAATTATTTTATCCAGGAATTATTAACGTCCAAATTAGTAAAATTCAAGAATGATCAGAAGAATATTTCCATGAAAAGATACTGGATGAAACGCAAATATCAAGGATATTCTACTAATTTCATGGAGTATAGAAGTCAAAGTTTTAACCAACTGGGTATAATAAAGGATGGAATAACAAAAGAAATCACCATGCATGCGATAGGCGCATGCAGGCGAGTTATTCAGCGAATAATAAATAACGGAACGTGTCGGGTGAAATTCACACAAGCGGGATGTTCCAATGAGAATAATAAAGATGGAACCGGATCCGGTGTAAAAAACACGAGATAGGATATTCCAATGAGAATAATAAAGGCGGAACCGAGTCCGGTGTAAAACACATGCATGGATGTTCCAGCGAGAATAATAATAAAAAGGCGGAACCAGTGGGGTGTAAAACACATGCATGCGAGGATGTTCCAACAAAATAATAATAAAGACGGAACCAGGTCCGGTGTAAAACACACAGACAGGATGTTCCAACAGAATAATAGAAGAATGTCACCAAGTATAGGGTAAACCGCGTATACAGGTTATTCCAACAGAATAATAAGCAATGGAATAACAACAGTTCTCTTCATGAATAGGAAAGAATAACACCCCTTACATTTGGTAGGAGATTGAATACTGCAGCAGTGTAGTAACAAAATACTCTTCTTCTTTCTCTCTTATTCTCTCTATACTTTCTCTCTCTATAGCTTGAATGAATTCGTGAAAAATAATGAAGCCCTAGGCCTCTATTTATAGAAGATTTCTAGCTTAGCACCGGTTAGTGTGAAAAGGCAAGTGGCTTGACAACCTGGTTTGGCGCTTTTGTAATGTGAAACGACAAGTGGTTCGACGTCGGTAAAGGTAATTACTATTAACGAAGGTGAATACTATTGATTGAAGGTAAATACTATTCACAAGGGTAATTACTATCGAATGAAGAGACTCTTAGATGATGACATATGAGCCCCCCATAAAATAATCAAACTTACCACAAATCATTTTTTTTTCATCAACACATATTTAATCTTTCAACAATTATTAATCATTTATAACTTGTCGTCTCAATTATTGATTTAATACTATAACATATTATCTGAGATGATAATCTTTGTAACAATAATTGAATCAATAATATAAGAGATATGATGCAAAGAATTATCGTGAGTAATAATTGAGCATGGTGAGTGACTTCTCACGTAAGCATCAATAATCAATCTGAAAGTGTGCTCTATGCAACCACAGCGTATTCGCATTACTTTACCACCTAGGTAGTTCAATAGTTTTAACGGTAACACCTCCCGTAGTTATTTTTATAAAATATTTTTGTCGTTTTCTCAATCCAAACAATAATTACATTATGGGGTCCACCAATGATTGAGCCATTATGCGAATATTCCCTAACAAAAAGAATATTCACGACCAAACGAATATTTTATAACAACTTGCATACTTTGCAAAATTTATAAATATTACCCACAACTATAACATTATATCAAATTTATTCCATAATATTCAAAAATAATATTTATAGAAAATACATCTTTATTTATAAAAGTTGGGGTCTTACAACCTCCCTTCTTATGAAATTTAAGCCCTCGAAATTAGGGTGCGATACACTGGTATGTCGAAGAGGTAAGGATACCTTGATTTCATTTGATTATAACTCCCAAGTCATTTCCTCAACATTGTGGTTCCTCCACAAAACTTTGACTTGAGGTATAACCTTGGGCGTAGAATATGTTCCTTCTTATCCAAATTTTGAGCGGGAACCTCTTCATACGTCAAATCTTCCGCTATTTAAATCCGGTTCTAACTCAATAATATGGTTCGGGTCTTTCACATATTTACGTAACATAGATATGTGAAAAGCGTTATGAACACGAGACATATTTGGCGGTAAAAGCGAGTCTATAGGCCTGATTCCTACTCGATCGAGGATTAAAATGGACCGATGAATCGAGGGTTAAGTTTTCTCTCTTTCCAAATCTTGTAACTCCTTTCCATTGAAAGCAACTCTTAACAACACACGATCTCCTATATCGAATTCCACGTCCTTGGGTGAAGATCAAGATAACTCTTTTGTCGATTTTGTGAGGTTTTTTATCGTTGTCGGATCGTTTGAATCTTTTCCGTAGTCATACGTACCAACTCTGGTCCCAACAACGTTGCTTCACCCACCTCATCCCAAAGATACTAGAGAACGACACTTTCTTCCATACAACGCTTGAATGGAGCCATGCCGATACTTGCTTGATAAGCTGTGTTGAGGAAAACTCCACCAATAGTAAGAACTTGTCCCAACTCCCTTGAAATCAAGGAAACAGAGTCTTAATAGATCTTCAAGAGTTTGAATAGTCCTCTCCATCGTCTCGTCCGTCGAGGATGATATGCCGAAAGCTAAATCGTAAGTCTGTACCCATAACTTTTGCAAACTAACCCAAAATCGTGAAGTGAATCTTGGGTCTCGATCGGAAACTATGGATCTTAGGCATACCATGCGATCTTACAATCTCGTTTATGTACATCTGAGCAAGACGTTCAAGTGTATAAGTTTCTCGTATCGGTAAGAAATGAGCAGACTTGGTCAACCTATCAACAATGACCCAAATTGCATCAATGCCTTGAGAAACCTTAGGAAGACCGGTAACGAAATCCATGGTAATATGCTCCCACTTCCATTCTGGAATTTCAAGTGGTTGCAATGGACCTTTTGGTACTTGATGCTCCGCTTTAACTCGTTGACAAGTTAGACACCTTGAGATAAAGCGCGCTATCTCTCTCTTCATATTGCTCCACCAAAATGTATGGCCGAATATCATGATACATTTTGGTACTTCCGAGATGGATTGCAAATGGTGTGTTGTGCGCCTCCATCATGATATTATACTTTAAATCGAGGGTCGTTAGGAACACAAAGTCTGGAGTTGACTCAAGTATTCCTTCTTCATCGATTCTTGCTTCGCGATAGCACCTTCTTGCACTTTCTTCCTCATACGCATCGGCTCAGTCAGTAGCTTGAAAGCGGCTTTAACTTTATCAATTAAAAGTCGGTTCTACTCGTATACTCGCTTATCATCATATGCGTCCACAGAGTCTTTAATTCTATCTCCATCCTTTGCAAGTCACACAAAATGGGCCTGCGTTAACAATATCGCACTTTTCGTACTTGCATATGATTTTCTACTCAATCGTCGGCTACCACGTTCGCTTTTCGAGGATGGTATTGGATGGTATGATCATAATCTTTCAGCAGTTCAAGCCAACGTCGTTGTCGTATGTTGAGTTCCTTTTGAGTGAAGAAATATTTGAGGCTTTTATGATCCGTAAAGATCTCCACTTTTTCCCCATACAAGTAATGCCTCCAAATTTTAAGTGCAAGATAACAAATTTGCCAACTCTAGATCATGAGTAGGATAATTCCTCTCATATTCTTTGAGTTGTCATGAGGCATAGGCTATAACTTTTCCATGTTGCATAAGAACACATCCCAACCCTTTGCTAGAAGCATCACTTGTAGATGACAAATCCTCCGAGCCGGATGGTATTGTCGAGCAGTCTTTGAAATAAGTCTCCTCTTGAGTTCTTGAAAACTCTTCTCACATTCTTCGCTCCAACCGAACTTTGTATCTTTCCGAGTCGGTTGAGTCGATGGAATAGCGATTCGAGAAAATCCTTCCACGAATCTCCGATAATAACCAAATTTAAACCGAGAAAGCTACGTTACTTGATCACGCAGATTTAGGTCGTTCCCGGCTTTGAATAGCTTCAATCTTTCTTTGGGTCAGCAGATATTCCATGACTTGATACCACGTGCCCAAGGAATGCTACTTCTTCAAGCGAGAACTTCGCATTTCTTCAACTTGGCATAAAGCTTATATTCATGAAGCTTTTGGAGTGTCGACCTCAAGTGTTGCTCATGATCTTCACGGCTTTTGGAATAAATAAGGATGTCATCAATAAAGACGACCACAAAGTGATCTAAATATTCCTTGAATACTCGGTTCATCATATCCATGAAGGCAAATAGGAGCATTAGTCAATCCAAAGGACATGATTAGGAATTCATAATGCCCGTCTGGGAGTTACGAAAGCCGTCTTTGGAATGTCGGTGGTTCTAATCTTCAATTGGTGATATCCTAAGCGAAGATCAATCTTTGAAAAGAATTTGGCTCCTTGCAATCGGTCAAACAGGTCATCAATACGTGGCAATGGATACCTATTTTTGATGGTGACATGATTCAACTCCCAATAATCAATACAAAGTCGCATACTCCCATCTTTTTTCTTCACGAATAGAGCAGGAGCACCCCAAGGAGAAGTACTAGGGACGAATAAAGCCGATGTCTAACAATTCCTGCGGTTGGGTCTTTAACTCCACGAAGTTCAATAGGAGCCATTCGATATGGGGCTTTGGAAATAGGTTTTGTACCTGGGTTCAAGGTCGATACAAAATTTAATTTCACGCTCTGGGGGTAGGTAGGGGAAGTTCTTCTTGAGAATACGTCGGAAATTTATTAACAATAGGAATATCGTTTAAAAGCGGCGTATTTTTATTTAAATCATGACATGGGCTAAGAAAGCTTGACATCCGTTTTTCAATAAACGAATAGCTTTATGGCTTGAGATGACCGTGATTGATTTTAATGGTTTGGTCGTTTGAATTCGCATAATAGGTTGATTAGGAATATGAAAGCTAACAACCTTACGAAAACAATCAATTTTTGCATGATAAGTAGTTAACCAATCAATCCCTAGAATCACGTCAAATGCAAGTATTTTTAATGAAATAAGATCGATAGGTAATGTGAGGGTACCGATTTGAACCAAACAAGACTTATAAAGCGGTGGATGTAATGAAGGTTTCTCCCAGCGGAGTTTCCACGAGATAAGTCAAAGTCTAATTTCTCCGAGTCAAATTTAATCGATGAGCGCAAGTAGGAGAAATAAAAGAATGGGTAGAACCGGTATCAAATAAAGTATAGACTTCATTAGAGTTTATGATAAGCTTACCCGTGATGACCTCATTCGGATTCCTTGCTCTTTGGGAGGTCACAACAAATGCTCTCCCTTGCACTTCTAGGTTTTGAATTTTACGGGATGGCCTTTGGTGCCTCCATCCTAGCTGAATTTGTCTTCTTGATGGCGCAAAATCGAGCTAAGTGACCTTCTCTTCCACAATTATAACATGCTTTTGACTCAAGCATGACGCAGTTTACCTGTGATGTGTCCCTCTCTCTCTCTGCATTTGAAGCATATGATAGGTGGTCTTTCTCCTTCCTTAACAATGGGTCTTTGGTCTTTGACGTCTTTCCATCATTGTTGAATCTCCTTTTCTTGAAATGTCCATTCTTATTGTTTTGGCCTCGATTACCACCAAGTGGTTACCATATCCGGCCGTTGATTCCCTCCACGCTTGTTGTCACCGCCTCGATGACTATTCTCATTTGGTATTATAATTTTGCAATTTGCTCTCTTTTAGTTGCGTTGACTCATTATCGCGCTCCACTAAATCGAGCCCTATTTACAACATCCGAATACAAACACGGTTTATGAGAAATAAGATGTTGATGTATCTCGACTTCAAACCTCTTAAAAACATTCGCGCCATTCTCTCTTCATTATCCACCAAGTGGGACGAACCGTGATAACTCGCAAATTTTGCCTCGTATTGCGACACGGTCATATTATTTTGTTCCAACTTGATAAACTCCACCTCCTTCATGTGGCGAATACTTTCGGGAAAGTATTTGTCGTTGAACGACTCTGGAACTTCTCCCAAGATATCTTGATGCAATTTGGTTGAGTACGCTTTTACCGATTCCCACCGGTAATCCGCCTCTCAGCGCGCAACATAAAGGCGTGCAAAGGGAACCTTTGCTCCTCGAAGCATCCCAAGACATCAAATATCTTGGTAATCTGCTTTATCCATGCTTCCGCCGAAGTGGTTTTGGCTCTCCTTAAACTCCCGGTGGTCCCAGCTCCTTAAATTGTTTAGCGGTGACCGCCCGAGAGTTTTTCGTGTTTCCACCTACGTTTTGGGCGAGAGTCGCTCTCTTTCTTTGTTGCATAAATCGTATAAAGCCTCACGAACATTTGATCATTCGTCATTTGGTCGGTGTTGTTGTTTGCATGAGGATTGTCGCCTTTTCGATGCACATTATCACGATTATTGATATGTGGTGAATCAACGATCGCTGCGCTCCATTGCTATTCTCAACATTCTCGGATGTCATTTTGAGATCATCGCCACAAAACAAAAGGTTAATTAACATGTAACAAATTATCCCTATCTTACGACCAACCAATAAAATAGCACATAAACTTAGGTAGGTCATACTAGCGAAGGTATTCCCGTCTCTCTCCTCCTAGTACTATTCTCACGTCTTAGCCGAGGATCATATCCTAAGCTCGATACCAATTTGTGGCGCCCCCAAAATTAGGTATACATCACCCATCTTGGGTGCGACACTTACATGGTATGTAATTTAAATATAACTTATTAACATAAGCATGGTGTACAATACGACATAAGCGTGAGTTTAAATACAAATATAAATCTACTAGATATTATACAAACTCAAACAAAAAGTCCTCATTTACGATTATTATCACACTATTTTGAGAATAGTGAGGACTACTAATGCTATCTTGAGGACCATCACTCGTTTCCCCGACTCGTCCCGGCCTATATTATCATTTCACAAGAGAACAAAGTTGAAAGAAAGGGTGAGCTCAACTAGCCCCAAGAAGAAATATTATGACTAAGATAATGCGTGAATAAATTATCAATAGTCTTCAATAATGTTAAACTGATAAAATACAATAGACAACCAGTTCAACTGCAGAGGAATAAGCAATCCATTAAAAGAGTCAAGTAGAGAATAAAGTCTACTATCTTTTTGGTTTTAAAAGGTTTTTCATCATTTGTTATATTTGAGACTCGACTTTAATAAATATTCCACATCATCGAATCACTTACGCACTATGGCCAAGGATATTCTTTAGTATCACGACCACAATTATTCATGCACTACGTGCAAAAATATTTGTGTATTCATTAATGGTCATGATCATGCCAACAATCATCCATCAATGCACTACTGACCCTTCGAGGATTTTTACCACATCATTTGTAACATTACGGCCATGATTACAACAAGAATAGTCTCTCGTCATAATCATACCAAGTCCATCTATGCACTCTGTGCCACGGATGACTTTAAAAAAAAATATAAACATGAGGATGATGACAATGATATAAGAATTCAATAAAACAAGTTCAAGAATTATTTTATCCAGAATTATTAACGTCCAAATTAGTAAAATTCAAGAATGATCAGAAGAATATTTCCATGAAAAGATACTCGATGAAACGCAAATATTAAGGATATTCTACTAATTTCATGGAGTATAGAAGTCAAAGTTTTAACCAACTGGGTATAATAAAGGATGGAATAACAAAAGAAATCACCATGCATGCGATAGGCCGCTTGCAGACGAGTTATTCCAGCGAGAATAATAAATAACGGAACAGTCGGTGAAATTCACACCCAAGCATGGATGTTCCAACAGAATAATAAAGATGGAACCGGATCCGGTGTAAAACACATGATAGGATATTCCAATGAGAATAATAAAAAGCGGAAACCAGTCGGTGTGTAAAAACATGCATGAGGATGTTCCAATGAATAATAATAAAGAGCGGAACCAGGTGGGTGTAAAACCTGTGCACAGGATGTTCCAACAAAATAATAATAAAGAGCGGAACCGGTCAGATGTAAAACACACGAGACGAGGATGTTCCAAAGAATAATAGAAGAATGTCACCAAGTATAGGGTAAAGCAGCATATACTGAGTTATTCCAAGCAGAATAATAAGCAATGGAATAACAACAGTTCTCTTCATGAATAGGAAAGAATAACACCCTTACATTTGGTAGGAGATTGAATATCGCAAAGCAGGTGTAGTAACAAAATACTCTTCTTCTTTCTCTCTTATTCTCTCTATACTTTTCTCTCTATAGCTTGAATGAATTAAGTGAAAATAATGAAGCCCTAGGCCTCTATTTATAGAAGATTTCTAGCTTAGCTTTTCTGTGTGTGAAAAGGAAAGTGGCTCGATTTAATGGTTTGACGCCTTTTGTAATGTGAAAGCGACAAGTGGTTCGACGTCTCGGTAAAGGTAATTACTATTAACGAAGGTAAATACTATTGACGAAGGTAAATACTATTCACAAGGGTAATTACTATTGACGAAGGTAATTACTATTCACAAAGGTAATTACTATTGACGAAGGTAAATACTATTCACAAGGGTAATTACTATTGACGAAGAGACTCTTAGATGATGACATATGAGCCCCCATAAAATAATCAAACTTACCACAAATCATTTTTTTTTTCATCAACACATATTTAATCTTTCAACAATTATTAATCATTTATAACTTGTCGTCTCAATTATTGATTTAATACTATAACATATTATACTGGATGATCTTTGTGACAATAATTGAATCAATAATATAAGAGATATGATCACGTAATTATTGTAGCAATAATTGAGCATAAATTTGAGTGACTTCTCACGTAAGCATCAATAATCAATACCGTGTGCTACTATGCAACCACGCCAGTATCGTTGTTTTTACCACCGGTAGTTCACAGCTTTTAACGGTAACACCTCCGCGTAGTTATTTTTATAATATATTTTTGTGCGTTTTCTCAATCCGATAATAATTACATTATGGGGTCCACCAATGATTGAGCCATTATGTATTTAATATTCCCTAACAAAAAGAATATTCCACGACCAAACGTAATATTTTATAACAACTTGCATACTTTGCAAAATTTATAAATATTACCCACAACTATAACATTATATCAAATTTATTCCATAATATTCAAAAATAATATTTATAGAAAAATTCATCTTTATTTATAAAAGCCGGGGTCTTACAGTAGTATTAACCACCTCTCGATGCACTAATACCGTATTAACGTCAATCCATAATTAAGATAGAAATCCGTTAAACACCTTAATTATGACGCCCCCAAATTCGGCTATCTTTCAACCCGACATATGGTGCTCCATTGTACTAACATCCATATAATCATTCCATTGAAAAATAACAAAATGAATGTAATTACTATCTTCTTATTACAATCAAAGTAAAAATCCTTCCCAGGTTCATAAACCGGTTACATCGTTCATTGTTCATAATGTATAATACATACAAACTTACTAAACTATTACACAATGCCTAAGCATCCATCTTAGCTTTGCCCTTATCTCTCTTGGCATTCACAGTACGTTCATCCTTAACTGCAATTATATAATTCACGCAAGAAGTGAGTATGATTTCGGCAAATTTAATCAATGATAACAGTAATACCACATTCGTGAATTATATAACAATTCGAGCATAAGCGAACAATAGTTATGAAGTATTATGAATCAATAATACTTTAATAGTTCATAACATCAATTCCCAAAGTATAGAATAGATTAAGAATTCTGAATCGGTCGATAGACCATGAACAGTAACTTTCGAATTTCATACTTGAAAAGGAGTCCACAGCACTAAGGCCGTTCATCCGATAACTTACGAGCACTTCTAGGTGATCAGCTTATAGTACTCTATGTTTATCAACACTCATTCATTAAACATATTTACGTTTAATATTTTTGGCAAACTCGCGTGCCCATCGAATAATCGATAAAAATACTTTTGTTTGTTCATAGATAAACCATACCTTTACATCCGTACCAATCACTTGGCATAGGATAGTGTTAACATTTCTATATAGAAAGATATGAATCATAATCAATCTATATATTACGAATAGTCTAGCCGAATTAAAATCTGGCATCGACCCTTTCTTTAAAACAAGTCTTGCAATCCAGTTCAACGAATCACATAAAACTTGGCTAACATGGAAGTTAGACAAGCGTTAAGAAAACTTGCCTTTCAGCGTCTTCAAATAATTTAATCGACTGACCACAGCCTTTACAGAATCTACATGATATATTCACATAGCACACTATAATTAGCTATCAAACAAATGTTCACATTGTTTCTACAAGCTTCTTTCTCTTCTATGTCTTAGTTAACTTAATATCAATAATAAAGTCAACTCGACTTTTTTCCCTTCATCGACTTTATTAACCAACTTACGTTATTAATCGGACTCTAACATTGTCATGAGGTACCAACGTTGTTCATCACTCATATCTCATTAACATGCATTCAGCTCCTAAGTTCAATACCATATACCTGAGTATAGGTAGTATAGGAATAGCTTTAATACACTTATGAAGTGTACAAACATTACTGTTAGGTTTGTAATATTCATGAAGCAATCAAATTGCATAAAAAGTGCAGAAGCGTGTAAAATCAGAGTTTAAAAATTTTACAAACCATATACCCGGATCACCCTTTATGCATAATAATTAATTAAACGAAAAGATAAAGAAGAAATCATACCCTTGAAGATCGAGCTTCCTCAGGTACAAGTTCACCTCCAAATCCTTTCGCGTTCAATCTTGAATCCACCGGGTTTGGTTCCTTCCTTTGATCAACGTTAGCCACCCAAATGTTTGGCCTCTAAAGGTGATCCACCAAGGAAGAATAAAATTCAAGAAGATGGGTGTTATGGCTAACCCTAGTTTTCTATCTCTATAGAAAAAGCATACTCCCAACAACTTGGAATTATTACATACTTTGTTAAAGTCAACAACCCATACCACCCATAATAAGACTCCTCTTATTTATAGATGTGGGCAACCTACCTTAACAATTAAGGAATTGGGTTTTAATTAATTAATTCTTTTAATTAATTAAGCTCCCTAATCTTATTAGGGATAATTAATTAAACTCCTTTAACTAATTTTCCTTCCTAATCCAATTAAGAATAAATGAGAGTACTTATATTAAATTAATTCCTAAACTCTTTTAGAAATTAAAATAATAATAATTATAATAATATTAATAAGACTCCTCTTATTAATTTATATTTAATATTTCTAAAATATTAAATAATAAATATTAAGCTATTTAATTTATTCTATCACCGTAGATTAAATTAAATATACATAACATATATTATTACGATTATGCTATTAACTTCTTAAATAATTATTCTTCCTTTTATGGTGTGACCCTTTAGGTTCTCCATATTAAACCGGTTGTGAATAAATCAATTAGAACAATTCTAATCTTATTTAAATAAATAAATTAAACAATTAATTTATTTAAATAAATAATATTTATTCTACAATAGGGATAAGCTTCCCTAGCGATCAACGACTTTCCAGATAATATAGATTTCAACATTAATCATTAAAGAACCTTTGAGTAAATAGTTACCGTACAATTCAATCCTTCCACCATATAATGTCCCAATTAAATATAAGACATGGAATTACTGTCAAGTCTTATTTTATTTAATTATATGTATTTCGATCCTTAAATGCACAACTCCAAATAATGCAAATTAGAAACTCCTTCCTAATTTCATTACACGCCGCCAAGGACTACTGGGTTGTCATTTATCGAATCACATAGGACATTTATCTTCTTTTATTAGAAGTGGTAGATTCTTTATTGATCATACATTATCTCCATGTACAACTTATTATACCCAAGCATACCCTTTGATATACCCTAAGGGTCTTAAGGAATAAGTCAAAGTATAACTCATCATACACAAGATACTATGATGATCTCAAGTCCAAGGATTGCTTGTACTACTATCACTACTGAGAATTCCTATGTGAGCAAATAAAACTCCATTAGGTATTCCTTAGCGAGCCATGCGTTCAATTGAACTTATTCTCTAATAAGCACCTACATACTTGCTTTAGTGTCTCCACACAAATGATCATGAGATCAATCATCCTCATCCAATGAGAAACAACGTATGTACCAATCTATCCGGATTCACTAATCCCTAATTTAGTAATCCAATGATTGGGAACTATTTTAGTTTTAAGCTTTCTAAGAATTTAGATCTCATTAGAATGATCATCATCATTATTCTAAAAGCATTGCTTAAAACTATGGGTTTATCACATATTATAAAACAAAGATCATGTAGATAATTAAAAGCCTTTAATAAATTAATACTTTTTATTAATAAATGAATAAGATTATTACAAAGTATATGCTTTATCATCAAACATGATTGGCTTGTGTGCATACTACTTTCAATCTCCCACTTGCACTAAAGCCAATCGCCATTGTATCTTATACTCTTCTTCTCTAAGTGACGACTATCCTGCTGTTGGATAAGCTTTAGTTAATGGATATGTAATGTTGTTCATAAGAGTCCACTATCTCTATAGTGATTTCCCATCTTTCAATGATTCTAATAATCAAATGAAAGTGCCACAACACATGTTTAGATCCAAGATGAGACTTAGGAACTATTCCTAGTTCTGTAATGAACTTTTAATCCAAACAATCAACTTGCAGCTTCATTTATAGCTATATACTTTGTCTTTATCACTAAACCAAAGAACTCTTTCTTTGTTTGGAACCTTTCCATTTCACTCGCACCTTTGTTCAAGATAACGCTTTACCTTAAAGTGGATTTTCGGTCGTCTTGGTCTGTCTGAAAAACTTGAGTCTGTAAAGCCCTCTAGTTTTAATTCAGACCCACCATGTATTCTCACATCCTTAGTGTCAGTTAAGCACTTTAAGATGTTTTTCACTGACTCATAGTGAACTTCTCCAGAATATGACTGATCAACATCAGGTCTCGTACATTTCATTGCATACATGATAGTCACTCATGCGACCTCTCCTTTTGGAGTCTATGGGGACTATTAAGAGAGATACACTCTATAGCTCATCTACATGAGACATCTCTTGGAGTTTTCCATGCTAAACGACTTTAGCATCAAATGAATATACGTTTCTTAGGTTAAGTTGAGCATCCTTTTAAATCTATCTGTATAGATTTGCATCCCCAATTAAGATACTCTTCCCAAATCATTCATGGAGGATTGTTTAGACAACTTTATCTTTACTGATTGTAGCATTGGTATGTCATTCCTTATCCGTAGTATATCATCATATAGTACTAGGAATGTCACGATGCTCCCACTGACCCTTTTGTACACACTAGAAGTCTTACCTCATCGAATGTAACTCTGGATCATCATCTTCTATGATGTGTACCTCATCATCATCATCCATGATGAATCCATACCTCCTAGGTATCTTTGGTACTATTCCAGATTTACGATTCGGTTGTGGTACAACAGTCTATCTCTGAGTTCCTCTTATTTGACTTATAGTGTTTTGTGGATCATGAACTTTTCAAGATCTATAATCCTCCCACTAGCCCTTTCAATGATAAACACTTTTATCTTAGAAGGCAGCGTGTTTCGCAACAAACACCTTTTGCTAAGTAGGATTATAGAACACATGCCCTAAACTTACTTTAGGATGTCCCACAAATCTGTACATGTCAAATTTTGTCCCAAGCTTATCCTTTGAAACCTTTTCACATAAGCTGGACAACCCTTTATCTTAACATACTTAAGATTAGGAATCCTCCCTGTCCATAACTTTTATGGAGTCTTGAAATTTGGATTTTGAGGTTACCTTTTCGTAGATATGCAGCCATTTCTAGGACATGACCCTAGAAGGATACTGGAATGTCGGTAAAATCATTATGGACCGCACCATGTCCAACAAGGTACGATTTTTCATTCAGATACATCAATCAATTATTGCGTATCAGGATGTGTCCATTATGAGAAAACCATTTGAGATGATCTAGAAACTTATTGCACACGTATTTATTCCTTGATCCAATCAAAGAATCTTAATACTTTGCCAATTTGTTTCACTTCTGAATTCTTTGAACCTTTCAAATAATTCACACTTGTATTTCAGCAAATACACACATTCAACTCTTTGAATGATCATCTCCTTTTTCTTATACTAGTTTGTTCAATTTGCAAAATTATTTTCATGTAAGTCAAGTATACAAAATTTATTAAGTAATATTCCAGTTCTATACAAAACATTATTATTATAAATAGAACAACAATTGTTCTTAATTATAATACCAAAGATTTCATTGTCCAACAATAAAATGGAAATAATATTTTAACAAGGCGGAATACAATAACAATTTATTGACTTAATAGATTTGCGAAGTAAGCGAGCTTTAAACTATAAGTTTCTATGGCTAATGTTGCAACCTTTGCTTCATTTCCCCACATAGGATTACTTATACTTGTTTAGCTTTCTACACTGTTTGGTCCTTTCATAAATCTATATTTATGATAACCAAAGTCGGTATCCAATACCCAAGTAGAACCTTGACTTAAAGAAAAATTTATCTCAATCATGAACAAAAACTGTATTGTAACCGAAACTTCACTAAGCTTCTTTGGTTAACCTCTGCAAGATGCTTCTTGCAGTTTCTTTCTAGTGTCCAGGCTTATTGCAGTGGAAGCAAACTCCTTTGCTATCCGTATCAGTTTTGTTCTTATTATCCTTTGTTTTTGCCTTTCTATTTACCTTCTTAGAATCGTTCTTCTTTTGGAAGATCCTTTGGCCCCTACCAAGAAGACTTGGTCTTTACGGGTTGGAAAGTGACTCTCAACATTTTTCAATATGTTAAGCAAATCGCCACAAGGCTGATATCTAGCTTGTTTATATGAAAAATTTACAACAATTGTGAAAAGAGTCCGGGAGTGAGTGCAAGATCCAATCTTGGCTCAACTCTCCATCCATGACAAAACCAGTTGTCTTAATTGATCAATCAAATTGATAATGTTAAGAACTTTTTTGTCTGTACTATAGTGCCATTGGCCATTCTAGATCGGAAGAGCTCCTTAGATATCTGATATCTATCACCCCTACTTTCCTCACCATCAACTACTTGATGTGCGAGAATATAATAGGAGAAGCATCCATAGTTTCATCTTGTGGTCAAGCTCGTTACTCATGGATGCGAGCATGGTGCATTGAGCCAATCGTGCATCATCTTGCCACTTTCTAAAAGTAGCAATGTCTTCCTCAGAGGCATTATGCGCAACCATTGCGAGGATAGGCGTATTAAGGACATAAGATAGCTTTTTTCACTATGAGAACTATTCTCAAATTCCTTAACCAATCCGCTTTAATTGATCCGATTAATTTAGCATCTAATATGCTTCATGATGATAGTAATTTTAGACATTGTAAAATTTTGTAAATGAATTTGTAATTAACAACATTTTAACATACATTCTATTATTAATTACCAAAATAATTTAGGTCTTGTTTTAAATTGGTATCTCCCACTATTTTCTTCAAACTATATTACCTCAATATATATAGTTGGCTAAATCTAATTAAAGATTTGCTAGTGAGAATAAGGATCCCATTTCAAATGTATATAGCCTTGTGGTGACACAACAAACTATATATAAATAAATAGGTAGACAACTTTTGTCAATTACATCAACTATGTAACTCCTTGTATTTTGCCTCTTAGATTATTTTGATCAGTGGTGGCACATCCAGAATCAAAAGTATCCAAGTTAAGTCCCACCTAGCACTCCATATATTCAAAAAGAAAAATATCATCCTTGTGGTGACACAACAAAACAATATTGTTCAATTTTCTTTATAAGCATCAAATGTGATAAATTAACATCTTAAATACTTAATACTTGCCTTGTGGTGACACAACAAACTCATATTAAATATTTAATACTCTATTAATTTTATCATGCTAGAAAGCTTGACGTTCGATATTCCAAATATCTTTGAACGCTTAGGACTTAATATAAAAATTGAGGGGTTTGTTATTAATTTGTCTCATCTTGTTTTAAGCGCATGCACATATATATATAAAATACGCGTCATATTAATGAACATGTGAAACATGTTTGCATAATATATAATATATATAATATAAGCATGCACATATCGAATACTATATTCTACCCGGATTGATTATGGACTTTTATTCTAGTTTGGTTCACTAGAGCCACCAAGTGAACCAAAAGGTCAAACCCTAGGGGTGCAAGAAATAATATTTAAATATAACTATTACATTTAAACCCGGGCTCTATTACAAACGGGTCTTCACGCGCTCCTTGCTCCTTTGATCTCTAATTCTTCAAAATTAATTCTAACTATTTCTATTACAAAACTATTTTAAAATAAATAGAAACCTTGATCAGCAGTCAAGGGGAAGTACATAGGAGGGAGATAGAATTTACATTCAGAAAAATTAGAGAGGACGAGGTACGCAGACCCCATTTAATAAAACCCATACATTCATGCATCCAACTAAAATAAAATCCAATCACATTGGTCAATAGTCCATAATCAATCCCATTTATTATCATACACATCATCATATGCATCAATAAATAACATTCATCATATGAATAATAAACATTTAATATATATTGATATCATTTAATGGGCAAATTTAGTTAGTATAAAATCTAATTTCGAATCAAAATAAACTCATTTATTTTAATCCAAATTTAAATCAAAATAAAACTATTTTATTTTAATTTATCTAATTTTGAATAAAATAAACTATTTTATTTTAATCAAAATCTTTAATCAAAATAAACTCCTTTATTTTAATTAATTATGGAATCCAATTCCATGTATATATAAAAAAATCTTTAATTAAAATAAACTCTTTTATTTTAATTAATTATGAATCCAATTCCAAAAAAAAAAATTAATTAAAATAAACACTTTTATTTTAATTAATTATGGAATCAATTCCATTTTAAAAAAAATCTTTAATTAAAATAAACTCTTTTATTTTAATTAATTATGGAATCCAATTCCAAAAAAAAAATCTTTTATTAAGGAAACACGGATATTCTTTCCTATTCACAAATAAACCCCTTTATTTTGAATAATATGAAATCTTATTTCATATTTAAATAAACTCCTTTATTTAAGGAAACGCGGATTCTCTTTCCTATTCACAAATAAACTCTTTTATTTTGAATAATATGAAATCCTATTTCATATCTAAATAAACTCCTTTATTTGAGGAAAAATAGAATCCAATTTCAACTCCAATTAGTTATCATGGAATCCAAGTTTCTGTCATGACTTTCACGTGAGTCTCCATACTAACTTTTTTAAAACATGCCTGTTAACTATATATATATATATATATATATATATATAATAAGGAATCAAGACTTCCTTTAAATCCGTGCATGATTTCCTGATTCCATGAGCAATGCACGTAGGAATCAACTTTATAAAAAATAAAATCGACCAAGATAAAAAATGATCAGCGAAACTCAAGTAGGATTCCTGCTTACTTACAACACGGCATAGCAAAAATCGTGGGTGACGCGCAAATCACGAATTCGCGAGTCTTTTATTTATTTTTTTTATTTTTTTTTAATTTTTTTTTAATTTTATACAATAAAATTATGCCCAATTAAATTGTTCTAAACACATATCAATATACATATCAAATCTGAACAATTAATAATTCGCATAAAGGTTTGGCTCTAATGCCACTGTTAGGTTTGTAATATTCATGAAGCAATCAAATTGCATAAAAAGTGCGGAAGCATGTAAAATCAGAGTTTAAAAATTTTACAAACCATATACCCGGATCACCCTTTATGCATAATTATTAATTAAACGAAAAGATAAAGAATAAATCATACCCTTGAAGATCGAGCTTCCTCAGGTACAAGTTCACCTCCAAATCCTTTCGCGTTCAATCTTGAATCCACCGGGTTTGGTTCCTTCCTTTGATCAACGTTAGCCACCCAAATGTTTGGCCTCTAGAGGTGATCCACCAAGGAAGAATAAAATTCAAGAAGATGGGTGTTATGGCTAACCCTAGTTTTCTATCTCTATAGAAAAAGCATACTCCCAACAACTTAGAATTATTACGTACTTTGTTAAAGTCAACAACCCATACCACCCATAATAAGACTCCTCTTATTTATAGATGTGGGCAACCCACCTTAACAATTAAGGAATTGGGTTTTAATTAATTAATTCTTTTAATTAATTAAGCTCCCTAATCTTATTAGGGATAATTAATTAAACTCCTTTAACTAATTTTCCTTCCTAATCCAATTAGGAATAAATGAGATACTTATATTAAATTAATTCCTAAACTCTTTTAGAAATTAAAATAATAATAATTGTAATAATATTAATAAGACTCCTCTTATTAATTTATATTTAATATTTCTAAAATATTAAATAATAAATATTAAGCTATTTAATTTATTCTATCACCATAGATTAAATTAAATATACATAACATATTATTACGATTATGCCATTAACTTCTTAAATAATTATTCTTCCATTTATGGCGTGACCCTTTAGGTTCTCCATATTAAACCTAGGTTGTGAATAAATCAATTAGAACAATTCTAATCTTATTTAAATAAATAAATTAAACAATTAATTTATTTAAATAAATAATATTTATTCTACAATAGGATAAGCCTCCCTAGCGATCAACGACTTTCCGGATAATATAGATTTCAACATTAATCATTAAAGAACCTTTGAGTAAATAGTTACCGTACAATTCAATCCTTCCACCATACAATGTCCCAATTAAATATAAGACATGGAATTCTTTGTCAAGTCTTATTTTATTTAATTATATGTATTTCGATCCTTAAATACACAACTCCAAATAATGCAAATAAGAAACTCCTTTCTAATTTCATTCGCCCGCCAAGGACTCTTTGGGTTGTCATTTATCGAATCACATAGGACATTTCTCTTCTTTTATTAGAAGTGGTAGATTCTTTATTGATCATACATTATCTCCATGTACAACTTATTATACCCAAGCATACCCTTTGATATACCCTAAGGGTCTTAAGGAATAAGTCAAAGTATAACTCATCATACACAAGATACTATGATGATCTCAAGTCCAAGGATTACTTGTAGTACTATCACTACTGAGAATTCCTATTGACAGCAAATAAAACTCCATTAGGTATTCCTTAGCGAGCCATGCGTTCGGTGAACTTATTCTCTAATAAGCACCTACATACTTGCTTTAGTGTCTCCACACAAATGATCATGAGATCAATCATCCTCATCCAATGAGCAAGCAAACAACGTATGTACCAATCTATCCGGATTCACTAATCCCCAATTTAGTAATCCAATGATTGGGAACTATTTTAGTTTTAAGCTTTCTAAGAATTTAGATCTCATTAGAATGATTATCATCATTATTCTAAAAGCATTGCTTAAAACTATGGGTTTATCACATATTATAAAACAGCATCATGTAGATAATTAAAAGCCTTTAATAAATTAATACTTTTTATTAATAAATGAATAAGATTGTTACAAAGTATATGCTTTTTTATCAAACATGATTGGCTTGTGTGCATACTACTTTCAATTACCCCTTTAGGTTCTTGAACAAGTGAAGTTCAAAACCTAAGTCACTAACAACATTCTTGAACTTACTTATTTGACGGCCAGGCGTATGCGATCTTAGATCAAGGCTGCGACGCCGATTAGCGATGTCTGGCCCGCCCGTATGGGTGGCTGCTGCACCTGTACGATGGCATTGCGATGCCATTTAGCGAGACTCAACTTTCTATCGTGTGCCATTGACGTGCTGACATTTTACGATATTATGTTCGCGCCCGCCGGCAGAACCGAACCTCATACTGATTCCAACAAATTTTGAAAAACTTTGTGAAATTCCCGGGGCCATAACTTCTTCGTTATAAGCCCGATTTGGTCCGTTCAAAAGCCTACACGTCATAAATAACATAGTCTACGCATTCATATAAGAATTCGACACTTTCAAATCTGATAACTCAAAATTCACTATTGAGTTCATTTTTAGACGTTCGTAAACGTTAAAGAGCGTTCAATACTCGTTTTCTTCGTTTTAAGTCAGAAGGAATACGACGATTCTTGAACCCACAACTCTTAATCACCCTATCTCACATGTTGACATTGAAAATCAACGTTTTCAAGTCTCATGGTATCTTTTAACCTCTAATCTGGAATTCAACGTTTTCAACGTTTATCGTCTATTTACGTAAAATTCGCCATAACTTCGTTACTAGGGTTCTCTAAGCCAAATCACATGGAATACTCCATGGATTTCATATCTACATCCTAACCAAACAAGATGCAAATATTAACGAATTGATGGAGTTCAATCGTTTATAAACGATCAATCTCAACAAACAATATTTTCATGGTTCAAAACTGTATTAAACCTTATGATTTTTATAATCTCATGACTTGTAGAGATTGAATCTAAGATAAGCCATCATTAATCTCCTATACAAGACATATACTACCCATCTATGATTCTTCAAGATAAAAGAAAAATCAAAAAGAGATGGAGATGAAAGGTAAGGATTATACCTTAAGAATCCTTGTCAAACTCTCTTGGAAAACTAGAAGATCAAGCTTCCAAAATGTATGTTTTATAAGTCTAGCTCTCTTTCTCTCTCAAATAATCTAGGTTGGCAAATTTCAAAACTCCAAAATGAATCAACCTAGCTTTCTATTTATAGGAAATGAGAATGAATGGTAATTTAGACAATGAACCATCACCTCCTTACTATTCACTCTTGGTCACCAAGTAAAATACTTGGTGACCAAGCCTTATGCTTGGCTTCCACTCCAAGTAGCTGGCCCACCACTTGCAAAGTGACATCCCATGGGTTGCCCCATGGGTTTTACCTATTCGGTGACCCACCGGATCAATCCACGGTTCGGTTTAAATGAATTGGGGTTAACTAAATAAACACTGGGCCTTGACTTGGGCTCAACTCACTAATCTCCATGGGCTTGGTCTTTTAATAATTGGACTAATAGAAATCCAACTCAAATGACTTATTCATTAATACTTAATCTTAATTCTATAATACTAATCGTATTCTACACGTACAATTCACGTATTCTTTCCGTATACTACACGTACAATAATCGTATTGTACTTCATATTTACTCAACGTATTATACATAGATACTAAATAGTATCATACTTGTATAACACTCACATTAACCTTAACACAATTCGTTCTACGCATATTATTTCCTTCTCGGAAATCAATATACTCAACCCTTAAGTTTTAAGTCTGCAGGCGAAAACTGCGTTTGTCATAAATGAAATATTATCAGATATTCCATCTTATCACGATATTCCATCATTAGGCGTTTCTCAGAATTTCAAAATAATTTCCCAAACAAAAACGGATGAATTGTGTTTTTACAGAAATTTCTCGAAAAATAGTTATTTTCGTCTTGGAAATTCCAAACAAATAATTCTAGCACAAAGCCAGAATACTAACCACGTTAGCACATTCTAGGTCATAGAACGACCTTCACATAGCTTACTCACATAATAATCAATTAAATTCATTTAATTCACATAATCAAATAAAAATTTAATTGTCATAAAAATTTGATTTTCTCGGGCGTTACATTCTGTCCCTATTATAAGGATTCTGTCCCCAAAATCTTAGCTTATAATTTTATAAATAAATGAGGAAAATCTTCCTTCATTTTACTCTCGAGCTCCTACGTTGCTTCTTCAGCATTGTGGTTCTCCATAACACCTTCACTGAAGGTATTACCTTATTTCTTAAAACTTGTTCTTTCCTATCAATAGTTTGAACTGGAAGTTCCTCGTAGGACAAGTCTTTCTCTATCAGAATAGATTCATACTCTATTACGTGTTTATAGTCCGGTTTATAAGGACGCAACACTGACACATGAAACACATTATGAATGCGTTCCATCTCAGGAGGTAAAGCCACTTCATAAGCTACCTCTCATACTCTTCTTAAAATCTCAAAAGGTCCTACAAACCTTGGACTTAACTTCCCCTTTTTCCCAAAACGTATCTTCCCCTTCCAAGGCGATACTTTTAGAAAAACAAAGGATCCTACATTGAATTCTCTATTTTCTCTGTGAGGATCCGCATACTTCTTCTGCCTATCTTGAAAGCAAAGAACTAATCGATGCGTATTAATTTCACCATGTGTCCGCCCCGTCTGTTTTACCATCTCAGGTCCCAACATCCGTCGTTTACCCACCTCATCCCAACATAATGGAGTTCGGCACTTCCTTCCATACAACGCTTCGTAAGGCGGCATGCCTATACTAGCGTGAAAACTATTGTTGTACGAAAATTCCACCAACGGCAGATATTCGTCCCAACTCCCTTTGAAATCCATAACGCAAGATCTTAACATATCTTCTAGCGTTTGAATTGCCCTCTCACTCTGACCATCCGTTTGAGGATGATACGCCGTACTCAATCTTAACTGTGTTCCCATTTGCTCTTGCAAACTCCTCCAAAAGTTCGATGTGAATCATGGATCACGATCTGACACGATCAAAACAGGTACTCCATGTCTAGAAATAATTTCCTTGACATACAACTTAGCTAACTGATCCAAGTTATACTTGACTCCTATTGGTAGAAAATGAGCCGATTTCGTCAATCGATCCACTATCACCTAAATAGCATCGTATCCTTTTCTGGTTGTCGGAAGTCCCACCACAAAGTCCATCGTGATGTGCTCCCACTTCCACTCTGGAATTTCTAACGGTTGCAACAACCCGCTTATGTCGTTGGTGTTCAAACCTTAACTTTTGACAAGTTAAGCACCTACTAACGATTCGCTATCTCCTCTTCATGTTCGGCCACCAAAAGTTCTGACGAAGGTCTTGATACATCTTCGTACTACCAGGATGTATCGAGTACCTCGAACTATGAGCCTCCATCATTATTTCTTCCTTTAATTCGAGATCATTCAGAACCCAAATTCTTCCTTCAAAACGAAGTAATCCCTCCTTATCGAGGTTATACTTAGTCTTCTCTTCATCTTCTATCCTCTTATGTATCTGCTGGCATTCCTCGTTACTCAATTGTACTCCCCTAACCAGTTCCGCTATGGTCGGTTGGATTTCCATGGAAAATAACATTTCCCCCTCTTCTTCTGGTAACGTAACTTCTAGCTCCATGCTTGCCATCACTGTTATCAACTCATTCTGAGTTGTTAACATTGACAGTTTCTCTCTACCCTTCCTACTTAACGCATCGGCTACTACATTTACTATCCCCGGATGATATAAGATATCACAGTCATAATCCTTTATTAACTCTAACCACCTTCTCTGTCTCATGTTCAATTCCTTCTGTGTAAAGATATATTTCAGACTTTTGTGGTCCGTGTATATCTCACACTTCTCACCATAAAGATAATGCCTCCATATTTTTAAGGCAAAAATTACAGCTGCCAATTCCAAATCATGAGTAGGATAGACCTTTTCATAATCCTTCAATTGACGTGATGCATACACAATGACTTTGCCATGCTGCATGAGCACACAACCCAATCCCTTATGTGAAGCATCGCTATACACTACAAAGTTCCCTGTATCATCTGGTAAGGATAATACAGGTGCCTCACTCAACCTCTTCTTTAACTCCTGAAAACTGTTCTCACATTTTTCAGTCCACACATACTTCACCGACTTTCTTGTCAGATTTGTCAATGGAGTAGCTATTTTAGAAAAGTCTGGAATGAACCTTCTATAGTATCCCGCTAACCCTAGAAAACTGCGAACCTCAGTTGGCATTTTCGGTTGCTCCTATTCATTAACTGCTTCTACTTTTGCCGGATCTACGGAAATGCCATCCTTATCGATAACATGCCCTAGAAACTGCACTCGCTCAAGCCAAAATTCACACTTTGTGAATTTCGCATACAACTTCTCCTTCCTTAGTGTTTCCAACACTATTCTTAAATGTTCTGCATGATCTTCTGACGTCTTAGAATAGACTAGAATATCATCAATGAACACTACTACAAACTTGTCCAAATATTATTTGAACACTCTGTTCATCATATCCATAAATGCGGCTGGCGCATTAGTCAACCCAAACGACATTACCAGAAACTCGGAATGACCATAACGAGTTACGAACGCAAATCTTAGGTACATCCTCCTTCCTCACCTTTAAGCGATGATACCGATGCATTAAATATATCTTAGAAAAATACTTTGCCCCTTTCAACTGATCAAATAGATCATCGATCCTGGGAAACGGGTATTTATTCTTAATCGTCAACTTGTTCAACTATCGATAGTCAATACAAAGTCTTAACGACCCATCCTTCTTCTTTACAAACAACACTGGTGCTCCCCGAGGAGACACACTCGGTTGAATGTACTTCCTATCTAATAGTTCTTGTAATTGAACAATTAACTCCTTCATCTCAACTGGCGTCATCCGATATGGTGCCCTTGAAACTGGTGCCATTCCCAGTAAACGATCAATTACAAACTCTACCTCCCTGTCCGGTGGAATACCCGGTAACTCCTCTGAAAATACATCCGCGAACTCTTGCACTATAGGTATCTGGTCCAAGGATGTTCCCACTCTTTGGATATCAACAACATGGCACAGATAACCTACACACCCTTTTATCAACATCTTCCTAGCTTGTGTCATAGACAGACAACAAGAGCGTCTCGGTGATTTACTACCGAAGAACACTACCTTGGTTTTCTTAGAAAGTCGAAGGTTGACACTTTTCTTATGGCAATCTATTATCGCCTTATGGTTAATCAACTAATCCATACCAAGAATTACATCAAATTCTTTTAACCTTATCGGTACCAAATCTACCGATAACTTATTCCCTCTAATTTCTATGAAACAATCCTTATGAATATGTTCAATGGGGATTATCTCTTCGTTTGCAACCTTAACGTCTAAAGGTATAGGTAACTTCTCAGGGATTAAACCTAATCACTTAGCAAATTCACATGCTATAAAAGAACAAGTAGCACCCGAGTCAAATAACACATAAGCATTTATCTTATTGATTAGGAATGATACTCGCTACCACATCCGTTGATGCAACCACATCTTGGATAGTCATATTAAGCGCACGGTGAGGGTCTACCCACCGATGGTGTTGGTCCAAATAATAGCTAATTTACCACTACCGAACTCTTATTCCCCTCTAAACCCTTTCTGGGGCAATTTCTTGCCATGTGATCCTTGACCCATGAACAAAACATCCTGGTTCTTCTTAGGGTTAGGGCGGTTAGGTGACAAATGCCCCTCCCGCCTTACGGTTGTAGCATACTACTTTCCCTTTAAGCAGACTCCCATGTGAGGCTTTTCGCATGTCTTACATGCTTAGTCCTCTGTTTGGGATCTCTCGCTTTTACCCAGTATTCCTGTGGTTAAATTTTTTCTTTGGCAAGTTGCCACTCACACGGCAACAACCTACCTTCTTACTACCTCCCTCTAACTTGCTCTTGATCTTTTCGCTCTTTGTGGTCTTGAGACAATCCTCACCACCACCTTGAATTTATTATCGCCTTTTCCGAATGGTCCATGAGAAGCACTGGAAAACCGATATCTATTCAGAGAGCCGGGGTTTTAAGCCCTGCTAAACTCAAGGCGCCTTTCTCTCCTCTGTATCCACCTGGTTTGGAGAAAATCTCGCCAATTCGTTAAACTTGGCGGCATACTAGGGAACCGTCATATCCCCCTGCTTAAGTTCTAGTAACTTAATTTCCATCCTACCCTGCATGCTAGTAGGGAAATAGTTTTCGAAGAAGACCTTCTTAAACTGTTTCCATGTAACAGCCTCTGTCCTAGCCCCACCCTGGTGAGCCTCCCACCAGTAGTTGGCTTCCCCTTTCATCATGTAAGTCGCAAAAAAAGTCTTTTGCGCCTCACTTACGTTTGTTATCACAAACGCCTTCTCAATCTCTCTTACCCACGTTTGGGCTTCTAATGGGTCCGTTGTTCCTCTGAACTCGGGAGGACCCACACTTTTAAAGTCCTTAAAGGTAGTTGTTCTTGTTACCCTAGGAGCTACAGGAATCCCACCCCCAACTTGGTTAAATGCAGCCGTTAATAAATTAATGAACTCTTGCATAGGGTTATTAGGACCCCCCTGATTCTCATTATGAGACTCGGCCTCTTGGTTACGTTGTCTCCTTCTCGGCGGCATAATTCTGATTAAATAAATAAAGCTTCGTTATTATCTATTTAACTACTCGGTTATCATTCTCAATCAATAACAACCATTCATACCACAACAAGCACATTTAATAAAAACTTCATTATATAAATATGCTTTCATAGTCAAAACTATTTACATCATGTTCCTTTAGCCAAAAGCTATTACATACTATCCTGCGATTGCCTTCTACAAAAATTGGGATTTACAAAAAGACTACCCTTTAATTATACAAAAGAGGGCTTTACGTCACTACCACCATATACAAAAAGATCTAAAGATCTACTAACACTATCGAACGACATTCTCATATTTCTAATTTGCCAGAATCGACACTATATCTCAACTTATGGTATGTCGAGTCTACCCTGACTCAATAGAATAACAAGTAATTTTCAGCTTGAAATCTTCATGAGCGCATTCGTGGACGTATGACATCTTAGCTATCTTCTGGTCTTTCTCAACTAGTTTCTTCTGTAGCTCAAGGACCTCATCCTTATAGTCACGAGCCTTATCAGTCATAAGCACTTTCTCGTCATGCACTGACTCAAAGTCTGTCTCTGCAGATTCCTTTGCCTCATAAATGGCGGTTATCTCTTCAATCTGAGTCTCTACTACTGTGCGCAGATGCACATTCCTATCCAACACAGACATATACAATGCTCTCATTGGATCCGGAGGTGTCGGCTCCTGAGTAGGCACCACCGTATTAACCGATGTCACCTCCATTTCCTCCTCTACATCTAGCATCTCGTTAAGGTATGATGCTAAACCCATAGTTTCCTTAGAGTATTCCTCCTCAGAGATATATTCCTCAATGTCTGAGTCATCTAGTATAACTAATGGTACCTCCGCCACTAGCATTGGTACTATCTCAACTTGATTCACTAAATCCTCACTTATCATTTCCACATTTCTAAACATCAAGCTATCGATTGACATCTACAAACACATAACACGTTGATTAGTACATAATACACAATAGTATAAGCACAAATCACATTTAATATCTTTAAGATTAATTTCCAACTTTTAATCCTTTCGATACTGAGTTATCTCAATACCTTATTAATTCAATGGACTTGAATTTAATTCCTTGGACTTTACCTTCCTTACGAGATTATTAGCCTAAGGTTTCCCCCCCCCCCCTTAAGTTTTATAACCTAAGGCTTTGATACCAACCTGTGACGCTTAGGGTATCTTTCAACCCGACATATGGTGCTCCACTGTACTAACATCCATACAATCATTCCATTGAAAAATAACAAAATGAATGTAATTACTATCTTCTTATTACAATCAAAGTAAAAATCCTTCCCGGGTTCATAAACCGATTACATCGTTCATTGTTCATAATGTATAATACATACAAACTTACTAAACAATTACACAATGCCTAAGCATCCATCTTAGCTTTGCCCTTATCTCTATTGGCATTCACAGTACGTTCATCCTTAACTGCAGTTATATAATTCACGCAAGAAGTGAGCATGACAGCTCAACAAGTTTAATCAATGATAACAGTAATACCACATTTGTGAATTATATAACAATTCCGACGTAACTGAACAATAGTTATGAAGTATTATGAATCAATAATACTTTAACAGTTCATAACATCAATTCCCAAAGTATAGAATAGATTAGGAATTCTGAATCGGTCGATAGACCATGAATAGTAACTTTCGATTTTCATACTTGAAAAGGAGTCCACAACACTAAGGCCGTTCATCCGATAACTTACGAGCACTTCTAGGTGATCAGCCTATAGTACTCTATGTTGATCAACACTCATTCATTAAACGTATTTACGTTTAATATTTTTGGCAAACTCGCGTGGCCATCGAATAATCGATGAAAAATACTTTTGTTTGTTCATAGACAAACCTTACCTTCACATCTGTACCAATCACTTGGCATAGGATAGCGTTAACATTTCTATATAGAAAGATATGAATCATAATCAATCTATATATTACGAATAGTCTAGCTGAATTAAAATCTGGCATCGACCCTTTCTTTAAAACAAGTCTTGCAATCCAGTTCAACGAATCACATAAAACTTGGCTAACATGGAAGTTAGACAAGCGTTAAGAAAACTTGCCTTTCAGCGTCTTCAAATAATTTAATCGACTGACCACAGCCTTTACAGAATCTACATGATATATTCACATAGCACACTGTAATTAGCTATCAAACAAAAGTTCACATTGTTTCTGCAAGCTTCTTTCTCTTCTATGTCTTAGTTAACTTAATATCAATAATAAAGTCAACTCGACTTTTTACCCTTAGTCCCAGCTTATTAACCAACTTACGTTATTAACTGGACTCTAACATTGTCGGCGAGGTACCAACGTTGTTCATCACTCATATCTCATTAACATGCATTCAGCTCCTAAGTTCAATACCATATACCTGAGTATAGGTAATATAGGAATAGCTTTAATACACTTATGAAGTTTACAAACATTACCCCTTTAGGTTCCTGAACAAGTGAAGTTCATAACCTATGTCACTAACAACATTCTTAAACTTCTCGTGCCATGCACTACTTACTATCAAAGATTAGGCTGAGGCCTGGTGCTTAGTTAGCGATGTCTCGGGCCTTTGTCATCAATGGCGTGAAACGAATAACAGCATCTCATTGGCGCCATTTAGCATTACTCAAACTTTCTCGTGGTGTCAAGACTTTGTGGCGCGACATTTAACACTATGTCTGGCGCCCCTCAGTACCAGATTCCAACAAATTTTGAAAAACTTTGTGAAATTCCCGGGGCCATAACTTTTTTGTTATAAGCATGATTTGGTCCGTTCAAAAGCCTACATGTCATAAATAACATAATCTACTCATTCATATAAGAATTCGACACTTTCGAATCCGATAACTCAAAATTCACTATTGAGTTCATTTTTAGACGTTCGTAAACGTTAAAGAGCGTTCAATGCTCGTTTTCTTCGTTTTAAGTCAAAATCAAATGATTCTCGAACCCACAACTCTTAATCACCCTATCTCACATGTTGACATTGAAAATCAACGTTTTCAAGTCTCACGGTAACTTTTAACCTCTAATATGGAATTCAACGTTTTCGACGTTTAACGTCTAATTATGTAAAATTCGCCATAACTTCGTTACTAGGGTTCTCTAAGCCAAATCACATGGAATACTCCATGGATTTCATATCTACATCCTAACCAAACAAGATTCAAATATTAACATATTGATGGAGTTCAATCGTTTATAAACGATCAATCTCAACAAACAATATTTTTATGGTTCAAAACTGTATTAAACCTTATGATTTTTATAATCTCATGACATGTAGAGATTGAATCTAAGATAAGCCATCATTAATCTCCTATATAAGACATATACTACCCATCTATGATTCTTCAAGATAAAAGAAAAATCAAATGGAGATGAAAGGTAAGGATTATACTTTAAGAATCCTTGTGAAACTCTCTTGGAAAACTTGAAGATCAAGCTTCCAAAGTGTATGTTTTATAAGTCTAGCTCTCTTTCTCTCTCAAATAATCTAGGTTGGCAAATTTCAAAACTCCAAAATGAATCAACCTAGCTTTCTATTTATAGGAAATGAGAATGAATGGTAATTTAGACAATGAACCATCACCTCCTTACTATTCACTCTTGGTCACCAAGTAAAATACTTGGTGACCAAGCCTTATGCTTGGCTTCCACTCCAAGTAGCTGGCCCACCACTTGCAAAGTGACATCCCATGGGTTGCCCCATGGGTTTTACCCATTCGGTGACCCACCGGATCAATCCACGGTTCGGTTTAAATGAATTGGGGTTAACTAAATAAACACTGGGCCTTGACTTGGGCTCAACTCACTAATCTCCATGGGCTTGGTCTTTTAATAATTGGACTAATAGAAATCCAACTCAAATGACTTATTCATTAATACTTAATCTTAATTCTATAATACTAATCGTATTCTACACGTATAATTCACGTATTCTTTCTGTATACTACACATACAATAATTGTATTGTACTTCGTATTTACTCAACGTATTATACATAGATACTAAATAGTATCATACTTGTATAACACTCGCATTAACCTTAACACAATTCCTTCTACGCATATTATTTCCTTCTCGGAAATCAATATACTCAACCCTTAGGTTTTAAGTCTGCAAGTGAAAACTGCATTGGTCATAAATGAAATATTATTAGATATTGCATCTTATCACGATATTCCATCATTACGCATTTCTCAAAATTTCAAAATAATTTCCCGAACAGAAACGGATGAATAGTGTTTTTACGAAAATTTCTCGGAAAACAATTATTTTCGTCTTGGAAATTCCAAACAAATAATTCTAGCATGAAGCCAGAATACTAACCATGTTAGCACATTCTAGGTCATAGAACGACCTTCACATAGCTTACTCACATAATAATCAATTAAATTCATTTAATTCACATAATCAAATAAAAATTTAATTGTCATTAAAATTCGATTTTCTTGGGCGTTACATTAATCAACTAACCTACTATATCTCTATGTGAATTACAATTGAAGAAGGTTTAAGAATAAGTTCTCTATTCGATTAAATTCTATGTCAAGCATATCTCTACCTTAACACTCATCAAGTTTAAGCTATTAACAAAATCCTGAACACATGCTATCATGATTAGATCTAAATCAATACTTCATCTCTCGAGTTCATATAGATTATCACGGTAATTGATGGCCAATCAATTAAACAATTAAGTCCAAATCACAATAGACAATCCTCATAATAGAACATAATAATTGATAACGAAGCATATTAAAATGAACTACACAATAAGATCCATTGTAATCTCAAACAAAGAATTAGTTCATGATTATTGAATTAAAAATAAGAATCAACAATTTAATACACATTAAAAGACAAAGATAAAAGAAGATAAAAAGATAGAATCTATTGTCTGTAGATTTGTCGCTCCCTCCTTGCTCCTACTTTGAATCTTCAATGGTCTCCAAGTCGCTTCAATCTCCAAAACTCATTAGAACTAGGGTTTTTATGTAATTTACTCTAATCTAATCTAATGGAATTCTTCCAAAAACTCCTTCTAATCCTTGTAATTCTCCTCCTTTTATATGTCTCTTTATATGTATTTAAGTCCTCTTGGAAGTCCTTGAATCAAACAACTCAAAACAATCCTTTTCGGACTCAAATTCGAACAAAAACTACTCATTCTGTGCATAGGCAAGCCCCGGCTTGCTATTTGCCTTGTAAATAGCAAGCCCCGGCTTGCTATGCTACTGATTTCACGCCCAGGACCCCAAGCCCCGGCTTGCTATCAAAGAAAAAAGGGCAAGCCCCGGCTTGCCCCCATTCTGCCAAT
The DNA here is from genome assembly GCA_020205615.1 of Panax quinquefolius. Lineage (NCBI taxonomy): Eukaryota > Viridiplantae > Streptophyta > Magnoliopsida > Apiales > Araliaceae > Panax > Panax quinquefolius. The sequence goes on along the minus strand of CM035157.1, from coordinate 108,955,869 downwards.
TATTTTTCTGCTGGAACCTCCTCTGCTAAAACTGCCATAACTTTTAAACCGGCAGGAGTTACGGGGCTTGGCACCTATCAAATCAAATCTATCGACGAGATATACAACTTTCATTCTTTGAGTTTTGAGAAATAACGAACAGTACTAGAAGTGACTGCTATGCAAATGGCCACCCAAAACAATGAAGTTCAACGACGTCCGTTGGTAAAAATGTCATAACTCTTTCATCCGAACTCCGATTGGAATGATTCAAGATGTTCTGGAAAGCTAAGAAGAAGCTCTACAATATAGTCCAAGTTCTAAGCCAAGAATATGAAATGAACATGAAAGCCCAAATGATGTCCGGATTGCTTTTCTTTATATTTTCCTTGCTTTTCTTTACCAATAGTCGCTCACATCGCTCCCAAACATATAACCTACAGAATGAACACAAAATGCATGAAAAGTAACTAAGACACATGAGTATAAGAAACTAATTCAAGTAAAAGATACCAGATAAGTAGATTAAAAACCTACTTATCAAATACCCCCAAACTTAAACTGTTGCTTGTCCTCAAGTAACACAATATAATGCAATGCAATGCAATGCAATGAAATACAACTAATGCATATGCCTACGAATCTAGTAGTATTCGATAGAATCAAATCTAATCTCTCGGCCTTAAAGCAATCAAGCAAACACGATAATACTTCATATCAAAACCAATCAATAATTTCCTAGTCAATCATTAAGTCTTAAATTGTTATTACTGGTATAGTGCGTGTGTGCTCCACAACAATATTAACTGATATAAAATCAAATTTAACACATAACAAGTCTCTTTGAAGGCATCATACAATGTAAACTCAAGAAATCCAAAAAAAAGCTAGATCCAACTAAAATCAAACAATTACCAATATCGAGGGTCAACATGTGATACTTATGCTTTTTTTTTCATCTACGGGGGCTTTTTGCTCTTATTTCCCGTTTTATTCTTTTCTTTTTTTTGTATTTTTTTATACACATAGCTATGCAATGTCTTATTCCCTTAGGCTTTTCAATGTTACCTTAACGAGCTTTCAACAAATGACTCCCAGACCATTAAGACCTTAGGGCGCTAGGTGTAGAGACAATCCCCTCGGGCTTACTTACTCAAGTAACAAAGGCCACAAAACTAGACAAGCATGCCACAGTGTTTATTCATACTTTTTTTAATATCTTATACCTCAAATATTCCCCACAAACTTAGGTTCTTGTTTAACTTTAGCCATCACTACTTGTTCTTGTCATTCTTTCATTCAAACTAGCATTATCCTTTAGAGGTCAATTATGTATCAATTTAAACTCAATCAGTCAACAAGTTGTTTTTACTGTGCTATCCTTATTATACCAGTTTCAAACAGAAAAAGATTCAATTCATAAAAAGAAATCACATCAAAGCTCTAATAGTCAGTACTATACTTGTCTACTCAATCCCAATCTCATCATTGGCCAAAATAAACTTAAACTATCAAACAGCTGGACTCATGCAAGATAAACATAGTAACTAACTATTATTTTTGAATTTTTGATTTGATTTTTTTTTTAATAATAAACCTAAACTAAATTAACAACATATGCAAAATAACATAACACAAACATGAAACTACACATGCAATAACGAACTAAACTAAACTCCCCCAAACTTAGCAATTACAATGTCCTCATAGTAAGAATATAGCGGTAAGTAGAAGAGAACTTCCCTGTAATCAGCTAAGCGTGAGTTGATGGTGGCGATGGCGGCGACGATCATTTTCCTATCCATTGAACCTCCAATACCTGCAATGAAGAGATAACGTGGATTAGATTATAAGAGAGCTTAATAAGCAAATTAATTCCTATCTACTAAATAAACTAGTACAACATATAAATATATAAATTCACGATTTGCCTCCCAGTCAGCACTTGATTTATAGTCTTTCAGCCTGACTTTGTCTGGTCAATGCTATCCAATTCCTCTTCGAAAGTTGAGGAACCCTCCATCCATCGGAAATAATATAGCTTTTGGTAGGTTCCCATTTGTGATAGCCATTGTATTAAAGTCACCTAGCATGCTTTCTTTAGATAAGAATACATTCAAGAACGTCCAACATCTAGGTGTTTTCTCTATTGTGTCTGCGAATAGATTCTGGCATTAAGGCTTGTTAGACCCAACAATCTCTTCTTCTATCTTCTCCAGCTCATCACACCATGGCTTCGAAGTTGTACTCGCTTTTACGTCACAAGGAGTATTGCAGACGACATGACTACCAATCGGACAAGGTTTTGCAAATCTAACCGGATTCTTGAACTTTGGAGGAGAAGGCACTTGAGGCATAAATAACATCGGCTCATCATCGTTGGTTCTCACCATTAGTTCTTTACCGGCCTTGTTTTCATTATCCCCACGTGTCTCCTCTTTTTCAACATCTCGTGGCTCATCCAGTTGTAGATTTGGCTCGGGCACTTCATTAATCTTGAAATCCTCATCATAACACCAATTATTTTGAGAACAGTTGTTCAAGGCTTTGAGTATTTGATCCACCTGGTTCTGCATATTTTGCATTGATATCTCTTGATTCTGAATTGACTGCTCTTGATTAATCCTCCTCTCCTCATTTGATGCTATGAACTTGGACAACAATTCCTCCAACCTTGACTTTTCATCTTTTAATGGAGGTTGATATGAGAATTCCGGCGTGTATGTTGGATTTGGAGTAGAGTATTGGTCTTGATAGTTTTAGCTCCATGAAGAATCCGGGTGATACCCCCAAACTTGATGATAATTAGCATATGTATAGTCGTTGAAGTATTCACCACCATGTTGTCCTGCCCCAAAACTAACGGTGCATCGATGACTCGGATGATTACCATCACAATAATTGCAAGTAACTGCTATCCTTCGATTACATTGGGCTGCGACAACGTCCAACTTCCTCGAAAGTTCTTCAATCTGTACTAACATTGCGGAAAGTGTCACGAGTCTATCAATCTCCGCTCCCCTTGGCTGAGTCATGTTTGTGTATGGCCATTTATACGCAAAGTCATCCATGGCACTTGAAAAGAGAGAAATATAGGAAGAGAATTAATTAAAAACAAAAATATTTAAATTAAGACTAATTTGATTGAAATTAATATTGGCAAAGAGATATTAAACTAATTCCCCGGCAACGGCGCCAAAAACTTGTTGGGTAAAATCTAGTTACGCATAACACGCAAGTATACGTGGTCAACAAGTAATAAAGTGATAAGTTGAGTATCGTTCCCACAGAGAATTATTTAATAAAAATCACCAACTACTAACCCGTAACCAACTCAATCTTATTTAAACGAATGAATTTCAAATTATATAAATTAAACTACTATTAAATTCCACTAGTTAAATTAAGATTACGGAGATTTAAGATCACAACTTCACCTATTGCTTCATTTAAGTTAACACACTTCTCATCAATTATTCTCTATCTCGAATTGTTAATCAAGAACACTAAAGTAGTATTAACCACCTCTCGATGCACTAATACCGTATTAACGTCAATCCACAATTAAGATAGAAATCCGTTAAACACCTTAATCAACTAACCCACTATATCTCTATGCGAATTACAATTGAAGAAGGTTTAAGAATAAGTTCTCTATCCGATTACATGCGATGTCAAGCATATCTCTACCTTAACACTCATCAAGTTTAAGCTATTAACAAAATCCTAAACACATGCTATCATGATTAGATCTAAACCAATACTTCATCTCTTAAGTTCATATAGATTATCACGGTAATTGATGGCCAATCAATTAAACAATAAAGTCCAAATCACAATAGACAATCCTCACAATAGAACATAATAATTGATAACGAAGCATATTAAAATGAACTACACAATAAGATCCATTGTAATCTCAAACAAAGAATTAGTTCATGATTATTGAATTAAAACTAAGAATCCACAATTGAATACACATTAAAAGACAAAGATAGAAGAAGATAAAAAGATAAAATCTATTGTCTGTAGATTTGATGCTCCCTCCTTGCTCCTACTTTGAATCTTCAATGGTCTCCAAGTCGCTTCAATCTACAAAACTCATTACAACTAGGGTTTTTATCTAATTTACTCTAATCTAATGGAATTCTACCAAAAACTCCTTCTAATCCTTGTAATTCTCCTCCTTTTATATGTCTCTTTGTATGTATTTAAGTCCTCTTGGAAGTCCTTGAATCAAACAACTCGAAACAATCCTTTTCGGACTCAAATTCGAACGAAAACTACTCATTCTGCGCATAGGCAAGCCCCGGCTTGCTATTTGCCTTGTAAATAGCAAGCCCCGGCTTGCTATGCTATTGATTTCACGCCCAAGACCCCAAGCCTCGGCTTGCTATCAAAGCACAAAAGGGCAAGCCCCGGCTTGCCCCCAATCTGCCAATTATTTTTCTGCTGGAACCTCCTCTGCTAAAACTGCCATAACTTTTTAACCGAGAGGAGTTACGGGGCCTACCACCTATCAAATAGAAGCTATCGACGAGATCTACAACTTTTATTCTTTGAGGTTTGAGAAATAACGAAAGGATGAAGGTCGAAAGTGGACTGGAAGTGACTGCTATGCAAATGGCCACCCAAAACAATGAAGTTCAATGACGTCCATTGGTAGAAATGTCATAACTGTTTCATCCGAACTCCGATTGGAATGATTCAAGATGTTCCAGAAAGCTAAGAAGAAGCTCTACAATATAGTCCAAGTTCCAAGCCAAGAACATAAAATGAACATAAAAGCCCAAATGATGTTCGGATTGTTATTCTTTGCATTTTCCTTGCTTTTCCATACCAATAGTCGCTCACTCCGCTCCCAAACATATAACCTACAAAATGAACACAAAATGCATGAAAAGTAACTAAGACACATGAGTATAAGCAACTAATTCAAGTAAAAGATACCGGATAAGTAGGTATAAAACCTACTTATCACCTACTATATTCAAGGATACCCACCAGTTCGTAAAAAGCTGTGACAATATCTTAAAAAGGAATGAAATCCCGCTCAACACAATACTAGAAGTTGAGATTTTTGATGCATGAGGGATTGACTTCATGGGACCTTTTCCACCTTCATACAACAACATATACATCCTGTTAGCTGTGGATTACGTATCAAAAACGGGTTGAAGCTATGGCAATACCTACTAATGATGCCAAAGTGGTTCTAAAATTTCTACAAAAAATATCTTCACGAGATTTGGCACGCTGAGAGAAATTATATGTGATGAAGGAAGTCACTTCAGAAATAGGTTCTTTACGGCTCTCTTAGTGAAGTACGAGGTTAATCACAGGGTTGCAACAACTTATCATCCCCAAACTAGTGGCCAAGCTGAAGTTTCAAATTGAGAGGCGAAAAGAATTTTAGAGAAAGTGGTGAATTCGAACAGAAAGGATTGGTCGCTAAAGTTAGACGACGCTTTATGGGCTTATCAGACAGCATACATGACACCAATTGGGATATCTTTATATCAACTGGTTTATGGGAAAACGTGCCATCTCCCAGTAAAACTTCAACACAAAGCGTATTGGGCCATTCAAAAGCAAAATTTTGATCAGACAGCTACAGGCGAAAAGAGACTTTTATAATTGAATGAGCTGGACGAGTTTCATTTGCAAGCTTACAAAAACTCAAAGCTATACAAAGGAAAGGTCAAGAAGTGGCACGATCAAAAGATTATGTAGAGAAAGTTTGAACCAAGCCAATCTGTTCTATTATACAACTCACGACTGAGGTTATTTCCCGGGAAACTCAAATCAAGATGCTCGGGGCCATTTACGATCAAGACAGTCTACTCACATGGCGTCGTTGAACTTTATAGCAGGAATCCTCTTAAAACATTCAAAGTCAATGGGCAGCATTTAAAACATTATTGGGGTGGTGACATCGACAACCAAGCCACCACAATCACTCTTGGCGATGCGCCATGAAACAGAGAGTAGTCAGGCTGAAAGACTCAAAAACAAGCACTCATTGGGAGGCAACCCAATTTTTGTATCATTTAAAATATTTTTAGTTTCATGTTATCCCACTCGTAGTTTAATCAATAATGTTAGTATTACTTAGTTCATTTTTGTACAATTTGCAGTTAATTAGTTATTAATTTTTAGTAATTTTCATCATGCTCACTCAAACTCCATGTACTTTACTTATATAGGTTTTTCAGGTACTATTGATGAAGTATTACATGCTTACGAGGAAAAGTAACTGAAAAAGTGAAGTTTTACAAAAAAGGGACCCCCTCCCCGGCGGGCCTTTGTAGGCTATTTACCCCCCGCCTTGATGGGGGTACGGGAATCAGCAACTTAAAATTACACTTGCAGAATGTGTTTCCCCCATTCTCATCCCTTATAACCGAATTCAAGCTACACTTAAACCCACAAAATACCCCCCATAATCTCTATTATCCAACGAATTCGTACACTACTCCACCCCTTTATAAATTAAACCCCAATCCATTCAATTCCACACCATTCTCCATCCAATTCTCTGAATTTCTTCACCTAAAAACTAGGGTTTCACCAAGGTTCAGTTTTGCAGCAAGGAAGGAGAGGAAAATTTAAAAATTGGGCACCATTACTGCACTTTCATAATTTCGTTGGATAATTAGTGTGAGTAAGTCAGTTTTCATCAGTTTTTCATAAATATTGGATTGCAGTCATCAATTTTGAATTTTGTGAGGGTGTGCACACTAAGTGTTTGTGAATTTACTTAAGACAAGTTTAGGGGAATTATTACAATTAGTGTGATACCAATTGCACATAAAACTCCTTCTAAGCAACAAAGGGGTGAAGGTTCATCGCCACCAGCTCGAAGCTATGATAAAAGAAAGTTTGTTAGTGCGAATGCGGAGGATAAGTATGACTACCTCATGCCTAAAGCACTGACACCGAAAAGGGGCTTGAGGTCAGACACTTTTGATGGACAAATACAGAGGCAGATACATGAACAAAGATGAGAGGTGTTTACAGTTTATCCGGACCTTGCTATAGTGAATGTGGTCAAGGAGTTCTATGCCAACGCTGAGGATAGGGCACCATATGTGGCATTTATACGAGGTAAATGAGTGCCTTTCAATCCTGCAGGAATCAATGAGTATTATAGCGTGTGACCCCCTGTAGTGTGCCAATATGTCCAGTTATGTAACATCAATTCAGATTATGATCAGATCCTCGATGAGATATCAAAACCTGGCACGATTTGGGAGACAAGGAGAAAGGGTGGCACCCTGTTCATGAGCAATGATTTAAGTCTATACGGCAAAATCTGGTATGCATTTCTATGCACGAAGCTACTTCCTTCGACGCATACCAGTGAGGTCACCAAGGAAAAAATGTTGCTGCTCTATGCAATAGTGAAGGACTTTGATATCAACATCGGTTCCATCATTAGCTTCTCAATTTGACGATGTCTGAGCAGGCCATTCTCAGGTGGACTACAACATCCATCTCTTATTTATAGGTTGTGTAGGTAGTCAGGTGTTAGATGGTCAGGTGATGAGCCTGTGCAGCAACCCCTTCTGTAACGATCGAGAAATTCAGATTTTTATTGTAAAATAATTTTATTAAATTAAATAATAATAAAATTATATTCTATGTGATATCAAGATGGTTGTCATTCTATAACCTATTGATGTTGAAATGTCGTAGTATTTGAGCTATGTGAAGGAATTAAAGTGTTTGAATTTCCAAGACGAAAATAAAAGTTTTCCGAGAAATTTCCAAAAACACTATTCATCGGTATTTGCTCGGGAATTATTTTTAAATTTCCGAGAAATACGTAATGATAGAATATCAAGGTAAGATGGATTATGTAATAATAATCTAAGTATAGAAAACATAATATTTCATTTGCGGACTTAATTTGAGAACGTAGATACCGGTTCTACTCACTCTTTTATTTCACCTAGCTTTGTTCAATGTTTGAAGTTAACTCCGGAGAAGTTAGACTTTGATTTATGTGTTGAAACTCTGTTGGGAGAAACCTTCGTTACCTCCACTATTTATAAATCTTATTTGATTCAAATCGACACTTTCACGTTACCTGTCGATCTTATCTCTTTGAAAATACTTGCCTTTGATGTGATTTTAGAAATCGATTGGTTAACTGCTCATCATGCTTTTCGTAAGGTTGTTAGCTTTCATATTCCTAACCAACCTATTATGCGAATTCAAGCAACCAAACCACTAAAGTCAATCATTGTCATATCAAACCATAAGTAAAGAGCCCCGATCCTTTCGTTGTTGACTTCCTTGTGTAGAAGGCACCGAAGCCAGACTTTCTGTAGGCGACGTCATGAATGACGATGGCAAGTTGATAGGCATCAATGTGGCGTGCTATCCAAGTCTTGGATGAGAGTCACAATTTGAATGGTATTTTTATTGTTAATAAATTTCCTGACGTATTCTTGAAGACTTCCTAGCCTACCCCTAGAGCGTGAAATCGAATTTTGTATTGACCCCAGTACAAAACCCCATTTCTAAAACCCTTAAATATTTCTTCAACTAAAACGAACGTAACATGCGCCAAAGACGTTGACTCGAGCTATTGAAGATTACGATCGTACCATTCAATACAATCGTAGGAAAAGCAAACATGGTAGCTGACGCATTGAGTAGAAGATCGTATGCAGTTACAAGTGTGAATATACGAACCCACGTGAAGATAACGAATATACGAGTAGAATCAACTTTAATCGATAAAGTTAAAGCCGTTCAAGCTACATACTCAGAGCTGATGAATGTGAAGAAGAAGGTTCAAGAGGGCGTTATTCTAGAAGCAAGAGTCGATGAAGAGAGGGAATCTCAACCCTCGATTTTATTGACTCATTTGAAATCCTTGATCGAGTAGGAACTGTGGCCTATAGACTCGTTTTACCGCCAAGTATGTCGCGTGTTCATAATGTTTTTCACATATAGATGTTACGTAAATATGTGGATGACCCAAACCACATTATTGATATAGAACTGGACGAGATAGCGGATAATTTAACGTATGAAGATGTACCTGTTAAAATCCTGGAATGTATTCAACACTCAAAGGTTATACCTCAAGAGTTAGAATCGGACGAAGTGTCCTTATCTGTTCGGCATACCAGGTATGTACATAAATTTCGAGGGCAAAATTTCATAAGGAGGGGAGATTGTAAAATCCCAAATTTTACAAATAAAGATTTAAATTTCTGGAATTTTTTTTTTGAATATTATGGTGTGGATTTAATATAATGTTATAGTTATGGGTAATATTTATAAATTTTGCAAAGTATGCAAGTTGTTATATTATATTCGATTGGTCAGGGAATATTCGTACGATAGCACAATCAGTGGTGGATCCCACAACGGAATTATTGTCGGATTGAGAAAACGACAAAAATATTTTTATAAAAATAACGGCGGATGTTTTTACTGATTAATCTTTGTTGAACTACTTGGTAGTAAAAGTACGATGAATACGTGTGGTTGCATAGTAGTTACCGGTATTGATTATTGATGCTTACGTGAGAAGTCACTCGGTTTTGTTCAATTATTACTACGATGAGTTCTTCACGCATAGTATCTCACGTTATTTAATTCAATTATTGTTGATTGTTATATATATATATATATTATAAGTTTTGTATTATTAGTATTATTAATGTAATAAAAGCGGAAAAGCTTTTTATATAAAAATGAATACTTTTATAAAGTTATTCTATAAATAAAATATATTATATTCTATTATGCATAGTGTTTTACATAGTAAAAACTTTTTATATAAAATAGAATACTTATAAAGTTATTCTATAAATAGAATATATTATATTTTATTATGCATACTATTGCATAGTGCCTGCATAGTGTTTTGCATAGTAAAATCTTTTTATATAAAACAGAATACTTTTATAAAGTTATTCATTTTATTAGATTATAAATAGAATATATTATATTTTATTTAAAAGATTTTGCTTTAAATCTGGACCGTCCGATTAAAAGTAAATCAATCTGGACCGTTCATTAATTAGTTACTATGCAGTCCATTCTTCTATAAATAGAAGCTCATTCCTTCATTATTTTTTACAAATTCATTAAAACTCTAGAGAGAGAAACTATAAAGAGAAAGAAGAAAAATATTCTGCTACTTCACTACTTTTATATCCAGTTTCTTTTATAAGGCAAGGGGTATTAATTTTTTTCATATTCATGAAGAGAACTTTTGTTATTCCATTCTTTATTATTATGTTGGAATAACCTGTATACGCGATCTAGCTTATACTTGGTGAAATTCTCCTATTATTCCATTATTTATTATTCTGCTGGAATAACCTATCTATGTGAAGTACCGCATACATGGTAAAATTCTATTGTTATTCCATTCTTTATTATTCTGTTTGAATATCATGTCTGTGCATTTTACGCCGGACCTGGTTCCGTCTTTATTATTACATTTTGAATATCACATGCATGCGTTTTACGCCATATACAGTTAAAATCTTTATTATTACATTGGAATATTCTATCTGTGCATTTTACGCCGAACCTGGTTTCATTATTTATTATTCTGTTGGAATAACCTGTCTATGCGATGTACCGCATGCATGGTGATTACTATTGTTATTCCATTCTTTATTATTATGTTCGAATATCCTGTCGGTGCGTGTTACGCCTGACCTAGTTCCATTATTTATTATTATTCTGTTGGAATAACCTGTCTATGTAAAGTACCGCATGCATGGTGATTTCTTTTGTTAATCCATTCTTTATTATACTCAGTTGGTTAAAGTTTTGACTTCTATACTCCATGAAATTAGTGGAATATCCTTGATATTTGTGCTTCATCCAGTATCTTTTCGTGGACATATTCTTCTGAGCATTCTTGAATTTTACTCTACAAAGAAGTATCATGTTGACAATTTGGACGTTATTAGTTCCTGAATAATTTAATTATTGAACTTGTTTTATTGAATTCTTATATCATTGTCATCATCCTCATGTTTATATTTTGTTGCAAAGTCCTCTGTGGCCTGTAGTGCATAGATGGACTTGGTATGATTATGACCAGGGATTATTCGGTATAATCATGACCATAATGTTACAGTTTTTGGTATGATTATGGCTATGGATGTGAAAAAAGTCCTCATTGACCCGTAGTGCATTGATGGACAGTTTTTGGTATGATTATGGCTATGGATTCTCTTCGGCCAAAGGTGCAAAGATGAATTATTTTATGGCATGATCAGGACCGTTGATGAAAACACAATTATCTTTGGACCGTAGTGCATGGATAATTCGTGGTCGTGATACTAAATAATATCCTTGGCCGTAGTGCAGGGATGATGTGGATTATTTATTAAGCTGAGTCCCAGCGATAAAAGTGATGAAACAACTTTTAAATCATAAAAGATAGTAGATTTTATTCTCTACTTGACTCTTCTAATAGATTGCTTGTTCCGCTGCAGTTAAACTTAATGTTTGTTATATTTTAGCAGTTTAACATTGTTGAAGACTAATGATAATTTATTCTGCATTATCTTAGTCATAATATTTCTTATTGGGCTAGTTGAGCTCACCCTTTCTTTCACTGTTCTCTTCAGGAAATGAGAATATAGTTGGGATGAGTCGAGGAACGGAGTGATGGTCCAGATGATAGCATTAGTAGTCCTCACTATTCTGTTAAATAGTGTGACAATAAATGTAATGAGGACTCCTTTTAGTGTGGATATTGTCTAGATGAAAATATTCTTATTAAAACTCTCAGTTTATGTTTTGTCGTATTGTTTACACGACAGCTGTATTATTAAGTTGTATTTGAATTTTGTACTATGTTTTTGGCGACTCAAGATGGGTGATGTATACCTGTTTTTGGGGCGTCATAAAGATTAAGTGAAGCGCCTGTTTTGTCATTACCCGATGACACAAGAAATTTTATAGTTTATAGCGATGCTTCACATAGAGGACTTGGTTGCGTGCTCATGCAGTATGGCAAGGTCATTGCTTATGCATCATGGCAGTTGAAGGATTATGAGAATTTTTACCCTACTCATGATCTGGAACTGGCCGCAGTGGTATTTGCTTTAAAGATATGGAGACATTATCTTTATGGGGAGAAATGTGAGATATATACAGACCATAAGAGTCTTAAATATATTTTCACACAGAAGGAATTGAATATGAGACAGAGAAGATGGCTGGAGTTGATAAAGGATTACAATTGTGAAATCCTGTATCACCTTGGAAAAGCCAATGTAGTTGTCGACGCCTTAAGTAGGAAGGGTCGGGAAAAGTTGTCTATGTTAACGACTCAAGATGAGTTAATAACAAAGATGGCTAGGATGGAGATAGAATTGAAGATGCCGAGTGAATCGGGACAAATACTTTTTACGACGGAGATGCAATCTACCATCGTAGAGAGAGTCAATGAGGTACAACTCAAGATTGATGAGTGTAACCAAGCGAAGTAGCGGTTAATCGATAAAGAAGATACTAAGTATAGTCTTGATGATGAAGGATTACTAAGATTTGAAGGAAGAATTTGGGTTCCGAATGAGACGGAATTAAAGGAGCAAGTGTTACAAGAAGCTCATAGTTCAAGGTACTCGATACATTCTGGTAGCACTAAGATGTATCAAGACCTTCGACAAAGTTTCGAACATGAAGAGAGAAATAGTTGAGTACGTGAGTAGATGCTTAACTTGACAAAAAGTTAAAGCTGAACATCAACGACCAAGTGGCTTGTTATAGTCATTGGAGATTCCAGAATGGAAGTAGGAGCATATCACGATGAACTTTGTGGTGGGACTTCTGACAACGACCAAAGGGTACGATTTGATTTGGGTAATAGTAGACTGGTTGACGAAATCGGCTCACTTTTTACCAATTAGGGTCAAGTATAACTTAGACCAGTTAGCTAAAATCTATGTTAAGGAAATTATTTCTAGACATAGAGTACCAGTATCGATTGTGTCAGATCGTGATCCACAATTCACATCGAACTTTTGGAGAAGTTTGCAAGAATAGTTGGGAACACAATTGAAGTTAAGTACAGCATATCATCCACAAACTGATGGGCAGAGCGAGAGAACAATTCAGACGTTAGAAGACATGTTGAGGTCTTGCGTCATGGATTTCAAGGGTAGTTGGGATGATCACCTACCACTTGTAGAGTTTGCGTATAACAACAGTTATCATGCAAGCATAGGCATGCCGCCTTATGAAGCTTTGTACCGAAGAAGGTGCAGAACACCATTATATTGGGATGAACTGGGAGAACGCCGGATGCTAGGACCAGAATTGGTGCAGCAGACAGCGGATGTAATAAAGTTAATTCGGATGTGTCTTGTTACCGCTCAAGACAGACAGAAGATGTATGCAGACTCGCATAGATTAAATCAAGAGTTTGAAGTAGGCTCGTATGTGTTTCTAAAGGTATCTCCCTGGAAAGGAAATATACACTTTGGAAAGAAAGGAAAGTTAAGTCCAAGGTTTATAGGACCTTTTGTAGTATTAAAACGGGTGGGAGAGGTAGCCTATGGGATAGCATTACCTCCAAACCTAGAACGAATACATAACGTGTTTCACGTATCTGTATTACGTCCTTATAAGCTGGATTATAAGCACGTAATCGAATATGAACCGATTCATATTGAGAAGGACTTAACATATGAAGAATTGCCGATTCAAATTATCGATAGAGAAGAGCAAGTTTTGCGGAACAAAGTAATACCTTCGGTAAAGGTATTATGGAAGAACTACGATGCCGAAGAAGCAACGTGGGAATTAGAAGAAAAGATGAAGAAAACTTTTCCTCATCTATTTGATTAAAGTAAGACGAGATTCTGGGGACAGAATCTTTATAAGGGGGAAAGGATGTAACGTTCGAGAAATCCGAATTTTTATTGTAAAATGATTTTATTAAATTAAATAATAATAAAATTATATTCTATGTGATATCAAGATGGTTGTCATTCTATAACCTATTGATGTTGAAATGTCGTAGTATTTGAGCTACGTGAAGGAATTAAAGTGTTTGAATTTCCAAGACGAAAATAAAAGTTTTTCGAGAAATTTCCAAAAACACTATTCATCGGTATTTACTCGGGAATTATTTTTGAATTTCCGAGAAATATGTAATGATAGAATATCAAGGTAAGATGGATTATGTAATAATAATCTAAGTATGGAAAACGTAATATTTCGCTTGCGGACTTAATTTAAGAATGTTAAGGAAGGCGAAGTATTATCGAGTAAGTAATAATTGTATAATACTTAGGTATTGTACAAGGTAATGAAAATGAGTATAATACGAAGTATTATACAAATTTGTATGAAGGATGGAATATTGTATATAATAAATTTCTATACGAGTTAGAATACGAAAATGATACATAGACAATATGTATATGTATTGAACAATGATAATGGACTTGGAAGATTGGTTAGAATTTGTACAAGCTCAAGTGAATTAAATGGTGAGGACCAACTATTGATTAATAAACAAGTTAGTGTTTGTTAATTCAAAGCCCAAAGGTTAAGTTAAGTTAAGCCCAAGCTAGAATCCAATGGGTGATTAAACCATGGAGCAAACCATATTAATATGGTTACTCTTGGTAACCAAGTTTTATGTGTGGTGACCAAGTTAATGTAATGACCAAGTGTTAGGAGTAATAACCAAGCAAAGGATAGGATTTGTGCTATGCAAGTAATGATTAGTAAGTAGAGAAGGTTTGCAAGTTATTTAACACTTGTTCAAACAATCCAAACTATTACAAAGTGCTTAAGTGTTAGGGAGATTAAGCAACAAATAAGCTACTTCCATATGCAAGAAGAAGAAGAAGACTACTTTGCAAATACTTCAAGTGTAAGACTTCTTCTCTAAATTATCTTCTATCTCTACCTTGATAGGTTGATAAGAAAAGTTGGATTAAGGAACATGTATGTTAAGAAGTAAGAAGAATGAGTAACAATGAACTTAAGTCACATAAGTTGGAAATAAGTCATTTGAACTTATAAAAGTTAGGAACTTGTTATAAGTTAACCTTAAATGTTAGTATGAAAAGTTAAGGGTTTGTATGAATTTGTATCATGTAAAAATGAATGATATTATATGTTAAGAACATATAAGTATGATGATTAAAAGACTTTAACTTTCATAAGTTATGAACAATGAATCTAAAAGTAGTTTATAATTTAATAAGTTATAAGCTCATGAAGGAATAAGTCAAAATCCAACAATGAATATAAGTTGTTGTATTAAGTATGTTGAGATGTTCATAGAATTAATTGAATGCATTTGAAGTAATGAACAAATCATAAGTAATGAAGATTTGCCAAAAATTGCATGATTGGACGATAATCGTCGAATTCGTGAAATTCCCCGATAAGAAGTCAAATTTTGTGTTTGAAATCAAAAACATTTGTTTTCGATGGAGACAAGTCATATTTGGCATTCTAGAGTTGCGGACTCAAAAATGACCGAATTCTGACTTATAACGAAGAAACGAGCATTGAACGTTCACGAACGTAGACTAGATGAGTTTGACATAGTGGCCTTGACAGAGGAATGCAGTGCAGTGCTTCAGTAGAAATTACCTCCAAAGTTGAAAGATCCGGGCAGTTCCATAGTTCCATGTACGATCGGAAAGATAAACTTCGAAAAGTGTTTATGTGATCTTGGGGCAAGTATTAATCTGATGCCCTTGTCAATGTTTAATCAGTTGGGATTGCTAGCTCCAAGGCCGACAAACATTTCTTTGCAGCTAGCTGACAGATCCATCACGTATCCATGGGGAATTGTTGAAGATGTATTGGTGAAAGTGGACAAATTTTTCTTTCCGGTGGACTTTATCATCTTAGATTATGAGGAAGACAAGAGTATACCGATCATACTGGGGAGACCATTCTTAGCTATAGGCAGGACTTTAATAGATGTATAGAAAGGGGAACTCACTATGCGTGTACATGATCAAGAGGTGACCTTTAACGTCTTCAAGGCAATGAAGTTCCCAACGGATGAAGAAGAATTCTTCCGGGTGGATTTAGTGGATCGGGTTTCAAATGATGGAGTACAATGAGTAGTTGATTATGAACCAATTAGAAGTGTCAATTCTAAAAACTCAGATGTAGTGGATGAGGAATTAAATGAACTCGTTCAATATTTGGATACCACTCCACAGTATGGAACCATTGTAGTATGTGATAAGTTTTCGGACAAGCCTCTTAAAGTGAATGGACAGAGATTGAAGCATTATTTTGGTGGTGAGGTGGACAGAAAGAAAATCACCTCGATTCTATCTTCAACATGAGATTCAATGATAGTCAAGCTAATTGACTATAACTTAGAGCTTGATGGGAGGCAACCCATTGTTTCTATCTCAATATTCTATTTATTCATTTCATTTAGATTGTTTTAGTTGGTTCATCTTTATTTCATTATTGATCGTTTATCGGATTTGCATAATTGAGTGCGTAGCAAGGTTTGCATTGAGAATGGTTGAAATGGGTTAGAGTTTATTTGGTTAGTGATTCAATGTGTAATAGAGTGCATTAATGTTTATATATGTCTCAACAATTGAAGGCATCACTGGTATGCAGATTGGAGTTAAAGATTAGCAGTGCAGATCTCAGGATCGCGCGGCCGCGCAAGGAATGCAAGATATTACAAATCTTGTTATACATGGCCATGGCACACGCCGATCACTTCCTAACTCATACTCACATACCAAGACATGCAATATGTTGAATACTCGGCGTGGCGGCGTCGCGACGGGCGGACCGAGGAGCAGATTTTAAAAGTTTTAAAAATGTGTGGGAGACTATGTTGGACTCTCATTTGAAATAATAACAGAAGCGCAATCATCTCAGTCTCCAAGCCGCACATCTATTTAGTTCCCTTCTATTAGTTACAAACTTGAAGCCATAAATATCGCTACCATGTGATTATCCACAATTTCTTCCACGTTCTACATCTACCCACGTCTCATCAGTGCATTATAAAACTAGGGTTTCAAGAGAGAGTTGTGCGACAACAGTGTGGAAAACAATCAAAGTTTTTGGCAAATACAAATGCAAATGGGTCCAAAGAGGGCAGGATCTTCTTCTTCCTCATCATCATCTTCTTCTGGCAGTTAAGGGGAGGATATCGTCGATCTTTTCAAATTTCTGGATTTGGCAGCCCAACAGTAATACTACAGAATTATGGCGAAGACGTTTGTCAAGGAGCGTGGTTTCAAACCGGAGGGGCAAGATGGTCAGTTATGTGCCATGATTCGTGAACGAGGATGGACTGGATTGACTGCCGCTCCTACACCCATTCTTATGAGTATAGTCTGAGAGTTCTATGTCAATGCCAAAGTCACTATGAGCGGTGTTTCTCTCATTCACGGATTTGAAATCGATTACAGACCCCTCGCCATCAGAGCCATTTTCAGACTTACTGAGACAACACCAACAGGGTCGGCTAATTGGGTTACAGGTGCACACTTGGAGACGACTTGGAATTGGTGATTGCTGAGTTGTGCGTGCCTGGCACGAAGTGGACCTATAAACACAGAGCGAATCAACCTCGTGATATTCCCGGTATGACCACGAACCTTTTATGCGCAAGCGTGGAATACATTCATATGTGACAAACTAGTGCCTTCGTCACATCAGCATGAGATCACAGCAGAGCGGGCGATCACTTTATGGGGCATAATCACCAGCAAATATATTGATGTGGGCCATCTTATCAATCAAAACATATTGCGATATTTGTGGGGAGGCACTACGGGTAGCATTCCACATGCGTCAGTAGTAGCTATGCTGTGTGCTCATCAGGGTTGCCATTGGGATAATGAACAGATGCTGAACCCAAGTTAGGACATCACCCATGCCACCATTGCAAAATTCAAGGAGTGGGCAGGAGGTGACCCACACCCGCGCGGACGAGGATTTATTCTCCGACCCACATTTCGGCACCACCACCGCATTGACCCCCAGGCATTAAGATTAGGCAGTTCACGCAAGCACCTGCTGCCCATGGTGATCACCAGCTCTGAAGGTTGGAGCGAAAAGTCGATGCCATATAAGAGAATTTTAGAGCGTTTGCGACGGGACTCATGAGGGCCTTGGCTGAGGCTTTTGCACAAAAAGGAACGATGCTAGAGTGGCCTCAGTTCAGGACAGTAGTGCCATATCCACCACCAGATTCACCACCCGAGGAGGGTGGTACCGCTGATCATTAGGGGAGTTTTCTTCACCCTTTACCTTCATTCAATGGGGCATTGAATATTATATGTTTGGGGGTATTGGGGTAGTAGTATAGTTGTATGTAGTATTGGCATGATTAGTTTAAATTTTGCATGTTTATGTGTTAGATAAAATTTTGTAGAAATTTTTTTAGTTTTAGTTATTATTGCTTGTGCTGGTATGTTTTAGTTTGCATGGCTCACAACGTTTAGCTTTATGGAAATTTTGTCTAGCCAATGATGATAGTGAATTTTAAAAGATTTTTGAGTATGTTAGATAACTTGAGCTGAGATTTAATGTTTTACACAATGAAATTCGTGTTGCTATTTAAATGCTCTCGGTTTGCACGAATGTGTTCACAATAACTTGTAGGTATAAGAAGTATGTGTTGCGTTGCTCGATAGAAAACGTAGTTTTAAAAAAGAGTAATATGAGGAAAATGATCTTAGACTGTATGAAACATTGATATTCAAACTTTGGGAACACACGGGTATGCTATTGGGACGAGATGGAGCGTAAAACGCACTCATTTAAAGGGAAATGGAAAGTGAGATGGATCATAAAATGCACTCGCTATATATAAAAAAAAGAAAAAAAGAAAAAAAAAGAAAAATAGCAATATACACCGCTGAAAAGAGTGAAAATCGCCCTCGTGAGTAGCAATAAAGCAGTTAAGCCCATTGTTGAACCTTAGTTTGGGTTGATAGGTTGAAATAGTCTGTGTTGCATGAGTATACATGAGTCTTGATTTAGGCTATAATTTTATATTTTGAGCAGTGTAGCATGTATATTCTTTGCTTAAGTCAAGTTTTGGTGAATACAACACACACACACACAGCATCTCTATAGCATTTATGACTTATCTGAGTGTATGATATTATGCCTATAGTTTAGTTTGAATCTGTATTTTTAATCTGGACAATTCACTGAGACAATTTGGACTGAATTTCTGTTAGAGCTGGAACAATGTGAGACTAGTTTGCATCATAGCTTAGTTGCATAGTAATGTAGTTGCATTTTCATTGTTCGTTAGTATGCATTGCTTGAGGGCAAGTAACAGTTCAAGTTTGGGGGTATTTAATAAGTGGTTTTTGTACCTACTTATTGAATACCAATTCACGCAAACTATGCTCATCTCAAGTACATTTTAGGGTGTTTTTAGTTGCATTTCATGTTATTTTGCATTGCATGTACTTAAAACTCCTTTTGTAAAAAAGTGTAGGAAATGGTCTAATTTGGTGGTATTAATGGCATGAGGCTAATGGATGCATGGCGTGAAGATCTAGTGGAGCAACGAAACCAAACATGACAAGGATGAACAACATAACAATTCAGTAGCAGCAACAACAATGCAGAACCAGACTCAGAAGTAGCAAAGCGTAGTGCAGATCGTAAGCCATGCCATGTATGAGAATAAGCTTGAGGATGCGCGCTTTGTGTGAGCACCAGCCTAGACATGATATCAGACATTGCAAATTCTACGCTACATACGAGAAACACACTGGAGGGAGGCTACCGCTGCCAAGAATGCCTCGAAGGTCTTTGAAGCTGCTTTTTATTTTAATTTTTAATTAAAAGGGTTGTAAGGCAGAAAAACGAGGACTGACTGGAGTCAAACATATCATTCATTACTTTTTACGTATTTTCATATTGGGAACTAGGGTTTACACTCTGAGAGAGATTCTAATGTAGAACAAAGTTTAAAATCCATCTTTTCTAATTCTTCATGGGATTTCTAATCATTGTGGATAACTCTTGTTATTTTGTTGGATTTACATGAGGATTTGAACGTTAATATTGAATTATAATCAGCAATTGGGTTTGATCATTTCTATCCCTTCATCTATCAATTGTTTGCTTATTAGCCATGTTTAGCTTTGATCCCATAATGGCTTTTGGTTCAATCATTAACTAAACTCCATTACGGGATTCTAACGGATTTTAATATGTAGTTTGGTTGCATGCTTGATTACTGGGGCTATTTTACATATCATGTGGGATTTCTATTATGATTGTTTTGCATATATGAATGCTTGATCAGCATTCATTCTCAGTACTTGTATGGAATTGACAATGAACATGCGAGTATGGATTGTAATCATGATAGCATACGTATATGGGGCTGTTTTGTATGGCTTGTGTATTTCGTGAACCAAATAGACATATACTGTTTCACCATATGAGTTAAAATAAGGGCTTGTGCTTAAATTCAGTATGATTGCAATTTCACATAGACATAAAAATGATTTTTGTTATATTGATGATTACATGGAGTTTATCGCTTGTGGATGCTATGTAAGTAGGTCATAGTACATTGAAAAATGGTTATGACTCTATTAGTGCTCTTGACTACTTTTCTTTGATATGTGAACAATTCTTTCATGATAGTGGTAATTAGATGAAGTATTAAATGAAGTTAGGATCCCATTATTTCTAAACTTGATTTATTATATTTTTATTCATGTTTTAGTTGATATTTGCAATTAGAGTAATTCACAAATATAGTCATTAGTTTAAGCATATAAGTATAGTGATTTAATTGATGCATAGTAGTTTAAATTTGACAACTTTCTCTGTGGGATCGATACTCTACTTACTCTGTATTGCTTGTTGACACATGAATGCTTGCATGAGTTAGAGCTCTTTTATCAGAACTGAAAAAGAGGCAACATGTGGCATGCATCGTACTGATGGTGTTGTTGAACTGTCATTACCCCTTCATCGGGGAAATATGTTTCCAAGGGTTTGTATTCCCCTGCAGGTGTGGTGTCACATAGACAGTGTCAAAGTGCTGTAGGATCAACTACCATCTGGACAGCCGACAATTCAGTATGGGCTTACTGAACACATACTTAAGAGGATCCACGCGGGATATGAGATGGGTTGTGTAACCATGGAGGTAATGTTGTAACCTCATGGAAGCCCATGCTAAAGCACAACAAGTCTTCTCAATCAGAGTGTATTTGTGTTCACTGCTGCTGAATCTTTTGCTGAGGTAATAGATAGCTTGTTCTTGGCCTCTATCATCTTTTTGCCCCAGCATGCAGCCCATTACATTGTCATTAATAGACAGGTACATAAATAGGAGAACATCATCCCTGGGAGGTACCAAAATAGGAGCGTTAACCAACTGCTCTTTGATTGCAAGGAAGGCTTTCTGACACTCATCGTTCCATTTCATGGAGGAGCTCTTCCGTATTTCCTTCTCTGTCCGAGGAATGAGCATTTCCTTGATGGCCTAGATTTTGGTGGGATCTAGCTCAATCCCTTTGTGGCTGACTAAGAAACCTAGCAACTTGTCTGATTTGACACCAAAGGCGCACTTGGCTAGATTCAACTTCAAGTTGTACTTATGCAACCTGTTGAAGAGCTTTTTTAGATGGTCTAAGTGGTCTTCCTCCCTTCGGGACTTGATAATGATGTCATCCACGTAGATCTCTATCTCTTTATGCATTAAGTCATGGAAAAGAGCCATTATAGCTCACTGATAGGTTGCCTCGGCATTGATGAGGCCGAATGACAACCATCTATAGCAGAAGGTTCCCCAAGGCGTGATGAAAATAGTTTTCTCACGATCCTCCTCAGCGACCATAATTTGATGGTACCCCGCGAAGCAATCAGCAAAGGAGTACATGGTGTATTGAGCTGTATTGTCAATAAGAATGTGGATAAAGGGCACGAGAAAGCTATCTTTAAGGCAGGCTTTGTTCAAATCCAAATAATTCATGAAAACTCGCACCTTTCCTCCTGGTTTAGGCACGGGAACAATGTTGGATATCCATTCCGGATATGTGGACACCATGATAATGCTAGCTTGAAATTATTTCACAATTTCTTCTTTAACCTTTAAACTCCACTCAAGTTTCAATCGCCTGAGCTTCTGTCTGACTGGCTTAAATCCCTCCTTAATAGGAAGGCGTTGAAGGATAATGTCAGTGGACAAACCCACCGTGTCTTCGTGAGACCATGCAAACACATCCTAGAATTAGGTTAGTAGCGCAACCATGTCATTCCGTTGGTTTGGGGTTAGGTCTGAACCAATCTGGATTAGCTTAGGGCTTTCTAAGGTTCCAAGATTGAAAGGAGTGGTTTGATCAAGGTTGGGTTTAGGTTTGTCTTCGACCCATTCCTTAATCTCCTGAGGTGTCTCAATGTCCTCTTGGATTTCCATCAAGTCTGAGTCTTAGAGTCCTAAAACAAAATATGCTTTCACTTAATATATGAAACTGTTTAATCATACAAAAGTGTTAGCATGTACTTGATAAAATAACTGCTAATTTGTACAGAAAAGTAAGCAATTAAAGTTATCTACAGGGCAGAGGGATTTCTGCCCGTTTTACCCTCGTTGATCAATGCATGGAATGCTGCTCCAGTTGTCGAGGGTAAAGTCCTGATGGACTGCAGTGATGGAGGGGCTGTCATCGTCCTCCTTTTCCTGAATGATGACCATAACATATGGGCAATCATCGTCTGGGGTGTATCTGTTTGTATGTTCATCATGAATAATGATGCGTATGCCTGACATCATCAAGGCGATGTCATGTTTACGTTTTCGTTCCCTTTCTTCCACTTCGGGATTAGGAATCAGGACCTCTTTTACTTTAGATGGTACTGGTTTGGGAAACAACATAGCCATAACATGGGTTGGCACCTTTACCAGAGACTGTATCAGCTCATGAGGTGTTGGTGGAGAAAATAGCTGTGTGGCAGAAGCTTGAGGAATCTGCTTGTGCTTATGAGGATTCTATGACTGGAACTGGAAGAATAGCCTAATTCAGATGTCCCAATTTGACTAGACACTTGAATTGGGTGCTTAATACCTTCCTTATCTTTACCAAGCCCTTGTCTAGGCTGATGACCCAATGACATCATTTCTTTAGTGGCCGATATAACATCGGTAGAAATCTTGGGTACGAAAAGTGGTGCTCCAATAGGATGGTATTGCGTGTTACTCACTTCCAAAGTATGAAAACTGGCCGGCTCAACTTCTGAATTGAAGCTGATGATTGGTAGATTTCCTAGTGCAGGACATTCCGACTCAACATTGACTGTGACTAGGCTATTGTTGACAGTATATTTAAGTTATTGATGTAGTGTAGAAGGAACAGCTCCAGCCACGTGGATCCATGGTCTCCCCAATAGCAGGTTGTATCCTGAATCTATCTTGAGGACGTGAAAGGATATATTGAATGTATTTGGACCAATCTCAATTGGCAGCTCAATCTCTCCAACAGAATTTCGTTGGTTTCCATTAAAAGCTTTGATAACCGTATGGCTGCTTCGGATCCGTTTGAGATTGATGTTCATCTTCACCAAGGTGGCATATGGACAGATATTCAGAGACGAACCTCCATCTATCAACACTCCAGCTAACATATACCTGGAGGACAAAACTGCAATATGCAATGGCTTGCCATGACCGGTCCCTTCGGGTGGTATGTCATCATCAGTGAAGGATATCACATTGTTGTTGAAAATGTGATCAACCAGATGTTGAAATTTTTCCGCATCCACTGATTTTGGCAAGTAGGCTTCTTCCAAAACCTTCAGTAAGATCTTCCTGTGATCCTCGGAAGAGAAAACCAAGTCCAGTATTAAGATTTGATGTGGAGCTTCTCTTAAGTTTAGAACCACCTTGGCTTCATTATGGCCCATAGTACGGAGGAATTTCTCAATTTTCTCTATGGGAATATTCCCCTTTACTTTTATGGCGGGTTTCATCACCCTCTGAGGAAGATATAGTGGATTTTCCTTCGACACTGTAGCAGTAGTATGAGACTTGAATCCTTCAGCTTCTCCATAATTCCATGGGACTTTGTGTAAGCTGACAACATGATACTGTGGTTTGAAGTGTAAAGAAATTGGCTCTAGTGCAGCCACTTTCAAAGGATTGTCAGCTCCTTTGAGTTGAATTGCTTGGTTAGGAAATGGTTTGACAGTCTCATCACCCTCAGCGGATATAACTGCTACTAGCCCCTTCCATTTGGTAGGACAGGTATTCCCACTTTCGAGTAGCACAGTGTCATTGTCTGCTAACTGCAGGACACCGATGTCAATTATATTCTGAATAAGGTGGCGGAGTGCCCAACATTCTTATATGTTGTGACCGCGAGAATGTGAATGATATTGACATACTCCATCGGAGTTGAACCGTCTTGAACGGGGACTAATTGGAGGTAGAAGGGAGGTAATTCTTCCTTCATTAATTAGCATCTGAAATATCTCCTCCATAGGTTCGCCCAGGTATGTAAATTCCCTTTTATTGGCAAAATCCTGACGGGCTTTAGCACTTGCTCTCTTCGCAACCTTATCCTCCATAGCTTCGCATTCTGAAGGTGATGATGGAGCATTCGTAACAAAAGGAAGGAGATAGGCATGCTCCTGGCTAAATAACTGGCGTGTGACTTGATGCTGATAGGTCACCAATTCCGCCAATTGTTCAATTTTCTTACAAAGAGCTTTCATCTTTTGTTTCATAGCAAATTAAAACTCTGCGTAATTCCATTTGTCAACACCATCTTTGATGGTTTGGGATGATTCACTGTTAAAACTGGAACTTTGTCCAGTGCTCCAACTAATCATGTTGACCTCTTCTTCTTTGTGTTGAGGAAGAGGGTTATCTTGCACATGAGGTTGATCTAGTTTGGTAACCATGATCTCACCGTTGTCTATTAAATCTTGGATCTTGTGTTTCAAGGCCCAATAATTTTAAGTATCATGTCCAGGTGCTCCGGCATGAGAAGCACACTTCCGAGTAGCATTGAAACCCCTCCCATTAAGGTTGGTTGGTGGAAGAAGATGTGTGATTTTTTTTTGAGTAGTCAGAAGAGCAAGAATATTCTCGACCGAGTCCCTAGGTAGTCAGAAGAGCAAGAATATTCTCGACCGAGTCCCCTAAGGGTGTGAACGTTCGAGGGCGCTTTTGAGCGTACTCTCTGAAAGACTCATTAGACTGTTTCTTGACCTAGGTAATCTGGTACCGGTCAGGAGCCATCTAAGATTAAAAACTGTACTGAGTGAGGAAGGTGTGAGCTAGCTCTTCCCAGCTATGGATCTTTGAGTTATCTAATCTGGTATACCATGAACGAGTTTCTCCAGTCAGACTCTTCTAGAACAGCTGCATTCTGAGCTTCTCGTTTTCCGCATAAGATCCAAGTTCTCCAATGAACACCTTCAAATGTGTGTAAGGATCCCCTAATCCATCTTACTTTTCAAAGTCAGGGGTTTTGAATTTCTCTGGATAATGAACACCAGGGAATATGCAAAGGTTAGCATATGAAACACTTCCATGTGTTCTAATCCCTTTGAGAGAACGGATAGTTTCTTCCATTTGAAGGACCTTCTTCCTGATATCATCGGTGTCTAGATCTCCTTTGAGATGTGTGTTTTTAGGGTCTTTGTTAGTCGTATCCAACTGAGGTTCCGGATTTGTTTTATCCAAAACATGAGTTCCTTCTTGGGTGGAAGATTCTGTATGTGTGGGCAATTTTGAGCCCTGCGTAGACTGATGCAATTCTTTAAGCAGAACAACCAAATCTGTAATTTGTTTACTCAATCCATCAAATTCTTCTTGAGAAATGGCATTAGACTGGTCGAAAAAAGACATGATTGGCTGTAGGCTCGTGGCCTTTTTGGATTTTGAGCAGGTAACAGGCCCAATTGTTTCCCTATAAAAGACTTATGTAGTTTAGTCTTAGGGATAATGTAAATGCTATCATAATGTTTCCATTTTAGGAATATCATCCTACAAAAATGGGTGTTATTTGATAGCAAGTCGTGTATGCACAAATATTCTTCATATTTTCCATTACATAAAGATGAACATGGAATAAAATTACAAGTAAATGCTTTTACAGGTATTAGAAAATTGAAAGCATGAAGAGACTTTCCTCCGCATTTGGTTTATCAGAAGTTGACCTATCTTAGGGTTACTCTTGCGGCTTTTTGGCATGAAGGTCCCCAGATCATCATAATCTACTTGACAGGAAATTAATCCGGTCTTTCAACTAGAGCGAATCTGGGTGGTGCCTTTCCTGAGCCTCGTTGGAATTAGTCTCCCTATGAGTCCAATAATCAAACACTGATAGGATAGCTTCCTGGTGGAGGAACCACACAACATACATTCACATACAACGTGTCTCACCGTTTATGTAAATGATGACATGTGCGAAGCACTAATATCACAGATAGATATATTGCAGTGCAATAATTAAAATGCATTCATACACATTCATCATAAATGTAAATATAACATTCGAACAGAAGCATATAACAATTTTGAAAAGCTTTTAGTAGCGGCTTAAACCCTCTTACTGGTGTCCCCAGCAGAGTCGCCACCTGTCGACGTCGGGATATTTATTTGTCCCTTTTTGTTTCTTGTTTTTTGGTGTTCTCATGTTATGTGAGATTTGTTTAAAAAACAAGTGAAAAAGGTCCGACATATATAATGTCGATGATTTGACTGTAAGAGTAAATGGGTTGGTGTTTTTAATTTGGTTGCACTAACGTTGACCAAGAAAAGGTTTGCACATTGACCCAGTGATGTGATACTGCTAAACGGGTCTGTGAAACCGAGATTCATTTGGGTTCGGGGGTTTGATTATACGGGGGGAAGGTGTTAGGCACCCCCCGACATCCGTATTACCACGGTGACCGCCACTTTTTAAGAAACTATTATATGAATGTGTGTGTGTGTGTGTGGATCAATGTGCAATTATTTGGAAGTGGTGTGAGGCCTCGTTCGCACCTATATACAAAGGGTTTGAATTTATAGAAAAATTCAGTTTTAAACATGATATAGCAGTGAAGTTTTGTAAAAGAGGTTTTTCAAACCTTGTGCTCAATAGTAATTGAGACCTTTTCATACTTCCATTTTATTTTTAAATGTTCAGCTTGTTTGATTTTATTTTTGAGATGCGAAGTATCTTCGAGAAAACAATATACATCAGTGCCGAACACCTCATGGGCATGACAGCCATCTAAGGAAATTCAAACACTATAAATAATGTACAAGCTCCTTAAATCTGAAAAAGTACATCATGGGAACCGAATCTAGATTCAGTGGACTGAATATGTGATCACATGATTCCTAGGCTTACATGATGCCGCAGTTTATATGAAAAGTAGTAAGCAGTTACATATATATATATATATATATATACATGATCAACCACCACAAAGCACCTCCATGGGGGATCGAAAATGTAAATATATAAAAGCGGTAAATATATATATATATATATATATATATAGACATGATCGACCACCGCGAAGCACCTCCATGGGGGATCAGAAATGTAAATATATAAAAGCCGTATATATATATATATATATATATATATATATATATATATACATGATCGACCACCACGACGCACCTCCATGGGGTCCAGAAATATAAATAAATCTGTAAAAGACGATCAACCGCCACGAAGTAAACTCCAGGCAGGACTAAATGCAAAGAATGTAGTAAAGACGATCAACCGCCACGAAGTAAACTCCAGGCAGGACTAAATGTAAATAAAGTAGTAAAAGGCCTCGAAGTAAACTCCAGGCCTGACAGAAATGTATATATATATATAAATACAAGCAGTAAACGTACATGATGTTTCTCAATCCCGGCTCGGTTTATCATTTCAGCGATTTGTCGCTATATATATATAAATAAAAGCAGTAAACGCATCGGATGTAAAATCCAGGCTCATCGAACAGAGTTCGACAATAGTTCATATATATATATATATATATATATATATATATATATATATATATATAAGCAGTAAATGCTCTGGATATAAAATCTAGGCTCATCGGATATAATCCGACAATAGTTCATATATATAAGTGTATATATATATATATATATATATATACAAAAACAAGTAAACGCTCCAGACATAAGTCTAGGCTCAATTGAGGCATAACTCGTTAATGTTAGTCCATATATATAAATATACATATATAAGTATATATATACAGACAGAAATGAAAACCACGGACCAAAGTCCGGGCATACATATGCAACACGACTCTCAACGTGAAGAATAGTGTGTCCAAAGAGGAAGAGAAAGGCTTTATAGAGTGTGAGAAGGCTTACAGTGGGCTGTCAATGTAGGCTTTTATTAGTCTAGATGGATAAACACTCTTCTCCCGCCAGTGAAATATAGCTATATGTGAGCTAACATGTGCTTAAAATGAGAAAGCACTCAATATGGGGTGTGTACAGAGCAAATTGGACAGGGCTTCCTCACCTCTTTCTCTCTTAAAATGGCCACCCCAAGCTTTATATTTATAGAGCTGAGTCAGTGGAGTGTACTTGGCTGTAGCTGCAGATGCTACTTACGGTAGATGTGAAGAAGATGCACTGCAGGTGCCCAGCTTCAAGCTTGGCGTGTCCGTCGTCTTAAAGTCCGTGCACTCGTGCACTGTGATGTCCGCTCGAACTTGCAGAACTTCAATCCGAGCATCCGAACGAGGGGTACAAGACCATCTTCAGACTATTTTTGTCGAGAGTTACGCAATGACATGGGATTAAAGGTTGTACAAAGTCAGGAAGAGGGGACCATGCCCATGGTCTTCAAGCTTCAAATTTTATCCGGTGTGTTGCCACGCGTAATAGTCATTCGGGATTGGAACTCCTTGGCTCTTGTGGGACATTGTTGTGTAGAAATGTATGTATGAAATATTGAGACGGCGCGCTGGGGTTAAGGTGGCAAGATGACGATTTTGCTCCTCACTGGGGTTATCTCCGGTTTGGGCTGATAGCAGATATTGCTCAGGGTTACATCTGAGATTGGACTGCTACAAGTGTTTGAAATTCGCTGGGTCATTTGTAAGTGTTCTTGTCTTCCCATTGTTAGCTCCTGGTCTTTGGAATGAGTGCCTCGACGGGAGGTCTGAGATCGAAGCTGATTGCATGCATTAGAAACAAGCATTTCTGGAGTTATCGCTGGAACTGCAATGGCATTCCTTTGGGTTATCTCCAAGGATGAAACTCGGGGTTATCTCTGAGGTTGGAATTAATATTCCCGGTGTGTGTTCTGGGGTTGAAACTAAACTTCCGGTTGTATCCGGAATGGATGTGAGCTATCTTCTAGGGTTATCTCTGAAAGACGAATCAACCCTCCTGCAATGTTAGTAACAGGTGTGCAGAAAATTCTAATTGTCTACACTAGTTCATTCTAATATTATATTTATCTAAACAATCTTGTTTCATATCTTGTAGTCCTTAAGGACAACATATAACCATAACTTAAGACCATGCAGTTAACAAACTGCTCTTGGTCACTCTGCAGGACGGCACGGTCGCGCTGCATTTAAGCTTGGGAGTGGCGCGATCGCGCTACTCCCAACCAGAACCAGACTTAGGCTTTTTATTGCCCAACATAATTCCTAGCACGACATGTATTCTGATATGTACTGTAAACATACATCAAGTAGATTCTGATAGTACTTCAAGTTCACATTTCAAATCAATTAGTTTTGAATTACATAGTTCTATGTTGAATTATTTACATCAACAAGGCTTAACAACTTCTTTTAACAAAGGTTCAATGTTTATAATCTTTTAAACCTAATATTGGTACTAACAAGCCTTTAATATGCACGTTCACAAGTATCTATCCCATTTACATAAACATACCATTGTTCATACTTTTAAAACATGCTTAAATAACTTATGTCATGTTTGACTAGTTGAGTGCACGTATCTTTCATGTTCAAAGGCATAAACAACTCTATCATGCTTGCTTATAAGGTCATAATGCAAGTAATACAATGCTCATCCAAGTTAGTTTCTAAAACTTTTAAATTTCTCTTTAAAACACATTAAATCGAGCTTGACAACCTTTTATGTGTAATATATCTTGAAATTACATTCCTTATCCATCCGTGCACATAACTAGGCCACATTCACATGTTCCCAAAGTCGGAACTTAAAACACACAAAGTTCGTTAAGTTTCATTTCAAAACTTCATGTTTTTCTTTCAAAACACTTTAAACCAAGCTATACCAATCTAGTATATGCAAGGTAACTTTGAAACTACATTTCATGTCCGTTGATATGTGTATATAGGGTCCAAGGTCAGAACTCAAAGGAAACCAAATTCACCACCTTCCGTTTCTCAAAAACTTTAAATTTTCTTTTAGAAAATCATGTTAAGGCATTCCATAATAAGTAAAGTAATCTTAGTTATATGACATGTCTATTATCATGCATATTCATGTTGTATCATTTAGAATAACATATTCCATCGTCGGGAGCACTATACTTGCGTATGTGCTCGTTCGACGCCCTCTAATCGCCTCCGAATACGTAATAGTCACAAAGATGTCTATTGTGACCCTTCCTAACGATCTCAAATTGAAAAACTGAAAGAATAAAAGTTGTAGGTCTATTCGTCCTCGTTCTGGATCATCTTGAATCGCCTCAATCGGAGTTCGTATGAAAAGGTTATGGTTATTTTACCAAGACAGGTTAAAGTAGTCACACTTAAAACACATTGGGCGCGGCCGCGACCATTTTCTTTACCATGCTAGCGCGCCCATTTTCTTTACCATGACAGATCACAGTTTTTGACATAACTTTCTCATTTTAAGTCCGAATTAGTTGGTTTTCGTTTCGTTGAACTCGTTAAACTCTTAGCTACTCATCTACAGAGTAATTATAACACTTCAAAAACATTAACTAAACCAAAGATTAATCCAAAACTCATATTTATCCTAAATTTTTATGTTTTGACAAATTTAGCGAATTCATTCACTACGAATTCGTTTCTAAACCAAATTAGGCCGTTTAACTTTCGTTGTTTTTGCATTTAACTATAGTATCAATATCTAACAACAACTCATGGATTATAACTACCCTTAGCCATCAATTTTGTTACTCAAAAGCAAGTATTTCATGATATTACTAAGAAATTGCAAACTTAGGAAATCAAGAGCATATATATTAAAATCATTACCTCTTGAATGCTTGGAATTGGCTAACTATAGTTCCTCAATCCTTCCATTGCTCTCAATTCTCCCAACTCTCTATGGCTAATTCCTCAAACAATTCAACAACCGTGAAAGAGAAGGGGAAGCCTCTATTTATAGCCATTCTAATATTCAGTTAATAGTCTTGCACAGTGAATTAATCCAAGGGAAGGAAGAAGAAGCCAATGGATGTTGGAGAGTTGGTCACCAACTCCACCTTCCTCCATCATCAGCTCTACAAATTTATGAAGAAGGAATAGGATAGGCCAATGGAATATTCCTACGGCAGTTATATTAAAGTGACACTAATATTTGGACAAGCTTCTAACTCCTCAGTATTTTGGTTAATAATGCTTAGTTTGGTTCTTTTAATTCCTAAAATGAAATTTTAATGTGTTAATGCTACTACCCTAAGTAAATTTAGGGATTATTTATGTACTCACATCATATACTCCATGTACATTAGTCCACATAATATTTTAATTGGGCTAAGTATAATTCAATTGGGTATTCCCAACCCATTATTTCATATCTCACTTAAATATCAATGATTAATATCAGACATTTAATTTCTTCCCATTAATTATCTTTTAATAATTTCAGTTAAACCTTCAGTCTGGTTTAACTTTAATACCCAGGCCACACAAGGCTCATTTATCTCATTTACTGGAGTTATATAACTCAAGCTCATTATTTCTATAATAAAATATTAGGGGTCTAGGCCAAGTTTGGCTTTTCCCCAATTCCACATTATTTTATTATTTATTTAATATAAAGTTTGTGTCACACTTTATATTAATCCAAACTTATTTAGCTTACTATAAATAATTGTACACTTATAATATGAAGAACTAATATACTAGGCTTTATAAATTCCTCAATCTTTATATTTAGCCGCATCTCAAATATTAATCTAATATATAAATCTCTAACCAATATTCACTTATATATATATATATATATATTGATTTTCTTCTATTATTCATCACCCATTTTCCATTATCATCTTTCAAGTATTAAATCCTTTCATATATTATCATATTATGTAATATATGAAAATAGCAAATTTAATTAACATAATCATTTCATTTTCCTCATATGTAACGTATATACATTAATTCACTATTTTACTTAAGTGAATTACTCCTTTCATTCAATTTACTACCACACAAGGCTTTAGCATTATATTATAATATTAAATAATATAACTTAATTAACCAATATTAATTTCCATAAATAAATTCTCATTCAATTTATGATTTGTTATCTCAATCCATTCATAGACAGTTAGAACACTAATAATGATTCTTATTATAACATATTAGTTACTAATACACCAATCCTAAAGTTCAGAGTACACGAACTCATCATGAACTGTCTACAGGCCGGCGCGGCCGCTCTAATATTAGGCTTGAGAGTGGCGCGACCACGCCACCTCAAGTTAGGACGCAGACAAGTTATGCTTCAACAGAAATAGAACTTAACTCGCAAACCATTTAACATGGTCCATACATGTTATCTCATTATACTAACCAAAATTAATCTCCAATGACTACGTTCATCAATAATTTAGAGA
This sequence comes from Panax quinquefolius, assembly GCA_020205615.1. Lineage (NCBI taxonomy): Eukaryota > Viridiplantae > Streptophyta > Magnoliopsida > Apiales > Araliaceae > Panax > Panax quinquefolius. The sequence goes on along the minus strand of CM035157.1, from coordinate 108,923,089 downwards.
TTAAATATCAAGTTCAACTCTTCTTTCTTTAATCTATACATTTAACCATATCCCATTATTTGTCCATAAATCTCTAACCAATATTTATCTAAAGATATATCGACTTTCTCCTCTCGTCAACAACGTACATATATACAAGTCCAAACCTAGCACACATCGAGTCTTTAATGGTATTCAATATAGTACACTTAGTGGTTTCCCACAAACAACCAACAAATTAGTTTTTGTCTCATCTACACTGTTTTCACAGTGAGTTAGATCGGTTACTAATTCGTATATACCTCCGCTCTCTAAAGGAATCGTTTAGCCCAGCTCTTATACATCAACCATTAAAAGATACGGTTGCACTGCCTTAGACTTGATACTTACTCGTACATATACTCAAGAAATTGGTGATTATCAAAGATATTTAATGTCACCAACTTATTATGATAAAATAATTCTATAAATTATTTAATGTCGATAGATAAATCTTTTCCATCTTCTTATTAATTCATCTATACAATTTATAACAATTATATAATAATGATATATATTCATTAAACACAACATCACTTATTACATAGCTCATATTACCCTATGTAACACAATACCACATACCTCGTAACACACTTATATATTCTTGTTCGAACCCATCTCATGCTTTAAGAATTTTATTCACTAAATTCTTATTTTAATATTTTTTGGAAATTTGGGTTCTTACAAGATCCACATCTAACTGCATGGTGACATGGTGCTCATCAATATATGAGCTCATCTCGGCAATAATGCTAGTGGTAAGGGATCTCACTGTAGTACTATCTGTAACGGCTACGTCCCGAGCAGATATGGCACCATCCCACTCAACAATCAAAGCATCTCTGGATGATCTAGCCTCATCCCGCTCAGCAATAGTGGTGTCTCTATGAGCTAAGGCATCATCTCTCTCTCTCTCTAATAGAGCGGCATCTCTCCCAGCAAAAGCTGTAAACATCAGGGCCCTAGCCTAATCTCTCTCAAAAGTCTTCAGATGAAAACTCTGCTCTAAATACTCTGCTGAATGCGGGGTCACAGTAGAAGTTACACTGGGAGAATCCATAACAGCTGCTGGCAACCCAGCAAATAGCTCCTCCTCAGCGGGAAAATCATTGTCCTCTATGGGCTCTCCACCCTCTGAACCAATCCCCAGAACTGTGGATATAACCGCAGCCGATGTGGTCTCTGTCTCCATCCATACAGAATACTCTATCGAACAACCTGGATGGCTAACAGAAAACTCAGCTAGCTCATGTTGATCCCAATAGCCATACACCCTGGATCTGTCCTCTGCTGACAAGTGGCGAGAAGCCAAGCACTGACCCAATGCCCCCTTAAAAGGATGGAAGTCCTGAAACTGGTCAAACTATGACATCACAGCCAGTGGGTGATAAGTGGTCATGCCCCTCAAACCGGCCAGAGGGAGATAATCCATGCCAGGTGCATGAGTAATAAAGTTATATGGTGAACTAAGCCCTGTACACGGCAAAATGTCAAATAAATTTCTGATCCCTGCCAAAAATACCTACCAGAAAGCAGCGTTTGTACACTCTGATGGCTGAAAGGAGTAAGACATGGCTATCTCATGGGTAAAACAATACCCATGCCGTTGGATGGTGCCAATAGGTCTTAGGTGTGACATAAACCACACATACAACATGACCGAGCAGCCTCTGAAGGATCTCTACCCAAGTGCCGTATAAAGAAATGTGCCCGGTCCAACTGCCGGGTCAAACTGTCAATCTGTGTCAAATAAGTTGAATCTCAGACACAGGCCATCTAATCCGTCATCATCACGAATCTAGGAACCATATCCCCCATGAACTGAGTGGCGCGGGTCTAGGCTCCGATGGTACGAGGGGACCACCAGCGATGGAACATATCCTGAGTATACGGACCCTCTGACAGTGTAAAGCCATCAATGCCCATAAATAGGATATCAATGATGGGTGACTGTGATACAGGTCAATAACGCCTGGCAGGAGGCAAAATCGGTACACAAATCTCCTATATAGTGCTCCTAATAGCACGCTCTCCTAAATAGAGCTCCCATCCTCCATCTGTGAAGAAAGGAATCCTACGGGTGGATATCATGTAGTCGATACCAGTCGGGTCCCCATCCTCAAACCCAATGGTCAAATGTTCCCCAGAATAGGGAATCCAAGTGATAGCATTAGCTGTCAACAACTCCAACTATAGATGACAATGGGTGAAACCATCAGCTACAGGGACCTCCGTCAGTATGGACCTCCGTCCTCGTGGATAGGTATCTAAACCTAACACACTCACAGGACGCAAACATGAGAACCTCTCATAGGCCCAGAACTTTCAACACAAAGGCAAACATCTGTTGTCAGTAAACACTCTTAACCTGTACATGGGAAATCAAAAGAGAAACACTCACCAGCAAAAATGGGTAAAATCCTAGCCAAGCCTCCATCAAGCCTTGCGAACGCATGCGCACGCCCTTGAGGAAATAGGCGAAGGTGTAGGAACCCCAATCATACTCTCCGATACGGTCCATATCTCGTGTGGCGCTGACTAAAGTGAATGATACCATGGAAGAGTTATCCGCTATGAAGCAGCCCCTAATGATTATCAGGAACAATCACCAAAAAATGTGATCCCTGGCTCTCACATCATCGGGTTTGGGCTCACTTAATAGCCCGATCATAGCATCTACGCTCAAAGGACCTGTACGAACTGTTCTGCCCTTGAGCGCCTTAGCCGGGACTCCTAGCAAGGATCTAACAGCAGTCGGGGTAATATCCGCCGTACAAGGCCCTGGCACCCCTCCAAACTCCATGCCTGTGATAAATCGCCAATCTATTGGTGTCATCATCACCTCATAGTCTAACAAATGGAGAGACTGAGTCTGGTGAAACTAACGCTTAGACAATGCCCTGAGATAACCCCAGGGAAAACGACAGGGGAGGATGAAAAAGAATGTCTAGAAGCCCCAGTTGTGCACAATTGCTCGATAATCGGGATGCAGAGCCTGATATGTAGATTGAATGTTGAACCAGTTTCCTCGAGGCTGCATAAAGCCGGGAACCTACATCACAAAGTAAATTAACATCAGAATTCTTGCTCCTCATCAATTGGAAAAAGGAAGATCAAATCCAACTTGTACCTCGTTTGCATGCAAGTAAATTGAGGGGTGTCCACTCAAATCACCCAGAAGCTCTGGGATCATCACCTGAATGCCTGGAAGATCCCTATAGGGAACATGAGCAGCAGGAGCGGGGTCCGCAATGGGTACATCCTCCTCATCGTCCTCAACATCTGGTACCTCAACCCGGACAAGACGTATCACTGCCTCTTCTAGACATTGAGGCTGTCTAACTGAACGGGGTCGAGGCACATCAGAAGCCCTCCTCCGCACACCTGAAGTGGACTTATGGGAATTACTCGGCTGATCCGGATCCATATATCTGGACACAAGTTTCCAAATCACCTCAAAAAGGTGTGATAAACTCCAACCTAGAGCTTTTCAAAATGCATTTTATGACTATATGCATGCATGCATTACTTTAACATACGCCTACAGTAGAGTTAAAAATGCATACCTACCCAATGCCTACATTTTGGAAAATTTTTCCATAGTCTCCTTTGTACACAGGACTATCCACATGCACATAGGCATAACTAGGTGGCCATTTAGTAGCACACCTACCCACAGTCATAAACATCATGTATGCATTACACTATCAAAGACATAATCTGTAAGGGTAGCCTAATTACTAGGATTACTTTGTTTTACTACCTTTGCTCATTTGTCCTCAAATAGGATAAGAAATAGCGTAAACAAGGTACCAATTTGACTGTTTCAAAAGTTAAATTTTTTCACATCATTATGTTCAGCATGGTTAAATACTAACATTTATTGTGTTGAATATTTTTTATCAAGTCATATGAGCATGCATAATCACTACTATGTGTTTAGAAGCATTTTATGTGATAACTCATTTCCCAACGGATTAAAACTGGAAAAGAATACATACATACATTACCAGGGCAGTGTAGAACACTCGTATGATGACAAAATTTGTAGAAAGACACCCGAACTCAGCAGATCTGAAGAAGAGCTCTCGAATTTCCTGTGTGGCGCAATATGAAAATGACTTGTGTAAAGCACCAAGTGCCTTAAAGCCACCCACGACTGGCCGCAGGTGTACCTTTGTCTCCCCTGGGTGGGGACCACCCCCCGGCTTGTTTCAATATGAGTTGCAAAGGAGGTTTCACAAGTTAAAAAAGTCACATCAGGAAGAAAGATGTTATGCCATTGAGCGAAAAAGCCTGAAATCCTGGTTTTCAGTGACCAAATTGTGGGTCTACAAATCACTCATTGGTATTCACCTAAACATAGGGTTTACTATACTAATGATCATAATTGTTGCAAACTACACTAGGCAATGCCTCACGAAGGTCTGATGCCATTAGTTCGGGTTCATAACTCCATAACAACCCCCCAGCGGGGGTTCTATCCATTTCATCTGTTGGTGCACACGTCAACAAAGGTCAACAAACCTTGACGACATTCAGACGCTGGCAAGTAAATCTAGCGAAGCATCGGAAACCATCTGATGATCTCATTCATTGATGCACACGTCAACGAAGGTCAAGCAACCTTGACGACATTTAGCCCCTGACAAGTAAATCCAGTGAAGCATCGGAAACCATCTGATGATCTCATCCATTGATGCACACGTCAATGAAGGTCAAGCAACCTTGACATCATCCATAGCAGAGATCTCATCCATTGATGTACATTTCAGCGAAGGTTAGGCAGCCTTGACAACACAAACTGTTCGCAGTAACTCCGATAGAGCAGTGGAAGGACCTAGCGATACAAACCAGGAAAGACCATCCTCATTGGGGGAAACCGATGATGGAATGTGACGCCCCCAAAATTAGGTATACGTCACCCATCTTGGGTCGCCACTTACATGGTACATAAATTTAAATACAACTTACTAATATAATCAGGTGTACAATACGACATAAATCGTGAGTTTGAATACAAATATTGTCTACTAGATATTATACAAACTCAAAAGGAGTCCTCATTACTACTATTATCACTTTATTTCACGAGAATAGTGAGGACTACTAATGCTATCCTCCGGACCATTCTTCGCTCCCTCGACTAAGTCCCGGCTATGTTCTCATTTTCAAAGAACAGTGAAAGAAAGGGTGAGCTCAACTAGCCCAAAGAAGAAATATTATGACTAAGATAATGCGTAATAATTTATCATTAGCCTTCAACAAAGTGTTAAAGCGATAAAATACAATAGACAACAAGTTTAGCTGCAATGGAATAAGCAATCCATTAAAAGAGTCAAGTAGAGAATAAAGTCTACTATCTTTTAGGTTTTAAAAGGTTTTTCATCATCGTTATATTGAGACTCACTTTAATAAATAATCCACATCATCGAATCACCCCGCACTTTACTGGCCAAGGATATTCATCAAATTATCAATGGTCATGACTATATACCGAATCACCCCTGGTCATAATCATATCAAAAACTATCCATCATCGCATTACAGTGCCATCGAGGACTTTTATCACATCATTTATAATAAGCCATGATTATACCGAATGATCCTCGGTCGTAATCATACTAAGTTCATCTATACACGTAAGTCAAGATAACATAATATAACATGAGGATGATGACAATGACATAATAATTCAATAAAACAAGTTCAAGAATTATTTTATCCGGGAATTATTAACGCCCAAATTGTCAAAATGATCTTTGTTTTGTAGAGTAAAATTCAAGAATGATCGGAAGAATATTTCCATGAAAAGATAGGATGAAGCGCAAATATCAAGGATATTCCACTAATTTCATGGAGTATAGAAGTCAAAGATTTAACCAACTGGGTATAATAAAGAATGGAATAACAAAAGAAATCACCACCATGCATGCGGTACTTGCAGATGTATAAAAAGTTATTCCAACAGTAATAATAATAACGGAACCAGTCGGGTGAAATTCACAATCGCAAGCGGATGATCCAACAAAATAATAAATCTTTGAATAATAAACAATGGAACCGTGTCCAGGTGTAAAACACACGAGATAGGATATTCCAATGTAATAATAAAGAATGGAATAATGAGAAGGAGATCACCAAGTATAGGGGATTCACAGATCTGAGTTATTCCAACAGAATAAATAAGAATGGAATAATATAAGGATTTCACCAAGTATAGGGTATCTTTGCATTATACGAGGTTATGTATAGGGTATACCACTTTACAAAAGTTATTCCAATGTAATAATAAGCAATGGAATAACAACAGTTCTCTTCATGAATAAGAAAGAATAACACCCCTTTACGGTACAACAAATAATATTCCCTACCTTAGAAGAACTGAATATTGGCAAGGTGAAGTAGCAAAATACTTTTTTTCTTCCTTCTCTCTATAGTTTTCTCTCTAGAGTTTCAGGTGAATTCGTGAAAAATAATGAAGCACTAGGCCTCTATTTATAGAAGATTTCTAGCTTAGCACCTGCCATGTGAAAAGGTAAGTGGCTTGACGACTGGTGATGTGAAAAGAAAAGTGGTTTGACGCCTGTAATGTGAAACGACAAGTGGTTCAACGCACGTAATGTGAAAAACGACAAGTGGTTCGGCCTTTGTAATGTGAAACGACAAGTGGTTCGACGTCGGTAAAGGTAATTACTATTGACGAAGGTAATTACTATTCACAAGGGTAATTACTATTGACGAAGGTAATTACTATTGACGAAGGTAAATACTATTGACGAAGGTAATTACTATTCACAAAGGTAATTACTATTTACTATTCACAAAGGTAATTACTATTGATTTAAGAGACTCTTAGATAATGACATATGGGCCCCCATAAAATAATCAAACTTACCACAAACGCCCTCATAATGAGACTCTTTATATACATTAAGGATTGAATAAGTATTACCACAAATCATTTTATTTTTAATCAACACATTTTTTAATCTTTCAACAATTATTAATCATTTATAACTTGTCGTCTCAATTAATAATATAACATATTATATGAGATGATAATCGTGACAATAATTGAATCAATAATATAAGAGATATGATGCAAAGAATTATCGTAGAAAGTAATAATTGAGCATAGTGAGTGACTTCACGTAAGCATCAATAATCAATACCGTGTGCTACTATGCAACCACAGCGTATTACTATACTTTTACCAATTAGGGTAGTTCAACAGCTTTTAATGGTAACACCTCCACCGTTATTTTTATAAAATATTTTTGTCGCGTTTTCTCAATCCGACAATAATTACGCTAGGGGTCCACCAATGATTGATCCGTTATACGAATATTCCCTAACAAAAAGAATATTCCCCGACCAAACGAATATTTTATAACAACTTGCATACTTTGCAAAATTTATAAATCCTACCCACAACTATAATATTATCTCAAATTCACACCATAATATTAAAAATTATTTCGACAAAATTTAAATCTTTATTGATAAAATATGGGGTCTCACATGGAATATGTTATAAAAATTTTCCTTAGACAAAACACATCCCTGTAGGTCTCTCGTACATGAGAGATGCATCTTCAATGGGAAGTCTGTACCAAGGATTAAGGACTTTGGTGATAACCCCAATGTCAACATCCTGCAAGTTCTTGAGAGCTCTAGAGTACACAACCAGGACATTCATCAGAGACATCAGTGATAACTCCAGTCCCCATCAGAAGTCGTGGGAGCAAACAATCATCACATTCCATTGGAAAATGGTCCAACAAATCACATACATCATGCTGCAGTACATTACATCATGATTATCTTATCACATTTCAAGTGTCTAGTATTCTTTATCCTATCCGTGCCATTACATTCCATGAATATGATAAAGAGGGGCATCTGTAGACACTCAAAATTTTGCATTCCTGTTACTACATTGCAGGAGGGCAGAATCGTCTTTCAGAGATAACCCTGGAGGACAAAACAGCTCCAATTCTGGATACAACCCCAGAATTATCAATCTTACCATCTCGGAGATAACCCTGAGATACCCAGTTCCAGTCCCGGAGAAAACCCCGGGAGTTACAGTTTTAACCTCGGAGATAACCCCGAGGAGTGCATTTCCAGTTCTGGAGATAACCCTGAAATCATCCGTTTTCTATCTCAGAGATAACCTGTGACGCCCCCAAATTTGGGTCCCTTCGAACCTCAGATTCGATCCGCCACGATACTACTATTGTTAAACTATTATATCTTTTATTCATAACTTAATGAATATAACCTTGCTTATTAAAATTTAGAATATAAATTCTTTCCATTTCCAGGAACTGTGTAATGACCCCCAAACTTTTATAAGTTTCTAATCTTGGTCATTTACTATTCCTCTATTACATAACATTCGATGCTATATAAATATGTGGAATAATTTAAACTTTTTCAATCTCCTTTGAAAATAAATCTTTTATTGATATCTTGACTCGAATCAATTACAAATCCCTGAATCAGTTCATGTCATGATTCATTCTATTCGAATTACTGTAAAATATTTACATCTTAATTCGAATTTCACTATGTACCGCCTAGTACAACTTTATAACTTAGCATGTATTACACATAGTAAACTACTATCATATACATCTTATTAGAACCTAAACATAGTTCAAGAGCATCTAGTTAAATAATAAATCAATCTCCTTCGATACCATTGAACTTTATCAATCAAATAGCACGTAACCTTTACCGTGTATCCTTAACCTACAAAAGTGGTTATTTGCAAGGGTGAGCTCGACAGCCCGGCAATTCTAACAGTTTTCATGCAGTACATAGCATATAATAACATGCTTAGTTCATGCATTCATAATCAATTAATATTTATTACTCATGTTACTTCACACATAATAGGCATAGAGGTTTATATCATAAGCATATCATCAAAGATCAGCTTTCATATTTTATACATATCTCATATGCATTTCATATATATACATCAACATTTGAATAGCATAATATAGCTCAACTAACAGTTATCAAATACATATAACAAATAGGAACTGAAAGACTTGCCTGATTCGTAGTTTATGAACTACGACTTAACTTCTTAACGCTTATCTGCACTTCGTGTATTCCTACACAGTTATATAATCATGGATTCATATCCATTAGTAACATATTTCATGCATTCTCAATGTAATAATAATGTTACATTATTTCCTAACTAGGTTCGTAAAACCTACACTTCACTTTCTCATCATACCCTAGGTATGACCTTAACTACTCGTACTTGACATCAACATTCATATATATCTACCACACACTTGACTCGCTATGTGTTCAACATATTTAAAACTCATATAGGTAAGTTAAACCGTACACATAAACGTCTGACTTAGTTGTAACTTTATACAACATCACCTATATAGCACAAATCAGATTACAAATTCAAACAATGTATCATTGCTTTATCTCATGTAAACATTCCTTTAGACTTAACATTCGAAAGTCATGATTAGCATTCATCTTTGTCATATAGCATGCTTCTTAACACATTTCATAGTGTATTGATCATATATTACAAGTTAAATTAATCATATAAGTATGCTTCAAACATCTTATCAAAAATAGAACTTATTCCATACTGCAGGATGGCGCAGCTGCGCCCTATCCAGGCTTAGGGATGGCGCAGCTGCACAGTCCCTTGGCCAGACCAATGTTGAGCTTTGCACTCCTGGTTTCAGTCCATACTTTAATACACTTAGACACTTACACTTCTCATGCATACACACAAAAGGCCTTTACATACTTGTATGACCACTTTAAGATCAACCTTATATGTTAGGGACTTTAGTTTAGGATTTTCACGAAATCAAAACCAAATAGGGTTATATAATCACTAGGTGTACTAATTAACCTTTTGTTCTCATAAAGAGGTCACATAATCTGTACTACACATGCTCATACATATTCACATCTTTTACTCATAGCTATCATCGTTTAACACTTTAAAACATGTTTTAACCTCATGCTTGGTTTACTTCCATTGTGTTTAACATATAAGACTTATGTGTAGAGACATAATGAAACATATCAAGACATCTCAAGACTTTAAAAATCTAAATATTCATATATAATGCAACCTAAGTTCAAAAACATGCTCGAGGTTGCCTTTAAAATCATTTTTAATGAATGATGCAATATAGCACATATAAATCATATCTAGGGATATTCTAGACATATCATGACATATAAATCCTTTAGAATCTAGATATCCATGTGATGCAACTAGATTTTAAAAATATGTTCAAGTTTACTTTTGGAAACCACTTTAAACTTGAACAATGCCATTCGACACATACAAGACAACTTTAAGGCTCTATTCCTATGTAATCAAGGCATGTTAACATGCTCGCAAGATCAAAATTAATGTATAGCAAGTAATATTTATGCACCTTAGTTCTTTTAGATCAAGTTTTCTTAAAAACTTCTTTCACACAAGGTCTAACGAGTTTGATTATGAACAAAGGAACTATGTACACTAAGCATTCTCATTTATGTGTAACATCAGTCATGTATAGCTTACTAGGTTCACAATTTGCAGAACATGATCTCCAACATAGTTTGTTTTCAAAACCTAACATCCAAATCTCCATCTAAACCATATGCTTTTGTTAATCATGCAAATCTATTAAAACATGTTCCACTTAGCATAATATACATATACATACACATTACACATGCTTACATGCTAGTTTATGCCGAAATAATTGCCTAACATTGATCAGATTTGAAAATAGATAGCCCAACTAATCTCAGGATCCGGCGTGAAATGCTGATGCGCTAAAGTACAATTACACAACTTGGCTGCAAGTGCTGTGTTCAGTAGCAAAAGGCACTGCATTTGCGTAGTCTTAGCTAACTTAATTTCCCTTAACTCAAACATGTTCCATGCCACTACTAAAGTGTTCATACATGCTAGTAAACTTCCTAAACACCTTATAACATGTTTACTCATATCAATTAACAAATGAATTCAAGAAATTTCAAGAATCAAACAAACCCGTCTCAAGAACATAGATAAAAATTATACCTTCTTAAGCTTAAATTGGACTTCCTACACACTGAATAAGCTTCTACAATTGCTCAGCCACTTGAATGCTTCACTTAGACAACTCTTAGCAACACAAAAATCTGAACTCAAGCATATATTTATAGAAAAAAAAACATGGACTAGGCATTGTTATTACACAATCTTGGAATCCATGGTGTAATGGGAAGAAACAATGGTTCATGAAGGGTGGTTCAACAACTCCATACCAACCACTTAGCTAGCAATGATCATCTAGGATTTAGCCTTTTGGAGAATACGTGTTTTAGCTTCAAGTTACTGTTCATGTACTTGGTGACACTCATTTTGGGACAAAATGAAAATCTCAGCAAATGGGTCATGTAAAGCTTGGTTTGGTCCTCTTAATTCCCATAATGTAATATTAAGGTACAATGGTTAGCATATTAGGAATTTAAAGATAAATTTTATACTCACATCATATAATCCATGTACATTAAATACATGTAATAAAATAACACAGTTAGGTATTATTGTCCGGGTAGTTCCATAATTATCTTTACTACTCACATAACAACATTATAACCTTATTTAATATTAATGTTTATTTAAACATTTAATTCCTTTCTCAGTTTCTAGAATACACAGATATTTAATCATTTATGTATTAAAAGTTACATATGATTTCAGTGTACCGCTTGGTACCACTTTAAAGGTATATCGATTCTCTTCTCTCGTCAACAACGTACATATATACAAGTCCAAACCTAACACACCTCGAGTCTTTAATAGTATTCAATATAGTACACTGAGTTGTTTCCCACAAATAATAAACAAATTAGTTTCCGTCTCGTCTACATTGTTTTCACAGTGAGTTAGATCGGTTACCAATTCGTATATACCTCCGCTCTCTAAAGGAATCATTTAGCCCAGCTCCTATACATCAACCATTAAAGAGTACGGTTGCACCACCTTAGACTTGATACGTACTCGTACAAATACTCAAGAAATTGGTGATTATCAAAGATATATAATGTCACCAACTTACTATAATAATTTCACATAAATTATTTAACATCAATATATAATTTTATCCATCTTCTTACTAAGTCATCTCTACAATTTATAACAAATATATAATAACGATATATATATTTATTAAACACAACCTCACTTATTACATAGAGCATATTACCCTATGTAACATAACACCACATACCTCGTAACACATTATATATTTTTATTTGAACCATTCACATGCCTTAAGAATTTTATTCACTAAATTCTTATTTTAATATTTTTTTAAAATTTGGGTTCTTACACAACCCCGAGATACTCAGTCTTGGAGATAACCCCGGGAGTTACAGTTTCAACCTTGAAGATAATCCCGAGGAGTGCGATTCTGCGATTACGGAGATAACCGAAAATGCTCATTTCACCCCTCAGAATACTTCAACCTCGGAGATAACCCCGAGGCACTCAGTTCCAATCTTGAAAATAACCTCGGGAGGTCAGGCACACCTCAGAGATAACCCTGAGGACCTTCAGTACTAATAACAACCCAATCTTAGAGATAACCGTGAGCAACAACTGCTACATCAGCCCAAATCGGAGATAACCCCAGTAAGGGGTAAAATCGTTATTTTGACACCTTGATCCCACATTGTGCCATCTCAACAATATTTCAACATTCATTCTACACAACGATGTTCTACAAGGACCAGAGCTCTAATCCCGAGTGACTATTACACAAGACATCACACTAGATAGAATTTGAAGCCTGAAGACCTGGGCATGGCCCCACCTTCCTGACTTCGTACAATCTCTAATCCCATGTCATCTGTGTAACTCTCGACAATAGCAATCTGAAAAAAGTCTTATACACCTCAATCGGATGCCCGGATTGAAGTTCTGAAAGTTCGAGAGGACATCACGTTGCATGCATGCACGTATTTCAAGACGATGGGACCCGTGGAGCCCAGGGCAGCCGCAGGTGCACCTCCAGCTACTGTAGGTACACCTACGGCTCCCCCCTCTATAAATAGAGGTTTGGGGTGGCCATTTTGCATAGAGAAAAAGTGAAGAAGCCTTGTCCAATTTGCTTTGTACACACTATAAATTGAGTGCTTTCTCATTTCAAACCTTTGTGAGCTTATATATTGCTATATTTTACCGGTGGTAACTGAGTGTTCATCCATTTAAAGCTATTGAAGTCTTCTTTGGTAGTCCACTGTAAGCCTTCTTATATTTCTTAAATCCTTTCTCCACTACTTTGCACACACCGTTCTTCACGTTGAGAGTCGTGTTGCGTGTGTATGTAGGACTTGATTTCTATCCGTGGCTTTTATTTTTTTATATATATATATATATATATATATATATATATGGACTAACATCATCGAGTTATGCCTCGATTGAGCCTGGACTCACGTCCGCAGCGTTTATTGCTTATATATATATATATATATATATATATATATAAACTATTGTTGAACTTTGTTCGATGAGCCTAGATTCACATCTGGAGCATTTATTTCTTATATATATATATATATATACATATATATAAACTGTTCTCAAAATCTATTCGATGAGCCTGGATTTTATATCTGAAGCATTTATGATAAGTGGGTTTTATACCTACTTATTGGATATCACTTTATGTGAACTATGCCTATCTCAAGTACATTTTAGTGTGTTTTTAATTGCATTTCATGTTATTTTTGCATTGCGTGTATTGAGAACTCCTTTGATATAAAAGTGCAGGATATGACATGATTTCAGGATGTCAGAGGGCATGAGGCTAATGGATGCATGGCGTGAGGATCTAGTGGAGCAAGGAGACCAAGCATGAAAGGAATGAGCAGCAGAACAAATCAGTTGTAGCAGCAGAACCAGAACTCAAAGTTGCAGAAGCCACGCGGCTAAACAGGCCAGAACACGCGCGCCTACTCGACCACACGGCTATGCAAAAATTTATATATGCGCGCCCGCGCTAGAATTACTAATGGGCAGCGCGCGACCGTGCGCGATGAGTGATGCTGCTGAGCTGTTTATTTTAATTTTTAATTTTAAGGGTTGTAATTAATTAAAATTGATTCTGACTAGTGTCAAAAGGAGGATTGATCAGTTTTTACGTATTTTTTCATATTGGTAACTAGGGTTTACACTCTTAGGGAGATTCCAAAGTAGAATGAATCCTAAACTCCATCTTTTCTAATTCTTCTTGGAATTTTCTATCATTTTGGATAATTATTAGTATTTTGCTGGATTTATATGAGGATTTGAACGTTACTATTGGATTATAATCAGCAATTGGGTCTGATCGTTTATATCCTTTCTCTTTCAATTGTTTATTTATTAGCCATGTTTAGCTTTGATCCCATGATGGCTTTTGGTTCAGTTATGAACTAAACTCCATTATGGGATTCTAGCGGATTTTAATATGTAGTTTAATTGCATACTTGATTGCTGGGCTGTTTTACATATTATAAGGAATTTCTATCATGGTTATTTTGCATGCATGAATGACTGATCACCATTCATTTTCAGTACTTGTATGGAATTGAAAGATAACATGCGAGTATGGATTGTAATCATGATAGCATGCGTATATGGGGTTGTTTTGGGTAGCTTTGTATTTCGTGAATCAGATAGACATATATTGTTTCACTGTATAAGTTAAAATAAGGGCTTGTGCTTAAATTCAATGGGGTTGCAATTTCACATAGACATATAGTGAATTTGGTTATATTGATGATTGCATGGTGTCTATCGCATGCGGATGCTATGTAAGTAGGTCATAGTACATTGAAAAATGGCTATGTCTATATTAGTGTTCTTGGCTACTTTCCTGTGATATGTGAACTTTCTTGCATGATGGTGGTAATTAGATGAAGTATTAAATGAAGTTAGGATCCCATTTTTTCCAGATTTGATATATTTCGTTATTATTCTCATTTTAGTTATCATTTGCATTTAGAGTAATTCACAATTATAATATTTAGTTTAAGCATATAAAAATAGTGATTTAGTTGATGCATAGTGGTTTAAATTAAACAACTTTCTTTGTGGGACGATACTCTACTTACTCTGTATTACTTTTTGACACATGTATGCTTGCATTAGTTAGAGCTCTTTTGTTAGAACTAAAAAAAAGAAGCAACAATTTACTACTTTTATATATATATATATATATATATATATATATATATTTCTATCAGGCCTGGAGTTTACTTCGTGGCCTTTTACTGCTTTCTTTACATTTAATCCCTCTTGGAGTTTACTTCATGGCGGTTGATCATTTTTACTGCTTTCTTTACATTTAGTCTCGCCTGGGGTTTACTTCGTGGCAGTTGATCGTTTTTACTGCTTTATTTACTTTTCCAATCCCCCATGGAGTTTCTTCGTGGTGGTCGAATGTCTATCTATATATAATTACCGCTTTTTTATATTTACATTTCCAGTCCCTCAAAAAGTTTGCTTTGTGGTGGTTGATCGTCTGTATATATATATATATATATATATATATATAACTATTTACAGCTTTCATACAAACTGCTACATCATGTGAGCCTAGGAATTATGTGATCACAGATTCAGTCTCATAAATCTAGATTCGTTTCCCGTGATGGACATTTTCGGCTGTAATCAGCTTGTACATTATTTAAGTTATTCGAATTTCTTAGATGGCTCTCATGCCCACAAGGAGTTCGACACTACTGTATACCTTATTTTCTCGAAGATGCCTCACATCTCAAAAATAAAAGCAATCAAACCAAACATATAATAAAATGGAAGTATCAAGGACCTCAATTACTATTGAGCATAAGGATTTGAAAAACCTCTTTTACAAAATGTCACTGCTATATCTTGCTAAAACTGAACTTTTATATAAAATTCAAACCTTTTGTATATAGGTGCAAACTAGGCATAACACTACTTCTAGATAATTGCACATTAATGTACACACACACACATTCAGATAACAGTTTAATTAAAAAGGGGCGGTCACCATGGTAACACGGATGTCGGGGGGTGCCTAACACCTTCCCTCCGCATAATCAAGCCCCTCGGACCCTAACGAATCTCGGTTTCATAGACCTGTTAAACGGTGCCTAACACCTTATATTATATTTTATTATAAACCAATCTGGACCGTCCGTTTAAAGTAAATCGATCTGGACCGTTCATGGATTGGTTACTATTCAGTCCATTCTTCTATAAATAGAAGCTCATTCCTTCATTATTTCTTACGAATTCACTGAAACTCTAGAGAAAGAAACTGTGGAGAGAATTATTCTTCTATAATCTTGAGCGTATTTCTTTAGAGTTTAAGAAAGCTTTCAGCGTAGTGCAAGTTTCTTCAAGTATATCCCCGCCCTACCGTCGGAGTACTCTTCTTTATAAGGTAAGGGATATTATTTGTTGTACCTGTAAGGGGTATTATTCTTTCGTATTCATGAAGAGAATTACTTTCTTTCAATACTCGTAAGAGTTGTTATTCCATTCTTTATTATTATGTTGGAATAACTTTGTTTGCCAAGCAACCGCATACATGGTGAAATTCTTCTATTATTCTAATCTTTATTATTACATTGGAATATCGCCGCCTGGCTGTAATTTCACCGACTGGTTCCGATTCTTTATTATTCTCATTGGAATAACTTTGTTTATGCAAGCACCGCATACATAGTGAAATTCTAACGTTATTCCATTCATTATTATTACGTCGAATATATCACGTACTGCGTTTCACGGGACTGGTTCCATTATTTATTATTCCGCATTTATTATTCTTTCGGAATATCATGTCTGTGCGTTTACGCCAGACCTAGTTCCATTATTTATTATTCTATTGGTAATAACCTGCCTGTGAGCAGGGATGATTCGATGATGTGGTTTAGTTATTAAGCTGAGTCTCAGCAATAAAAATTGATGAAAACATTTTAAATCATAGAAGATAGTAGATTTTATTCTCTACTTGACTCTTCTAATAGATTGCTTGTTCCGTTGTAGTTAAACTTGATGTCTATTGTATTTTATCAGTTTAACATTGTTGAAGACTAATGATAATTTATTCTGCATTATCTTAGTCATAATATTTCTTACTGGGCTAGTTGAGCTCACCCTTTCTTTCACTGTTCTCTTCAGGAAATGAGAATATAGCTGGGACGAGTCAGGGAAAGGAGTGATACCGAGATGATAGCATTAGTAGTCCTCACTATTACGATTAAATAGTGTGACAATAAATGTAATGAGGACTCCTTTGAGTTTGTATCTTTATCTAGATGACAATATACGTATTAAAACTCTTAGATTATGTTTTGTCGTATTTTACACGACAGTTGTATTATTAAGTTGTATTTGAATTTTGTACCATGTATTTGGCGACTCAAGATGGGTGATGAATACCTATTTTTGGGGGCATCAAAGTTGGTATCAAAGCATAGGGATATGATCCCTGGCTGAGATGTGAGACAAGAACTAGGAGGGGAGAGACGGGGAATTCTTTCGCTAGTATGACCTACCTAAGTTTATTTGGTATTTAATTGGTCGGTCAGAGTATAGAGATAATATGTGATATGTTAATTAATTCTTATTTTGTGGCAGTGTTTGAAAATTGCAGCTGAAAATGTTAGCAATGGAGTGAATGAGACCATTGAGACACCTTTAATCACTAACCAGGTTAATGTGATGTCAGACGAAGAAGAAATTAGAGATATCTACGTGGTAAGTGAAGAACTAATAGTTGCACCCGAGCTAGTTGCAGAGGTAGCAACTGAGAGTGAGGAAGAAGAGGAACCTGCGGAGAATTGGTTAGAAGAAGTTTATGATCAAAATTTAGAATTACAAAATCGTATTCATGAGTTGGAAGAGCAGGCTGAAGAATGGCAAGCGATTGTGGAGCAAAGAGATGCAACAATTCAAAATTGTGTTACCCGATGTGCGATGCTTGAATAGAAGCACTCTTTGGCAGAGTATAAGATATTAGAGCTGGAATCTGAGAACGATATGATCAAAGTTCTGATGAAAACAGGAACAGCTGAACGAAGAAGAATAGATGATGCGTGGGTAACAGCCGCACGACGCGTTGATAGTGTAGAAAAAGACGTTCGATCCAATAAAGTCAAAATAGATGAAATGGATTTCGCTTTTTGGACAACAATTGGGAGAATCCAACATCGAATTCAAAATTACCCTGTACAGAGCGGTCAACCCCAATTCGATATGGATAGAAGAGTAATGATTCAAATCATGGATCAGGAATGTGACGAAACAACTGAGGGTGGAATGTACTCTATAGCAAAGCCAAATCCGGTAGTTTAAGTGAGAGCGTTTGTCGTGAAACCCGAACGAAGTTATTACGGGTAAGTTAATTATAAACTCTTACGAAGTCTATGCCTTATTAGATACCGGTTCTACCCATTATTTTATCACTCTTGCTTGCGTTCAATGTTTAAATTTGACTTCGGAGAAATTAGACTTTGATTTATCTGTTAAAACTCCGTTGGTAAAAACCTTCGTTACCTCCACTGTTTATAAATCTTGTTGCTTCAAATCGACACTTTCACGTTACCTATCGATCTTATCTCTTTGAAAATACTTGCCTTTGATGTAATTTTAGGAATCGATTGATTAACTACTCATCTTGTTTATATTTTGTAGAAAGTCATCTGTGGCCTGTAGTGCATGGATGGACTTGGTATGATTATGACCAGGGATTATTCGGTATAATCATGACCGTAATGTTACAAATGATGTGGTAAAAGTCATCTTTGGCCCGTAGTGCATAGATGGACTTGGTATGATTATGACCAGGGATTATTCGGTATAATCATGACCGTAATGTTACAAATGATGTGGTAAAAGTCATCTTTGGCCCGTAGTGCGTAGATAGACTTGGTATGATTATGACCAGGGATTATTCGGTATAATTATGACCGTAATGTTACAAATGATGTTGTAAAAGTCATCTTTAGCCCGTAGTGCATAGATGGACTTGGTATGATTATGACCAGGGATTATTCAGTATAATCATGACCGTAATGTTACAAATGATGTGGTAAAAGTCATCTTTGGCCCGTAGTGCATAGATGGACTTGGTATGATTATGACCAGGGATTATTCGGTATAATCATGACCGTAATGTTACAAATGATGCGGTAAAAGTCATCTTTGGCTCGTAGTGCATAGACGGACTTGGTATGATTATGACCAGGGATTATTCGGTATAATCATGACCGTAATGTTACAAATGATGTGGTAAAAGTCATATTTGGCCTGTAGTGTATAGACGAACTTGGTATGATTATGACCAGGGATTATTCGGTATAATCATGACCGTAATGTTACAAATGATGTCGTAAAAGTCATCTTTGGCCCGTAGTGCATAGATGGACTTGGTATGATTATGACCAGGGATTATTCGGTATAATCATGACCATAATTGAAAACACAAATATCCTTGGCCCGTAGTGCATGGATAATTCGTGGTCGTGATAATATTGTCGTGAGTCTCAAAGATTATTGGTTATCTGATTGGCTGCGAGGCAAATATTAATTGTTAATGAATATCTTTGGCCGTATTGCAAAGATGAATTTAATGTTTTCGACGATAAAGGTATTCAAGATATCCTCACCTCTTCGTCATACCAGGTGAAAGTAGTATGCACACAAGCCAATCATGTTTGATGATAAAGCATATACTTTGTAACAATCTTATTCATTTATTAATAAAAAGTATTAATTTATTAAAGGCTTTTAATTATCTACATGATGCTGTTTTATAATATGTGATAAACCCATAGTTTTAAGCAATGCTTTTAGAATAATGATGATGATCATTCTAATGAGATCTAAATTCTTTGAAAGCTTAAAACTAAAATAGTTCCCAATCATTGGATTACTAAATTGGGGATTAGTGAATCCGGATAGATTGGTACATACGTTGCTTGCTCATTAGATTAGGATGATTGATCTCATGATCATTTGTGTGGAGACACTAAAGCAAGTATGTAGGTGCTTATTAGAGAATAAGTTCACTGAACGTGGCTCGCTAAGGAATACCTAATGGAGTTTTATTTGCCTGTCAATAGGAATTCCTGTAGTGATAGTAGTACAAGTAATCCTTGGACTTGAGATCATCATAGTATCTTGTGTATGATGAGTTATACTTTGACTTATTCCTTAAGACCCTTAGAGTATATCAAAGGGTATGCTTGGGTATAATAAGTTGTACATGGAGATAATGTATGATCAATAAAGAATCTACCACTTCTAATAAAAGAAGAGAAATGTCCTATGTGATTCGATAAATGACAACCCAAAGAGTCCTTGGTTAAGGCGTAATGAAATTAGAAAGGAGTTTCTAATTTGCATTATTTGAGTTGTGCATTTAAGGATCGAAAATACATATAATTAAATAAAATAAGACTTGACAAAGAATTCCATGCCTTATATTTAATTGGGACATTGTATGGTGGAAGGATTGAATTGTACGGTAACTATTTACTCAAAGGTTCTTTAATGATTAATGTTGAAATCTATATTATCCGGAAAGTCGTTGATCGCTTGGGGAGACTTATCCCTATTGTAGAATAAATATTATTTATTTAAATAAATTAATTGTTTAATTTATTTATTTAAATAAGATTAGAATTGTTCTAATTGATTTATTCACAACCGGTTTAATATGGAGAACCTAAAAGGTCACACCATAAAAGGAAGAATAATTATTTAAGAAGTTAATGGCATAATCGTAATAATATGTTAAGTATATTTAATTTAATCTATGGTGATAGAATAAATTAAATAGCTTAATATTTATTATTTAATATTTAGAAATATTAAATATAAATTAATAAGAGGAGTCTTATTAATATTATTACAATTATTATTATTTTAATTTCTAAAAGAGTTTAGGAATTAATTTAATATAAGTACTCTCATTTATTCCTAATTGGATTAGGAGGAAAAATTAGTTAAAGGAGTTTAATTAATTATCCCTAATAAGATTAGGGAGCTTAATTAATTAAAAGAATTAATTAATTAAAACCCAATTCCTTAATTGTTAAGGTGGGTTGCCCACATCTATAAATAAGAGGAGTCTTATTATGGGTGGGATGGGTTGTTGACTTTAAAAAAGTACGTAATAATTCCAAGTTGTTGGGAGTATGCCTTTTCTATAGAGATAGAAAAACTAGGGTTTAGCCAACCACCCTTCTTCTTGAATTCTTATTTTTCCTTGGTGGATCACCTCTAGAGGCCAAACATATGGGTGGCTAATGTTGATCAAAGGAAGGAACCAAACCCGGTGGATTCAAGTTGAACGCGAAAAGGATTGGAGGTGAACTTGTACCTGAGGAAGCTCGATCTTCAAGGGTATGATTCTTATTCATCTTTTTCGTTTAATTAATAATTATGCATAAAGGGTGATCCGGGTATATGGTTTGTAAAATTTTAAACTCTGATTTTTACACGCTTAGCACTTTTTATGCAATTTGATCAAGGCCTTTAATATTACAAACCCTAACGGTGGCATCGAGCCAAACCTTTATGCGAATTATTAATTGTTCAGATTTGATATGTATGTTGATATGTGTTTAGAACAATTTAATTGGGCATAATTTTATTGTATAAAATTTAAATAAAAAAAAAGGCAACAAGGTTATTAGATTATAATCATTCTTTCTGAAAAATCACGTGGCACGCAAATTATGAATAAGGAATGCATGGAATACATATTTTAAAAAGGAACAAGTTGGCTGCATGAAATTGATGCTGCACGGTTTTAATAAAAAAAAAAAAAGGCAAAGAATCTTACAAAAACGGATACGCCAAACATTTAATTTAAGGAAGCATATATATATATATATATATAATATATATATTACGAATATATATACATATATATATATATATATATATCTATTATTAATTATTATATAATTAAAATAAAAGTTTATTTTAATTTTAAAATAAAAGGTTTATTTTAATATTAAAATATAAAGTTTTATTTTAATTTTAAATAATTTTATAATTAAAATAAAAAGGTTTATTTTAATCTTAAAATAAAAGGTTTATTTTAATTTTAAAATAAAAGATTTATTTTAATTTTAAAATTAGAATTTCATGCTAACTAATTAGAGTTAGAATTGGATTCCATGCTAACTAATTGGAGTTGAAATTGGATTTTATTTTTCCTTAAATAAAGGAGTTTATTTAGATATGAAATAGATTTCATATTATTCAAAATAAAAGAGTTTATTTTTGTGAATAGGAAAGTAAATCCATATTTCCTTAAATAAAGGAGTTTATTTAGATATGAAATAGATTTCATATTATTCAAAATAAAAGAGTTTATTTGTGAATAGGAAAGAGAATCCTAATTTCCTTAAATAAAGGAGTTTATTTAAATATGAAATAAGATTTCATATTATTCAAAATAAAGGAGTTTATTTGTGAATAAGAAAGATAATCCGTGTTTCCTTTAATAATTTTTTTTTTACATGGAATTGGATTCCATAATTAATTAAAATAAAGGAGTTTATTTTGATTAAAGATTTTGATTAAAATAAAATAGTTTATTTTATTCAAAATTGGATAAATTAAAATAAAATAGTTTTATTTTGATTTAAATTTGGATTTAAATAAAGGAGTTTATTTTTATTCAAAAATAGATTTTATACTAACTAAATTTGCCCATTAAATGATATCAATATATATATTAAATGTTTATTATTCATGAGATGAATGTTATTTATTGATACATATGGTGATGTGTATAATAATAAATGGGATTGATTATGGACTATTGACCAATGCGATTGGATTTTATTTTAGTTGGATGCATGAATGTATGGGTTTTATTAAATGGGGTCTGCGTACCTCGTCTTCTCTAATTTTTCTTAATGTAAATTCTATCTCTCTCCTATGTACTTCCCCTTGACTGCTGATCAAGGTTTCTATTTATTTTAAATAGTCTTGTAATAGGAATATTTAGAATTAATTTTGAAAAATTGGAGATCAAGGAGCAAGGAGCGCGTGAAGACCCGTTTGTAATGGAGCCCGGGTTTAAATGTAATAGTTATATTTAAATATTATTTCTTGCACCCCTAGGGTTTGACCTTTTGGTTCACTTGGTGGCTCTAGTGAACCAAACTAGAATAAAAGTCCATAATCAATCAAGGGTAGAATATAGTATTCTATATGTGCATGCGTATACTATATATATTATATATTATGCAAACATGCTTCGCATGTTCATTAATATACGCGTATTTTATATATATGTGCATAATGCACGCGCTAAACAAGATGAGACAAATTAATAACAAACCCTCAATTTTTATATTAAGTCCTAAGCGTTCAAAGATATTTGGAATATCGAACGTCGCCTTCTAGCATGATAAAATTAATAGAGTATTAAATATTTAATATGAGTTTGTTGTGTCACCACAAGGCAAGTATTAAGTATTTAAGATGTTAATTTATCACATTTGATGCTTATAAAGAAAATTGAACAATATTGTTTTTGTTGTGTCACCACAAGGATGATATTTTTCTTTTTGAATATATGGAGTGCTAGGTCGGACTTAACTTGGATAATTTTGATTCGGATGTGCCACCACTTGATCAAAATAATCTAAGAGGCAAAAGACAAGGAGTTGCATAGTTGATGTAATTGACAAAAGTTGTCTACCTATTTATTTATATATAGTTTGTTGTGTCACCACAAGGCTATATACATTTGAAATGGGATCCTTATTCTCACTAGCAAATCTTTAATTAGATTTTGCTGAACTATATAAGTGAGGGTAATATAGTTTGAAGAAAATAGTGGGAGATACCAATTTAAAACAAGACCTAAATTATTTTGGTAATTAATAAAAGAATGTATGTTAAAATGTTGTTAATTACAAATTCATCTATAGAATTTTACAATGTCTAAATTACTATCACTGCGAAGCATATTAGATGCTAAATTAACCAGACCGAATTAAACGGATTGGTTAAGGAATTTGAGAATAGTTCTCATAGCTGAAAAGCTATCTTATGTCCTTAATACGCCTATCCCTGCAATGGTTGCAGACAATGCCTCTGAGGAAGAGATTGCTACTTTTAGAAAGTGGCAAGATGATACACAGTTGGCTCAATGCATCATGCTCGTATCCATGTGTAACAAGCTTCAGCGTCAGCCTGAAACTATGGATACTCCTACTATATTCCTACACATCAAGTAGTTGATGGTGAGGAAAGTAGGACTGATAGATATCAGATATCTAAGGAGCTCTTCCGATCTAGAATGGCCAATGGCACTACAGTACAGATAAAAGATCTTAACATAATCAATTTGATTGATCAATTAGGACAACTGGTTTTGTCATGGATGGAGAGTTGAGCCAAGATTTGATCTTGCACTCACTCCCGGACTCCTTTCACAATTGTTGTGAATTTTTCATATGAACAAGCTAGATATCGACTTTCTTTGATTTGCTTAACATGTTGAAAAATGTTGAGAGTCACTTTCAACCAAGAAAGATCAAGTCTTTCTTGGTAGAGGCCAAAGGATCTTTCGAAAAAAGAAGAACGATTCAAAGAAGGTAAATAGAAAGGCGTAAACAAAGGATAATAAGAACAAAACCGATATGGATAGCAAAGGAGTTTTGCTTCCACCGCAATAAGCACTGGACTTTGGAAAGAAAGCTGCGAGAAGCATCTTGCAGAGAGGCTAACCAAAGAAGCTTAGTGAAGTTTCTACATAATACGCTTTTTGTTCATGATTGAAATAAATTTTTCTTTAAGTCAAGGTTCTACTTGGGTATTGGATACCGACTTTGGTCATCATAAATATAGATTTATGAAGGGACCAAGCGTAGTAGAAAGCTAAACAAATATAAGTAATCCTATGTGTGGAAAATGAAGCAAAGGTTCTTTGCATTAGCTATAGAAACTTATAGTTTAAGATCGCTTACGGGCAAATCTATTAAGTCAATAAGTTGTTATTGTATTCCAGTTCTTGTTAAAAAATGTTATTTCCATTTTATTGTTGGACAATGAAATCTTTGGTATTATAATTAAGAACAATTGTTGTTCTATTTATAATAATAATGTTTTGTATAGAACTGGAATATTACTTAATAAATTTTGTATACTTGACTTACATAAAAATAATTTTGCATATTGAACAAACTAGTATAAGAAAAGGAGATGATCATTCAAAGAATTGAATGTGTGTATTTGCTGAAATACAAGTGTGAATTATTTGAAAGGTTCAAAGAATTCAAAAGTGAAACAAATTGGCAAAGTATTAGGATTCTTTGATCGGATCAAGGAAGGAATACTTGTGCAATAAGTTTCTAGATCATCTCAATGGTTTTCTCATAATGGACGCCTCTCGATACATAATAATTGATTGATGTATCTGAAAGGAAAAATCGTACCTTGTTGGACATGGTGCTGTCCATAATGATTTTATCGACATTCCAGTATCCTTCTAGGGTTATGTCCTAGAAATGGCTGCATATCTACGAAAATAGTAACCTTAAAATCCGGTCCCAAGACTCCATAAAAGTTATGGACAGGGAGGATTCCTAATCTTAAGTATGTTAAGATAAGGGGTTCCAACTTATGTGAAAAGGGTTTCAAAAGGATAAGCTTGGGACAAGATTTGACAAGTGCAGATTTGTGGGACATCCTAAAGTAAGTTTAGGGTATATGTTCTATAATCCTACTTAGCAAAAGGTGTTTATTGCGAAACACGCTTCCTTCTAAGATAAAGGTGTTTATCATTGAAAGGGCTAGTGGGAGGATAATAGATCTTGAAGAGTTCAAGAACCACAAAATACTATAAGTCAAATAAGAGGAACCTGTAGATAGACCTATTGTACCACAACTGAATCGTAAGTCTGGAATAGTACCGAAGATACCTAGGAGGTATGGATTCATCATGGATGATGATGATGAGGTACGCATCATAGAAGATGATGATCCAGAGTTACATTCGATGAGGTAAGACTTCTAGTGTGTACAAAAGGGTCAGTGGGAGAATCGTGAAATTTCTAGTATTATATGTTGATATACTACGGATGAGGAATTACATACCAATGCTACAATCAGTAATGATAAAGTTGTCTAAACATTCCTCCATGAATGATTTGGAAGAGTATCTTAGTTGGGGATATAAATCTATATATAGATAGATTTAAGAGAATGCTCGACTTAACCCAAGGAACGTATATTCATTTGATGCTAAAGTCGTTTAGCATGGCAAACTCCAAGAGATGTCTCATGTTGATGAGCCATGGAGTGTATCTCTCTTAATAGTCCCCATAGACTCCAATGAAGAGAGATTGCATGAGTGACAATCATGTATGCAATGAAATGTACGAGACGATGTTGATCGGTCATAATTCGGAGAAGTTCACTATGAGTCGGTGAAAACATCTTAAAGTGCTTAACCAGCACTAAGGATGTGATCATATTCATGGTGGGTCTAAATTAAAACTAGAGGGCTTAACAGACTCAAGTTTTTCAGACAGACCAAGATGACAGAAAATCCACTTTAAGGTAAAGCGTTATCTTGAACAGTGGTGCAGTGAATTGGAAAGGTTCCAAATAGCAAAGAGTTGCTGGTTTAGTAATAAAGACAAAGTATATAGCTATAAATGAAGCTACAAGTTGATTGTTTGGATGAAAAGTTCATTACAGAACTAGGAATAGTTCCTAAGTCTCATCTTGGATCTAAACATGTGTTGTGGCACTTTCATTTGATTATTAGAATCATTGAAAGATGGGAAATCACTATAGAGATAGTGGACTCTCATGAACAACATTACATATCCATTAACTAAAGCTTATCTAACAGCAGGATAATCGTCACTTAGAGAAGAAGAGTATGAGATACCATGACGATTGGCTTTAGTGCAAGTGGGAGATTGAAAGTAATATGCACACAAGCCAATCATGTTTGATGATAAAGCATATACTTTGTAACAATCTTATTCATTTATTAATAAAAAGTATTAATTTATTAAAGGCTTTTAATTATCTATATGATGCTGTTTTATAATATGTGATAAACCCATAGTTTTAAGCAATGCTTTTAGAATAATGATGATGATCATTCTAATGAGATCTAAATTCTTTGAAAGCTTAAAACTAAAATAGTTCCCAATCATTGGATTACTAAATTGGGGATTAGTGAATCCGGATAGATTGGTACATACGTTGCTTGCTCATTGGATGAGGATGATTGATCTCATGATCATTTGTGTGGAGACACTAAAGCAAGTATGTAGGTGCTTATTAGAGAATAAGTTCATTGAGCATTGGCTCGCTAAGGAATACCTAATGGAGTTTTATTTGCCTGTCAATAGGAATTCCTGTAGTGATAGTAGTACAAGTAATCCTTGGACTTGATATCATCATAGTATCTTGTGTATGATGAGTTATACTTTGACTTATTCCTTAAGACCCTTAGGGTATATCAAAGGGTATGCTTGGGTATAATAAGTTGTACATGGAGATAATGTATGATCAATAAAGAATCTACCACTTCTAATAAAAGAAGAGAAATGTCCTATGTGATTCGATAAATGACAACCCAAAGTAGTCCTTGGCCAAGGCATAATGAAATTAGAAAGGAGTTTCTAATTTGCATTATTTGGAGTTGTGCATTTAAGGATCGAAATACATATAATTAAATAAAATAAGACTTGACAGTAATTCCATGTCTTATATTTAATTGGGACATTGTATGGTGGAAAGATTGAATTGAACGGTAACTATTTACTCAAAGGTTCTTTAATGATTAATGTTGAAATCTATATTATCTGGAAAGTCGTTGATCGCTAGGGAGGCTTATCCCTATTGTAGAATAAATATTATTTATTTAAATAAATTAATTGTTTAATTTATTTATTTAAATAAGATTAGAATTGTTCTAATTGATTTATTCACAACCGGTTTAATATGGAGAACCTAAAGGGTCACACCATAAAAGGAAGAATAATTATTTAAGAAGTTAATGGCATAATCGTAATAATATGTTAAGTATATTTAATTTAATCTATGGTGATAGAATAAATTAAATAGCTTAATATTTATTATTTAATATTTAGAAATATTAAATATAAATTAATAAGAGGAGTCTTATTAATATTATTACAATTATTATTATTTTAATTTCTAAAAGAGTTTAGGAATTAATTTAATATAAGTACTCTCATTTATTCCTAATTGGATTAGGAGGAAAAATTAGTTAAAGGAGTTTAATTAATTATCCCTAATAAGATTAGGGAGCTTAATTAATTAAAAGTCTAATCCTGTTTCTCAAGAAGAATTTGACGGATTGAGTAAACAAATTATGGATTTGGCTGTCCTGCTGAAAGAATTGCATCAATCTACTCATGGTACAAAGATACCTACACATACAGAATCCTCTGCATAAGGAGGAGCTCAAGGTTTAGAAAAAAAAATTCCAGAACCTCAGTTGGATACGACTAACAAAGACCCTAAAAACACCCATCTCAAAGGAGATCCAGACACTGGTGATATCAGGATGAAGGTCCTCCAAATGGATGAAACTATCCGTGCTCTAAAAGGGATTGAAACACATGGAAGTGTTCCATGTAAGACCCCAACTTATTATTAATGAAATTTAATTTTCTATATTTATTATTTTGAAATAGTAAGGGTTGATGTGATTAATGTGGATAGTTAGGGGTAAAATATGCAAATATTTCAAAATAAGCAAGTGGTTATAAAATATTCATTATTATTGTAGGGGGAATATTCGTTTGGTCGTGGAATATTAAACTTTGTCGGGGAATATTAAATGCAACGACCAGCGCAGTGACCATGTGTGGGCCCCATAACTGAAAAAGCGATTAGATGAAGAAAACGACAAATATAAGTGGTTTAAAAATAATAGGCGTAGTTGTTACCATTAATCTTTGTTAAAATACCGGTGGTTAAAACACGATAGCTTTACGGTATTGCACCAATTGTTGATTCTTACGTGAAGAAGGCACTACTCAATAATGGTTACGAATAATTCTTTATTCGATATTTTATTGAGTTAATAATTCTTTGCGTTGATATTTTATATTGTTGTTGTTTCAATAATTGTCATTACACAAGTATTTTTCATTATCGAAGCAATAATTCATATTATCTGAATAATATTATTAGATAACATTATTGGCAAAGTCTAGAAAGTTACATCTAAGGAGAGGTTTGGTCACCTAATTGCGGCGCCAAGAAGAAGAAATTCTTATTGGAAAGCCCCTCTTCCTCTGAGGCGCACGGTTGTCAATATTGTGATTCTATAATATTATTTGTGAATAATTAATTATTGATTCATATGATGAGGAAAATATTGATTTTATATGGATATAGATGGAGAAAAATTTTAATGTGACAATTGTTGAAAATTGAAATTTTATCTTTTTACGATAAAATAATTCTTTTAAATATATTATTATATTTTAATAATATAATAATTGTGATATTTTTACAATGAATGTGGGATATATGAGTATACGAGGAGGAAGAGTATTTTTGTTGCAATAAATGTTTAAAACATGTTAAACATGTCAATGGACCCCATTTATGATCGAAATTTGATTATAACTGTAAAAATCCCGTTTGTGGATTTTTGGTCAATTTCTATTTGGAATTTGGAAAAACTTTCTTCTGCAAAGTTGTAGAGAATTGAATTTCCTATAAAAACTTACGTGATTCAAATTTTCTGATTTAAGGGCTATTTATTATGAATTATTGAAGTTCCGGAGCTCCGAAATAATTGATTTTTGGAAGTTTAAAATATTTTAGATAATAAAAACGTTTTTTGTTTGTTTTGTGGGCTACAACATGTGCATAATGAGCTGAGATCAGATCTAGGAAGGTGGGCGTAGAAATCTTAATATATATATATATATATATATTAATATTATATTAAATTTTCTGCTTTGGTGTTCTAAGCATTTTCCTATAAATAGGGTGCTTAGGTTAGAATTGAAAATCACACCAGAAACTGAAGTTTTTTCTCTCTATATTATCGAGCATATTCTTGTGAGTATTTTGAGTATACTTTGAGTATTGTTAGACGGTGCAAGTTCCCTTCAACACTATACCCGGTATTCCAGCTAGAAGTACTAATCTTTCGAGGTAAGGGATATTATTCTTTTTCGTAATGATATTATTTCTTCAATATCATTATGTTGAACTATTGATCTGAAGTTTTTTATCAAATTTGGAACTTTTGGTGTCGGAGTTACTATTCACGTATACGGCACTATTCACGTATACGACACTATTCACGTATACGGCACTATTCACGAATACGGCACTATTCATCGAAAAATGAAAAATTTTCTTTTCGTCCAAAATATCTATTCTGGATACTAGCTTTGATTGTATCCATGTTTTGATCATTCTTGAATTTTACACCCTTTGTGATTATTTTTGAGGTATTTTGGACGTGGATAAAACAAAGTCACGAATCCTTAATCCTTAATCCTTGTCATTTTGTTTCTTTGGATTCGTTTCTTTAAAAATATTTTCATCATCTTGATCTTAAATGATGATATTATTGAATATCTTTGGCCCAGTAGTGCAAAAAGATGAATGATTTTGAAGAATATCTTTGGTCAGTAGTGCAAAAGATGAACAGTGTTTAGATGAACATGACTAATCGATGAATATCTTTGGCCTGTAGTGCAAAAGATGAATATTTGATTCGGATGTATATTGATTGATGTTACGGGGATAAAAGATAGGCGATGAACTTTTAAATTCATACATAGAAGATAGTAGTTTGCATTCTCTACTTAACTCTTCTAATGAATTATTATTTCCAATCTTGAATATTGATTTAAAATTTGTTGTCTATTGTATTCTATTAGATTTTTCCCTGTTGAAGACTAACGATAATTTGTTGTATATTATCATAGTCATAATATTCTTTACTGGGCTAGTTGAGCTCACCCTTTTCCTTTTTGTTCCATTTTTCTCAGGAGGGGAGAATATAGCGAGTACGAGTCGGGGTATGGAATGAAGGTTCTAGAGAGAGTTGTTTAGTAGTCCTCACCATTTTTGTAAAATAATGTATCAATAAATGTGATGAGGATTTATTTGAGTATAGATATTGTCTAGAAGATAATATTTGTATTTAAACTCACAGTTTTACTGTTGTAATAATAAAGTTGTAGTTGTTTCTGTACCATGTATTGACAACTCAGAATGGGTGATGTATACCTATTTTGGGGGTGTCACAGTTGGTATCAGAGCTTAGGGATATGATCTCTGGCGGAGATCGGGGAATAGAACTAG
The DNA here is from genome assembly GCA_020205615.1 of Panax quinquefolius. NCBI lineage: Eukaryota > Viridiplantae > Streptophyta > Magnoliopsida > Apiales > Araliaceae > Panax > Panax quinquefolius. The sequence goes on along the minus strand of CM035157.1, from coordinate 108,891,669 downwards.
GAGGGGAGAGACGAGTAAATCCTTCGCTAGTGTGTCCTACCTAAGCTTATTTTTTAGTTGGTCAGTATATAAGGATATTATGTGATATATTGATTTCCTTAATTAACCCTTGTTTTATGACGATGATTTGAGAATGTCGATCGAGAATATTAACAATGGGAAATGAGACCGTGGAGACGCTTTGTACTCACCAACGAGGAGAACGTGCAACAGTCGACAATGTTCTTCCCGTGAACAACACCACCGAAAGCAGATGATGAACGAGGGGATGTTTAGAAGTTTTTTGTAGTTCATGCAAAATCGCATGACCGGGGAGACTCGTGTTCAAAATCTGAGGAGGAAATGATAGCAATTCACGGGTTGTCACAACCAAGCATTCAAAGAGTTGGGACCACGAATTTAAGGGAAAGCGGATCCGATCATGGCGGAAACATGGGTCAAGTAAATTACCAAGATATTCGATGTCTTGGGATGCACGGAGGAACGAAGGTTCCATTCGCCACCTTTATGTTTCGTGGCGGCAGGACTCTTCATCGTGGGAGTCATGAAGCGTACTCCATCCACCGCAGACTCAAAGCATGTCTTGGGAGACGTTTCAAAAGCTATTTAATAACAAATACTTTCCGAAAGTGTTCATCTATATGAAGGAAGTGGAGTTCATCGATTGGAACAAAACAACACGCGGTGTCTCGATGACGAGGCAAAGTTTGCAGAGTTATCGAGTTTGCACCTCATTTGGTGGAGAATGAGGAACGTATGACGCGGATGTTTCTAAGAGGTTTGAAACCCGACATACAATAATATCTCATTTCTAATAAATTTTCTCTCTATTCAGATGTTGTTAACAGGGCTCAATTGTTAGAGCGAGATAACGAGTATATTAAACCAAGGGACCATAACCAGGATCGTACGGAGATAGCGATCAGCAACAATGTAATAATGATAACCGTTGAGGAGAAAGAAACAGACGGACAAAATGGTAACCACTCTGGTGGTAATCATGGCCATGAAAATAGAAGAAGCGAGTCGAGAGGAGATTTTAAAAGAGGAGATTTAACAACGACCGTATGAAGGAAGACGACAAAGTCTGCAAAGAATCGGTTCTAAAGGAGGAGAACGACCACCGGTTATATGCTACAAATGCGGAAAAGAGGGACATATCACCAAACTACCCACAACAGATTCAAGGTATGCTATAATTGTGGAAAGGAAGGACATATCGCTCGAGATTATGCAGATGAGCGAAACCTAGTTCAATGGGGACGGTGACTCAAAAGACCGTCCCGTAAAAGTCAAAGTCAACGATTAAGGGAAGAGCATTTGTTGTGATTGGTCAAAATGCGAGAAACCCAAACGAGGTGATCACGGGTAAGCTATTAATAAATTCTTGCGAAGTTTATACCTTATGTGACGCCCCCAAAATTAGGTATACACGTCACCCATCTTGGGTTGCCACTTACATGGTACATAAATTCAAATACAACTTACTAATATAAGCGTCAGGTACAATACGACATAAATCGTGAGTTTGAATACAAATATTGTCTACTAGATATTATACAAACTCAAAAGGAGTCCTTATTATAACTATTATCACACTATTTCACAGAATAGTGAGGACTACTAATACTATCCTCTCGGACCATTACTCCGTTCCTCGACTTGTCCCAACTATATTTCTCATTTTCAAGAGAATAAAGTGAAAGAAAGGGTGAGCTCAACTAGCCCAAGAAGAAATATTATGACTAAGATAAATGCGAATAATTTATCATTAGCCTTCAAATGATGTTAAACTGATAAAATACAATAGACAATAAGTTTAACTGCAGCGGAATAAGCAATCCATTAAAAGAGTCAAGTAGAAAATAAAGTCTACTATCTTTTAGGTTTTAAAAGGTTTTTCATCACTGTTATAGCTGAGACTCAGCTTTAATAAATAATCCACATCATCAGATCACCCCGCAGACTACTGACCAAGGATATTCATCAAATTATCAATGGTCATGACTATACCGAATCACCCCTAGTCATAATCATACCAAAAACTATCCATCACTGCATTATAGGCCACTGAGGACTTTTATCACATCATTTATAACAAGCCATGATTATACCGAATAATTCCTTGTCATAATCATACTAAGTTCATTTATGCACGTAAGCCAAAGATAACATAATATAACATGAGGATGATGACAATGACATAATAATTCAATAAAACAAGTTCAAGAATTATTTAATCCAGGAATTATTAACATCCAAATTGTCAACATGATACTGTTTTGTAGAGTAAAATTCAAGAATGATCAGAAGAATATTTCCATGAAAAGATACTGGATGGAACGCAAATATCAAGGATATTCTACTAATTTCATGGAGTATAGAAGTCAAAGGTTTAACCAACTGGGTATAATAAAGAATGGAATAACAAAAGAAATCACCATGCATGCGATGCTTCGCATAGACAGGTTATTCCAACAGAATAATAATAACGGAACCAGTCGGGTGAAATTCACACAAGCAAGGATGATCCAATGAGAATAATAAATCTTTGAATAATAAACAATGGAACTGAGTCCTGTAAAACACACGCACAAGATATTCCAAATGAATAATAAATGCGGAATAATAAACAATGGAACCAGTCCGGTGTAAAACACATGCATGTGATATTCCAATGTAATAATAAAGAATGGAATAATGAAGGAGATCACCAAGTATAGGGGATTCCAGATATATAAAAGTTATTCCAATGTAATAAATAAGAATGGAATAATATAAGGATTTCACCAAGTATAGGGTATCGCCATTATCAAAGTTATGTATAGGGTATACCACTTTTACAAAAGTTATTCAAATGTAATAATAAGTAATGGAATAACAACAGTTCTCTTCATGAATAAGAAAGAATAACACCCTTTACGGCACACCAAATAATATTCCCTACCTTAGAAGAAACTGAATATTGGCAAGGTGAAGTAGCGAGAATACTTTTCTTCTTTCTCTCTATAGTTTTCTCTCTAGAGTTTTTCGGTGAATTCGTGAAAATAATGAAGCCCTAGGCCTCTATTTATAGAAGATTTCTAGCTTAGCAGACCGCTTAGTGTGAAAAGGCAAGTGGCTTCGATTTAATCGGTTGGACTTTGTAATGTGAAACGACAAGTGGTTCGGATTGTAATGTGAAACGACAAGTGGTTTCGACGCTTTGTAATGTGAAACGACAAGTGGTTCGGACGTCTCGGTAAAGGTAATTACTATTAACGGTTGAAGGTAAATACTATCGATTGAAGGTAAATACTATTCACAAGGGTAATTACTATTGACGGAAGGTAATTACTATTGACAAAGGTAAATACTATGCACAAGGGTAATTACTATTTATTGTGAAGGTAATTACTATCGATTTAAGGTAAATACTATTCACAAGGGTAATTACTATTGATTGAAGGTAATTACTATCGACGAAGAGACTCTTAGATGATGACATATGAGCCCCCCTCCCCCCATAAAATAATCAAACTTACCACAAATCATTTTTTTTTTTTCATCAACACATATTTAATCTTTCAACAATTATTAATCATTTATAACTTGTCGCCCTCAATTATTGATTTAATACTATAACATATTATATGTATGATAATGTGACAATAATTGAATCAATAATATAAGAGATATGATGCAAAGAATTACTATAGCAATAATTGAGCATAGTGAGTGACTTCTCACGTAAGCATCAATAATCAATATCGTGTGCTACTATACAACTACGCCAGACATCGTATTTCTTTACTAAGGGTAGTTCAACAGGTTTTAACAGTAACACCTCCGCCGTTATTTTTATAGAAAGATAATTTTGTCGTTTTCTAACTACGACAATACTTCCATTCATGGGGTCCACTAATGATTGAGCCGTCGTCATTTAATATTCCCCACAAAAAGAATATTCCCCACCAAACGAATATTTTATAACAACTTGCATACTTTGCAGATAATTTATAAATACTACCCACAACTATAATATTATCTTAAATTCACACCATAATATTAAAAATTATTTCGACAAAATTTAAATCTTTATTGATAAAATCGGGGTCTCACAATCTCCTCCTTATGGAATTCTCCCTCGAAATTAGGGTACTTACGGTATGATAAAGAGGTGAGGATACCTTGAATACCTTTATCGTTTGAAAACATTAAATTCATCTTTGCAATCCGCCAAAGATATTTATTCACAATTCATCTTTGCACTACATGTGCCAAAGATATACAAATCAGAAACCAATAATCTTTGAGAATAGCGACTTAATAGTATTACGACCACGAATTATCCATGCACCATTGGCCAAGGATATTCGTGTTTTCATTTACTGGCCATGATTATACCGAATAATCCTTGGTCATAATCATACCAAGTCTATCAATGCACTACTACCAAAAGATGACTTTTACCACATCCATGAATTAATATTTCATTCACGAGACTCAAATTTCAATAATTAATCCATATCATCGAATCATCCCCGCACTACGTGCCAAGGATATTCATTAAGTATCACGACCACGAATTATCCACGACACTACTACCAAAGATAATCGTGTATTCATTAGTATCACGACCACAAATTATCCATGCACTACGCCCAAAGATAATTGTGTATTCAATTACTGATTATGATTATAAGAATAATCCACGGTCATAATCATACCAAGTCCATCTATGCACTATGTGCCACGAGATGACTTTCAACATAATATAAACATGAGGATTATGATATAAAGAATCAATCAAATGAGATAAAGGATAAATATTAAACATTTATAATATAATTTATCCAGATTCAAGAATATTCCCATGTTATCAATCACTTAATAATCTCATAATCTAATATCATTAATATTATAATAATATTTTAATCACTTCTTAAATTTATAAACAATTTATCTCAATTGTTTACGCTTTACCATATAATGCATTTAATCATTCAAAACTGCCATACTCATAAGATATCATCACCAATTATCAAATCTCTCATAAACAAATATGCATATATTCTATATAGGATTCTCTAGCCATAAAATCTTATTTTCAACTTTGTTACTTCACATAACATATTTAACTCATATGTTCGTAACTAAACTATTTTCATGAAAAATACCAAATCAGTCCCAAAAATATTTCTTTTCTGGGATTTAGCATAATATAGTCCCATAATGAAAATATATTTTTCTCGGAATTTTTAAAATTCATTTACTATTTTTCAAAAATTAATTTCTAATTAATTCCTTAAGAAATTAGCTACCTCAATTTTAACTCCAAAAATTCCCAAATCTTGACAGGACCTTACCCATGTTAACGTGAGCTTCCAATTTAAATTTCATGGTCATCGGAGTTATAGAACTTTGGTTATAGCGTTTTTCGTCGAAAAAACCTAAATATTGAAATAGTCATAACTTGCTCATTTTAAGTCAGAATGAGCTCATTTTTGGACAGGAGGTACTTTATACCATATACCTTCATGTCCCAAAAGGCCAGAATTTTTCTCATAATTTAAGTGGCCGAAACAGCCCGTCTAAAATCATGGCAGCAGCTTTTTCGCTTTTTTGCAGCTTTGCACTCCTTTGCTAAAATCAGTCCACACAAAAATCTACAACACCTTTTCCAGTAATTCCACTTGGATTAGTTAGGTAACTCATAGATCTAACTCTATGACTTGACCACACTCAAAAATTCAAAATATAATAGGAGATATGGTCAATTGAATTTCATGTTACGCTTTTTTCACCAAAAATCGATTTTCAACTCTTTGTGATTTCTAAGAAACTTTCATGTTTTCACATACTAACCAACATAACTCATCTTAAAACTTACTAATACTTCATATACCCATGATTTTCATCAGTTCTATACTTTTATTATGACTTTCATCATAATCCACGTAAACAGATCCTTTTAGTTGAAGAAATATTTGAGGGTTTAAGAAATGGGGTTTTTTTATCTTTGGGTCAATACAAAATTCGATTTCACGCCTAGGGTAGGCTAGGAAATCTTCAAGAATACATCAAAAATTTATTAATGATAGAAATATCATTCAAAACTGCTACTCTTATCCAAGACTTGGATAGTACGTTACATTGATACCAACTGTGACTTCTATCCTTTAACCTAGATAGCACCTCACAATTATACCTATCAACTTGTCATCGTCATTCACGACGCCGCCTCGAGAAAAGTCGGCTTCGAGTGCATTCCACACAAGGAAGTCAACAACGAAAGGATCGGGGCTCTTTACTTACTTATGGCTTGATATAATAGTGATTAACTTTAGGGTTTGGTTACTTTGAATTGTATAACAAAGGTTGGTTAGGAATATGAAAACTAACAACCTTACAAAAAGAATAATAAGTAGTTAATCAATTGTTTTCAAAATTACCTCAAAGGCAAGTATTTTCAAAGAGATAAGATCGTGAAAGTGTTTATTTGAAACAACAAGATTAATAAACAATTGGAGGTAACGAAGGTTTTCTCCAACGAAGTTTCAATAGATAAATCAAAGTCTAATTTTTTCGGAGTCAAATTTAAACATTGAACACAACTAGGTAGAATAAAAGAGTGGGTAGAACTTGTATTGAATAAAGTATAGACTTCGCAATAATTTATAATTAATTTACCCATAATAACTTCGTTCGGGTTTCTCGACAAACGCTCTCGCTTAAATTACCGAGTTTGACTTTACTATAGGGTACATTCCACCCTTAAGTGCTTCTTCACATTCCTGATCCATGATTTGAATCATTATTCTCCGATCCATATCGAATTCGGGTTGACCGCTATGCACAGGGTAATTCCTAATTCGATGTTGGGTTCTCCCAATTGCTGTCCAAAAAGCAAAGTCCATTTCATCTATTTTGGCTTTATTGGATCTGGACGTCTTTTTTTCTACACTATCAACGCGTTGTGCGACTTTTACCCATGCATCGCTCTATTCTCCTTCGTTCGCTTGTTTCTTCTTTCAAATTTGATCTTTGATTTTTAAATTCTCGATTCCAACTTTAATATCTTACACCGCCAAAGCGTGATTTTGTTCGAGCATCACATATCGGGTAACCCAATTTTGAATTGTTGTATCCTTTGTTCCACGCATCGCTTGTTGCGTTCTTCAACTGTTCTTCTAGCTCACGAACACGATTTTGTAATTCTAAGTTTTGATCATAAATTTCTTCTAACCAATTCTCCTCGGGTTTCTTCCTCTTCTTCCTCTTCTTCCTCACTCTCACTCGCTACCTCTACCTGCAACTAGCTAAGGGTGCAACAACTAGTTCTTCATTCACTACGTGGATATCTCTAATTTGTTCCTCGTCGACAATCGCATTAACTTCGATTAGTGATTAAAGGTGTCACAACGGTCACATTCACTCCATTGTGAATATTTTCAGCTGCCATTTCCAAACACTGCCACAACACAAGGGTTAATTAATATATCAAATATTATCCCTATACTCTGACCGACCAATTAAATAACAAATAAACTTAGGTAAGTCATACTAGCGAAGGAATTCCCCGTCTCTCCCCTCCTAGTTCTTATCTCGCATCTTAGCCAGGGATCATAAACCTGGCTCTGATACCAACTGTGACGCCCCCAAAATTAGGTATACACGTCACCCATCTTGGGTCGCCACTTACATGGTACATAAATTCAAATACAACTTACTAATATAACTGTCGTGTACAATACGACATAAACTGTGAGTTTGAATACAAATATTGTCTACTAGATATTATACAAACTCAAAAGGAGTCCTTATTACAACTATTATCACACTATTTCACAGAATAGTGAGGACTACTAATACTATCCTCTGGACCATTACTCCGTTCCCCGACTTGTCCCAGCTATGTTCTCATTTCCTGAAGAGAACAGTGAAAGAAAGGGTGAGCTCAACTAGCCCAGTAAGAAATATTATGACTAAGATAAATGCAGAATAATTTATCATTAGCCTTCAACAGTGTTAAACTGATAAAATACAATAGACAATAAGTTTAAGCTGTTTGGAATAAGCAATCCATTAAAAGAGTCAAGTAGAAAATAAAGTCTACTATCTTTTAGGTTTTAAAAGGTTTTTCATCACTGTTATAGCTGAGACTCAGCTTTAATAAATAATTCACATCATCGTATCACCCCTTCACTACGGCCAAGGATATTCATCAAATTATCAATGGTCATGACTATACCGAATCACCCCTAGTCATAATCACACCAAAAACTATCCATCACTGCATTACAGGCCACTGAGGACTTTTATCACATCATTTATAACAAGCCATGATTATACCGAATAATTCTTTGTCATAATCATACTAAGTTCATTTATGCACGTAAGCCAAAGATAACATAATATAATATGAGGATGATGACAATGACATAATAATTCAATAAAACAAGTTCAAGAATTATTTAATCCAGGAATTATTAACATCCAAATTGTCAACATGATACTGTTTTGTAGAGTAAAATTCAAGAATGATCAGAAGAATATTTCCATGAAAAGATACTGGATGGAACGCAAATATCAAGGATATTCTACTAATTTCATGGAGTATAGAAGTCAAAGGTTTAACCAACTGGGTATAATAAAGAAATGGAATAACAAAAGAAATCACCATGCATGCGATGCGCCGCAGATGTATGAGTTATTCCAATGTAATAATAATAACGAAACAAAAGTCGGTGAAATTCACACACAAGCGTGATGATCCAATGTAATAATAAATGCTGAATAATAAACAATGGAACTGTGGGTGTAAAACACACGACAGGATATTCCAAATGAGAATAATAAATGCGAATAATAAACAATGGAACCGGTCCAAGGTAAAACACATGCACGAGGATATTCCAATGAATAATAAAGAATGGAATAATGAAGGAGATCACCAAGTATAGGGGATTCCAGCGTATATGAGTTATTCCAATGTAATAAATAAGAATGGAATAATATAAGGATTTCACCAAGTATAGGGTATCTGGCGATACGAAGTTATGTATAGGGTATACCACTTTTACAGGTTATTCCAACAGAATAATAAGCAATGGAATAACAACAGTTCTCTTCATGAATAAGAAAGAATAACACCCTTTACGGGTACAACAAATAATATTCCCTACCTTAGAAGAACTGAATATTGGCAAGGTGAAGTAGCAGAATACTTTTCTTCTTTCTCTCTATAGTTTCTCTCTCTAGAGTTTGATTGAATTCGTGAAAATAATGAAGCCCTAGGCCTCTATTTATAGAAGATTTCTAGCTTAGCACCGCTTAGTGTGAAAAGGCAAGTGGCTTGACGAATCGGTTTGGCGCTTTGTAATGTGAAACGACAAGTGGTTCGACGCTCGTGAATGTGAAACGACAAGTGGTTTGGCGATTTGTAATGTGAAACGACAAGTGGTTCGACGTCTGGTAAAGGTAATTACTATTAACGAAGGTAAATACTATTGACGAAGGTAAATACTATTCACAAGGGTAATTACTATTGACGAAGGTAATTACTATTGACAAAGGTAAATACTATGCACAAGGGTAATTACTATTGACGAAGGTAATTACTATTGACGAAGGTAAATACTATTCACAAGGGTAATTACTATTGACGAAGGTAATTACTATTGACGAAGAGACTCTTAGATGATGACATATGAGCCCCCCATAAAATAATCAAACTTACCACAAATCATTTTTTTTCATCAACACATATTTAATCTTTCAACAATTATTAATCATTTATAACTTGTCGTCTCAATTATTGATTTAATACTATAACATATTATACGATGATAATCTTTGTGACAATAATTGAATCAATAATATAAGAGATATGATGCAAAGAATTACTATAGCAATAATTGAGCATAGTTTGAGTGACTTCTCACGTAAGCATCAATAATCAATATCGTGTGCTACTATACAACTACGCCAGACATCTTTGTACTTTTACTACCGGGTAGTTCAAGCGGTTTTAACGGTAACACCTCTGCTAGTTATTTTTATAGAAAGATAATTTTGTCGCTTTTAACTACGATAATACTTCCGTTAGGGGTCCACTAATGATTGAGAGTCGTCGCATTTAATATTCCCCGACAAAAAGAATATTCCCCGACCAAACGAATATTTTATAACAACTTGCATACTTTGCATAATTTATAAATACTACCCACAACTATAATATTATCTTAAATTCACACCATAATATTAAAAAATTATTTCGACAAAATTTAAATCTTTATTGATAAAATCTGGGGTCTCACACCTTACTTGATACCGGTGCTACCCATTCATTTATCTCTCCTGCATGTGCTCAACGTTTAAACTTGACTCCGGAAAAATTAGACTTTGACCTATCTGTGGAAACTCCGTTAGGAGAAACTTTCATCACATCAATTGTTTATAAATCTTGTTTGATTCAAGTTGGCACCATCACCTTACATTGACCTTATCTCTTTAAAGATACTTACTTTTGATGTGATTTTAGGGATTGATTGGTTAACTACTCATCATGCCAAAATTGATTGTTTTTTCGTAAGGTTGTTAGTTTTCATTTCCTAACCAATCATTTTATGCAATTCAAGCAACTAAACCATTAAAATCAATCATTTGTCATATCTAATCATAAAGCTATTCGTTTATTGAAAAATGGATATCAAGCTTTCTTAGCCCATGTTATGGATTTGAATAAAGACACGTCAAATTTGAATAATATTCTGTTGTTATTGACTTTCCGACGTATTTCTAGAAGAACTTCCCGGTCTACCCCGTAGCGTGAAGTTGAATTCTTTATTGATCTTGAACACGGTACAAAGCCCATTTCTAAAACCCCATATCGAATGGCTCCTATTGAACTTCAGGAGTTAAAGGTCCAACTACGAGAATTGTTGGACATCGGGTTCATTCGCCCCTAGTACATCTCCTTGGGGTGCTCTGTTTTATTTGTAAAGAAGAAAGGCGGAGTATGCGACTTTGTATTACTATCGGGAATTGAACCATGTCACCATCAAGAATAGGTATCTTCTACCTCGTATTGATGACTTGTTTGACCGATTGCAAGAGGGCACAATTCTTTTCAAAATCGATCTTAGATTCGGATGTCATCAATTTGAAGATTAGAATCGAGGATATTCCAAAGATCGCTTTAGAACTCTCGATGCGAGCATTATGAATTCTTAGTCATGTCTTCTTGATGACTAATGCTCCTGTGGCTTTCATGGATATGATGAACCGAGTATTCAAGGAATATTTGGATCGATTCGTTGTTGTCTTTATTGATGACATCCTTATTTATTCCAAAAGTCGTGAAGATCATGAGCACCATTTGAAGTCGGTACTCAAAGGCTTCGTGAAAACCAACTATATGCCAAATTGAAGAAATGCGAGTTCGGCGAGGAAGTAGCATTTCTTGGGCACGTGGTGTCAAAACATGGAGTATCCGTGGATCCGTGAAGATTGAAGCAATACAAAGTTGGGAGCAACCGAAGTCGGTGGCTGAAGTACGTAGCTTTTTGGGCTTAACTGGTTATTATCGGAGATTCGTGGAAGGGTTTTCTTGAATCGCTACTCCATTAACTCAGCTAACTCGGAAGGATACAAAATTCGTTTGGAGCGAAGAATGCGAGAAGAGTTTCCAAGAGCTTAAGAGGAGACTTATTTTAAGACTGCTTCTAACAATACCATCCGGTTCGGATGGATTTGTTATCTCAAATGATGCTTGAGTGAAGGGTTAGGATGTGTTCTCATGCAAAGTGGGAAAGTCATAGCCTATGCCTCGCGACAACTTAAAGAGTATGAGAGGAATTATCCTACTCATGATCTAGAGTTAGCGGTGATCGTTGCTGCGCTAAAGATATGGAGGCACTATCTATATGGGGAGAAAGTGGAGATATATTCGGACCATAAAAGCCTTAAATATTTCTTCACTCAAAAAAAGAACTCAACACGCGGCGGTAGCGTTGGCTCGAGCTATTGAAAGACTACGACCACACTATTCAATACCATCCTAGAAAAGTTTAACGTGGTAATGACGCTTGAGTAGAAGATCATATGCGAGGAACGAAAAGTGCGATGATGTCAAGTATACGATAGAGCCAACTTTAATAGAAAAAGTTAAGGTTGCTCAAGCCACCCACCCTTGAAATGATGCGTATGAAGAAGAAAGTACAAGAAGGAGCTATTTTAAGCGAGAATTGATGAAGAAGGAATACTTGAGTCCACTCTAGACTTTGTGTTCCTAACGACTACGATTTGAAGTACAAGATTATGATGGAGGCACACAATACACCATTTGCAATCCATCTCTGGAAGTACTAAAATGTATCGTGATCTTCGACATACATTTTGGTGGAACAATATGAAGAGAGAGATTGCAAAGTTTATCTCAATGTGTTTAACTTATCAACGTGTAAAAAGCGGAGCATCTAGTACCTAAGGGTCCGTTGCAACCACTTGAGATTCCGAAATGGAAGTGGGAACACATTACCATGGATTTTATTACGGGTCTTCCTACGGTTTCTCAAGGCATCAATGCTATTTGGGTTATTGTTGATAGATTAACCAAGTCTGCTCATTTCTTGCCGATACGGGAGACTTATTCACTTGAACGTCTTGCTAGTATGTATGTGAATGAGATTGTGAGGTTGCATGGCATGCCTGTATCCATAGTTTTGGATCGTGACCCAAGATTCACTTCAAGATTTTGGGTTAGCTTGCAAAAAGCTATGGGCACGGTTTACGATTCGATTAAGCATACCATCCTCAAACAGACGGACAATCGAAAGGACTATTCAAACTCTTGAAGATTTATTAAGACTCGTGTCCTAGACTTCAAGGCGGTTGGGATAAGTATTTACCATTGGTGGAATTCTCCTACAACAGCGATTATCGAGGAAAGTATAGGTGTAGCTCCATTTGAAGCATTATATGGACGAAAGTGTCGCTCTCCAGTATGTTGGGACGAGGTGGGTGAAGCAACACTGTTGGGACCCGAGTTGGTACGTATGACTACGGAAAAGATCCAAATGATTCGACAACGTATACAAACAGCACAAGATCGACAAAAGAGTTATGCGGATCTTCATCGAAAGGACGTGGAATTTAGTGTAGGGGATCATGTATTATTGCGAGTTGCTCCATGGAAGGGAGTTACAAGATTTGGGAAGAGAGGAAAGCTCAATCCACGATTTATTGGTCCATTTCAAATTCTTGACCGAGTAGGAAATGTAGCCTATAGACTTGCGTTACCTCCAAGTATGTCTCGTGTTCATAATGTGTTTCACATATCTGTACTTCGTAAATATGTGAAAGACCCGAACCACGTTATATAATTAGAACCGGACGAAATAGCCGAAGACTTAACGTATGAGGAGGTACCTGTCAAGATCTTGGATAGGAAGGAGCATGTCCTACGCGCAAAGGTCATACCACAAGTTAAAGTTTTGTGGAGGAATCATGCTATAGAGGAAATGACCTGGGAATTGGAAACGGAAATTAAAGCGAGGTATCCTCACCTTTTCGAAACACCAGGTACGTACATCAATTTCGAGGACGAAATTTCATAAGGAGGGAAGGTTGTAAGACCCCAACTTATTATTAATGAAATTTAATTTTCTCTATTTATTATTTTGAAATAGTAAGGGTTGATGTGATTAATGTGGATAGTTAGGGGTAAAATACGCAAATATTTTAAAATAAGCAAGTGTTTATAAAATATTCATTGTTGTTTGGGAATATTCGTTTGGTCGTGGAATATTCGATCTTTGTCGGGGAATATTAAATTTACCAGTATGCCCATGTGTGGGCCCCCTATATGTAAAAGCGATTGGATGAAGAAAACGACAAATATAAGTGGTTTAAAAATAACTAGGCGTAGTTGTTACCATTAATATTGTTAAAATACCCGGTGGTTAAAAACACGATAGCTTTACGGTATTGCACCAATTGTTGATTCTTACGTGAAGGCACTACTCAATAATGGTTACGAGTAATTCTTTATTCGATATTTTATTGAGTTAATAATTCTTTGCGTTGATATTTTATATTCTTTGTTGTTTCAATAATTGTCATTACACAAGATTTTTCATTATCGAAGCAATAATTCATATTATCCGAATAATATTATTAGATAACATTATTGGCAATGTCTAGAAAGTTCATCTAAGGAGAGGTTTGGTCACCTAATTGCGCTTGAAGAAGAAGAAATTCTTATTGGAAAGCCCCTCTTTCACAAAGGCGCTGGTTGTCAATATTGTGATTCTATAATATTATTTGTGAATAATTAATTATTGATTCATATGATGAGGAAAATATTGATTTTATGTGGATATAGATGGAGAAAAATTTTAATGTGACAATTGTTGAAAATTGAAATTTTATCTTTTTACGATAAAATAATTCTTTTAAATATATTATTATATTTTAATAATATAATAATGGTGATATTTTTACAACGAATGTGGGATATATGAGTATATCGAGGAGGAAGAGTATTTTTGTTGCAATAAATGTTTAAAACATGTTAAACATGTCAAGTGGACCCCATTTATCGATTTGAAATTTGATTATAGCTTTGTAAAATCCCCCCGTTTGTGGATTTCGGTCAATTTCTATTTGGAATTTGGAAAACTTTCTTCCGCAAAGTTGTAGAGAATTGAATTTCCTATAAAAACTAGCGTGATTCAAATTTTACGATAGAAGGGCTATTTATTATGAATTATTGAAGTTCAAAGCTCAAATAATTGATTTTTGGAAGTTTAAAATATTTTAGATAATAAAAACGTTTTTTGTTTGTTTTGTGGGCTACAACATGTGCATAATGAGTGAGATCAGATCTAGGAAGGTGGGCATAGAAATCTTAATATATATATTAATATTATATTAAATTTTACGCTTTGGTGTTCTAAGCATTTTCCTATAAATAGGTGCTTAGGTTAGAATTGAAAATCACACCGTAAAGCTGAAGTTTTCTCTCTCTATATTATCGAGCGTATTCTTGTGATTATTTTGAGTATACTTTGAGTATTGTTAGATGGTGCAAGTTCCCTTCAACACTATACCCGGTATTCCAGCTAGAAGTACTAATCTTTCGAGGTAAGGGATATTATTCTTTTTCGTAATGATATTATTTCTTCAATATCATTATGTTGAACTATTGATCCAAGTTTTTATCAAATTTGGAATTTTTGGTGTCTGAGTTACTATTCACGATATCTGCACTATTCACGATATCTGACACTATTCACGAATCACGGCACTATTCATCGAAAAATGAAAAATTTTCTTTTCGTCCAAAATATCTATATTACGGATACTAGCTTTCATTGTATCCATGTTTTGATCATTCTTGAATTTTACACCACCGTGATTATTTTTTGAGGTATTTTTGGACGTGGATAAAACAAAGTACGAATCTTTAATCCTTAATCCTTGTCATTTTGTTTCACTTTGGATTCGTTTCTTTAAAAATATTTTCATCATCTTCGATCTTAAATGATGATATTATTGAATATCTTTGGCACTGTAGTGCAAAGATGAATGATTTTGAAGAATATCTTTGGTCAGTAGTGCAAAGATGAATAGTATTTAGATGAACATGAATTAATCGATGAATATCTTTGGCTTTGTAGTGCAAAGATGAATATTTGATTCGGATGTATATTGATTGATGTTACAGGATAAAAGATAGAGCGATGAACTTTTAAATTCATACATAGAAGATAGTAGTTTGCATTCTCTACTTAACTCTTCTAATGAATTATTATTTCGCTGCGAATATTGATTTAAAATTTGTTGTCTATTGTATTCTATTAGATTTTTCCCATTGAAGACTAACGATAATTTGTTGTATATTATCTTAGTCATAATATTCTTTATCTTGGGCTAGTTGAGCTCACCCTTTTCCTTTTTGTTCCATTTTTCTCGGGAGGCGAGAATATAGCGAGTAGTATGCAGTGGGGTATGGAATGAAGGTTCTAGAGAGAGTTGTTTAGTAGTCCTCACCATTTTTATAAAATAATGTATCAATAAATGTGATAAGGATTTATTTGAGTATAGATATTGTCTAGAAGATAATATTTGTATTTAAACTCACAGTTTTACTGTTGTAATAATAAAGTTGTAGTTGTTTCTGTACCATGTATTGATAACTCAGAATGGGTGATGTATACCTATTTTGGGGGCATCACATTCCATATGCTGACCTTTGCATATTTCCTGGTGTTCATTATCTAGAGAAATTCAAAACCCCTAATTTTGAAAAATATTACGGATTAGGGGATCCTTATACACATTTGAAGGTATTCATTGGAGAACTTGGATCTTATGCAGAAAATGAGAAGCTCAGAATGCAGCTATTCCAGAAGAGTCTGACTGGAGAAGCCCGTTCATGGTATACCAGATTAGACAATTCAAAGATCCATAGCTGGGAAGAACTAGCTCACGCCTTCCTCACTCAATACAGTTTTCAATCTCGGATGGCTCCTGACCGGTATTAGATTACCAAGGTCAAGAAACAGTCTAATGAGTCTTTCAGAGAGTATGCTCAAAGGTGGAGGCACCTTGCGGCTCAAGTTATTCCTTCCATGACAGATTCAGAAATGGTCATGACTTTCATAGACATACAGGAAACTCCTTTCTATGAGAGAGTTTTAGCTGGTATTGGCAAACCATTCTCTGAAATGATCAAGCACGGAGAGATAGCTGAGATGGGATCCAAGTCAGGAAAAATTCAAGACCTAGCCGCTCATATAGCAGTCACTGAGCACATCCAGTTCGGATCTTATGGAAACAACCCTCAGAGGGTCCATAAAAAGAAATAGGAGGATGTTTCCTTGATACTACAAGGATAGAAAGGCAATCAAAACATGCCTATACAGAGGAAAAACTACTCCCCTTTCCAAGCACAGTCTTCAAACCCTCCATTGCCTAAAAGTGGAGAAGTAAAGCGCCCTTGAACGTTCACACCCTTAGGGGACTCGCTCGAGAATATTCGTGCTCTTCTGACTACTCAGAAGAAAATCACACGTCTTCTTCCACCGGCCAACCCTAATGGCATGAGTTTTAATGCTACTCGGAAGTGTGCTTATCATGCCGGAGCACCTGGACATGATACTCAAGATTGTTGGGCCATGAAACACAAGATCCAAGATTTCATAGACAACGGTGAGATCGTGGTCACCAAACTAGATCAACCTCATGTGCAAGACTACCCTCTTCCTCGACACAAAGAAGAAGAGGTCAACCTGATTAGTTGGAGCACTGGACAGAGTTCCAATTTTAATGGTGAATCATCCCAGACCATCAAAGACGGTGTTGACAGATGGAATTATGCAAAGTTCCAATTTGCTATGGAACGAAAGATGAAAGCTCTTTGCAAGCAAATTGAGCAATTGGCAGAATTGGTGACCCACCATCATCAAGTCACACGCTAATTAATTAGCCAGGAGCATGCCTGTCTCCTTCCTTTTGTTATGAATGCTCCACCATCACCTTCAGAAAGAAAAGCTATGGAGGATAAGGTTGCAAAGAGAGCAAATGCTAAAAGTCCGTCGGGATTTTGCCAATCAGAGGGAATTCACCTATCTGGGCCAATCTATGGAGGAGATATTTTAAATGTTGATCAATGAAGGAAGAATTACCTCCCTTCTACCTCCAATCAATCCCCATTCAAGACGGTTCAAATCCGATGGAATATGTCAATATCATTCACATTCTCGCGGTCACAGCACAGAAGAATGCTGGGCACTCCGCCATCTCATTCAAAATCTCATTGATAGCGGTGTCCTGCTACTGGCAGACAACAATACTGTGCAACTCGAGAGTGGGAATACATGTCCTACTAAATGGAAGAGATCAGTAGTATTTATATCCGCTGAGGATGATGAGACTGTCAAAGCATTTCCCATACAAGCAATTCAACTCAAAGGGCTGACAATCCTTTGAAATTGGCTGCACTAAAGCCCATTTCTTTATCTTTCAGACCACAATATCTTGTTGTTAGCTTACACAAAGTTCCATGGAATTATGGAGAAGTTGAAGGATCCACGTCTCATATTACTGCTACAGTATCGAAGGAAAATCCACTGTATCTTCCTATGGAGAAGATTGAAAAATTCCTCCACACCGTGGGCCATAATGAAGCCAAGGTGGTTTTAAGCTTAAGAAAAGCACCACATCAGATATCAATACTGGACTTGGTTTTCTCTTCTGAGGATCATCGGAAGATCTTATTGAAGGTTTTGGAAGAAACCTACTTACCGAAATCAGTGGATGTGGAAAAATTTCAACATATGGTTGATCACATTTTCAACAACAATATGATATCCTTCACTGATGATGACATACCACCCGAAGGGACCGGTCATTGCAAGCCATTTCACATTGCAGTTTTATCCTCCGAATATATGCTAGCTAGAGTTTTGATAGATGGAGGTTCGTCTCTAAATATCTGTCCTTATGCCACATTGGTGAAGATGAACGTCAATCTCAAATGGATCCAAAGCAGCCATACGGTTATCAAAGCTTTTGAGGATCCCGACAAAATTCCATCGGAAAGATTGAGCTGCCAATTGAGATTGGTCCAAATACATTCAATGTATCCTTTCATGTCCTCAGAATAGACTCAGGATACAACCTGTTATTGGGGAGACCATGGATACACATGGTTGGAGCCGTTCCCTCCACACTACATCAACAACTCAAATACATTGTCAACAACAGTCTAGTCACTGTCAATGCTGAGCCGGAATGTCCTAGACAAGGAGATCTTCCAATTATCAGCTTCAACTCAGAAGTTGAGCCGTCCAGTTTTCATACCTTGGAAGTGAGTAATATACAATACCAACCTATTGGAGCTCCACTTCCCAAGCCTAAGATTTCTGCCGAGGTTATGTCGGCCACTCAAGAAATGATGTCATTAGGTCATCAGCCTAGACAAGGGCTTGGTAAAAATCAGCAGGGTATTAAGCACCCTATTCAAATGTTCAGTCAAATTGGGACAACCGGACTAGGCTATTCTGCCAGTTCCAGTCACAGGAATCCTCATAAGCACAAACAGGTTTCTCAAGCTTCCACCACACGGCTATCTTTTCCATCTACACCGCATGAGCTGATACAGTCTCTAGTAAAGGTGTCAGCCCATGTTATGGCTATGTTGTTTCCCAAACTAGTACCATTCAAAGTAAAAGAGGTGCTGATTCCTGATCCCGAAGTGGAAAAAAGGGAGCAAAAATGTAAACACGACATCGCCTTGATGATGTTAGGCATACACATCATTGTCCATGATGAGCATACAAACAGATATACCCCAGACGATGATTGCCCAGATATCATGGTTATCATTCAGGATAAGGAGGACAATAACAATCCCTCCATCATTGCAGTCTATCAGGACTTTGCCCCCAACAATTGGAGCAGCACTCCATGCATTGGTCGACGAGGTAAAAGCAGGCGTGAAAATCCCCTCCGCCTGTAGAGATAACTTTAATTGCTTACTTTTATACAAGATGATACTTGGTTATTTTATCAGTACATGCTAACACTTGTGTATGATTGAACAGTTTCATATATTAAGTGAAAGCATATTTTGTTTCAGGACTCTGAATTTAGATGTGCCTATACTTGCTGATGAGGTGCCTTCTCTCCACAAGGGTTGTGACTTTGATGTAAAGTTGGACTCAGACTTGATGGAAATACAAGAGGACATTGAGACACCTCAGGAGATTAAGGAATGGGTCGCAGACAAACCTAAACCCAACCTTGACCAAATCACTTCTTTCAATCTTGGAACCTTAGAAAGCCCTAAGTTAATCCAGATTGGTTCAGACCTCACCCCAAACCAACGGAATGACATGGTTGTGCTATTAACCCAATTCCAGGATGTGTTTACATGGTCTCATGAAGACATGGTGGGTGTGTCCACTGAGATTCTTCTTCATCGCCTTCCCATTAAAGAAGGATCTAAGCCAATCGGACAGAAACTCAGGCGATTGAAACCTGAGTGGAGTTTAAAGGTTAAAGAAGAAATTGTGAAACAATTTCAGGCTGGCATTATCATGGTGTCTACATATCCGGAGTGGATATCCAACATTGTTCCCGTGCCTAAACCAGGAGGAAAGGTGCGAGTTTGCGTGGATTACCGAGATTTGAACAAAGCTTGCCTTAAAGATAGCTTTCCCATACCCTTTATCCACATTCTCATTGATAATACTGCATAATACGGCATGTACTCCTTTGCGGATTGCTTTGCGGGGTACCATCAGATTATGGTCGCTGAGGAAGACCGTGAGAAAACTGCTTTCATCACGCCTTGGGGAACCTTTTGCTATAAACGGTTGTCATTCGGACTCATTAATGGCGGGGCAACCTATCAGCGAGCTATGATGGCTCTTTTCCATGATTTAATGCACAAGGAGATTGAGATCTATGTGGATGACATCATTATCAAATCCCGAAAGGAGGAAGACCACTTAGACCATCTCAAAAAGCTTTTCAACAGGTTGCGTAAGTACAACTTGAAGTTGAATCTAGCCAAGTGCGCCTTTGGTGTCAAATCAGGCAAGTTGCTAGGTTTCCTAGTCAGCCACAAAGGGATTGGGCTGGATCCCACCAAAATCCAAGCCATCAAGGAAATGACCATTCCTCAGACAGAGAAGGAAATACGGGGATTTTTGGGAAGAATCAACTTCATTTTTGCAGGTTTATCTCTCAACTCACAAAGAACTTTGTGAGCCCATCTTCAAGTTATTAAGGAAAAACTCCTCCATGAAATGGAACGATGAGTGTCAGAAAGCCTTCCTTATCATTAAAGAACAACTGGTTAACGCTCCTGTTTTGGTACCACCCAGGGATGATGTTCCCATGTTCATGTACCTGTCCATTAATGACAATGTCATGGGTTGTATGTTGGGGCAAAAAGATGATAGAGGCCAAGAACAAGCTATCTATTACCTCAGCAAAAGATTTAGCATCAATGAACACAAGTACACTCTAATTGAGAACACTTGTTGTGCTTTAGCATGGGATTCTATGAGGTTACCGTATTACCTCCATGGTCACACAACCCATCTCATATCTCGCGTGGATCCTCTTAAGTATGTGTTCAGTAAGCCCATACTGAATTGTCGAATGTCCAGATGGCAGTTGATCCTACAGTAATTTGACATCGTCTACGTGACGCAAAAGTCTGTCAAAGGTCAAGGAATTGCGGATCAACTTGCCGCCGCACCTGCAGGGGATTACAAACCCTTAGAAATATATTTCCCCGATGAAGGGGTAATGACAGTTCAGCAACACCATTTGTACGACGCATGCCATACATGGAAAATGTATTTTGATGGAGCTGTTAACATAGAAGGCTCTGGAGCTGGAGCAGTTCTAATATCCGATACGGGGAAGCAGTATCCTGTCGCCGTCAAATTGCAGTTTGTTAGCACCAACAACACAGCTGAGTATGAAGGTTGTATCATGGGGCTAAAACTTACCCGTTCAATGGGCATCAGGCGGTTAACTGTCTTTGGGGATTCTGAAATGGTAATCAAACAATCCACATGAATCTATCAAACCAAAGAATTACATTTATTTCCTTACAATCGACAAGTTTTATAGATTTCTTTGGAGTTCGAAGAAATCTCCTTTCTACACATTCCTCGTAATAGGAATGATTCTGCAGATGCACTAGCAACGTTGGCCTCCTTGATTCACTTACCTGACAAGGAAAACATGCCAAGCATCATATTTGCCCTGCAAAAGGCCCCAGCTTATGGGAATTTTGTTGGAGAAGTATCAGATGAGCTACCTCCCATCCATAACCCTTGGTATCAGCATATCAAGGAGTATCTGCAAGATGGATCTACACCCGCTGAGGCGAGCCTGACTGAGAAGAGGCGGATCCATCAACTTGCTATAAAATTCTACCTGAGCGGAGATACACTCTATAAGAGAGATGCAAGATTAGGTCTCCTAAGATGTCTAGATAAAGACCAAGCTCAGAGGCTCAT
Organism: Panax quinquefolius; assembly: GCA_020205615.1. NCBI lineage: Eukaryota > Viridiplantae > Streptophyta > Magnoliopsida > Apiales > Araliaceae > Panax > Panax quinquefolius. The sequence goes on along the minus strand of CM035157.1, from coordinate 108,869,635 downwards.
GGATGAGATCCATAGTGGAGTATGTGGCCCCCACTTGAGCGAACCCTTACTTGTCAAGAAAATTCTCAGAACAGGGCATTATTGGCTTACCCTCAAAGTTGACTGTGATGATCACGTCAAGAGATGCTATCAATGCCAAATTCATGGGAATGTTATCCATGACCCTCCAAGGGAACTCCACAATATGAGTTTTCCATGGCCCTTTTTAATGTGGGGAATGGACGTGATCGGGCCCATTGAGCCCAAAGCCAGTAATGGACATCGGTTCATATTCACCATGATCGACCACTTCACCAAATGGGTAGAAGTAGCCTCCTTCCCCAGGGTTACTAAAGAAGTCATCATTTCTTTCATCAGAAACAATGTCGTCTGTCGATATGGACAACCAGAGGTCATTGTGTCAGACAATGCTAAGAACCTCAACAACAAAATGATGGAGGAGTTATGTAGTAAATTCCATATCAAACACCTTAACTTCGTCATCTACCATCCAAAGATCAATGGTGTTGTTGAAGCGACTAATAAAAATATCAAGAAGATCATGCAGAAAATGTCCGCCAATCACAAAGGATGGCCTGACATCTTGCCTCTGACTTTATTAGCCTACAGAACTTCAATGCGTACTTCCACTAGGGCAACCCCCTACTCATTAGCCTATGGGATGGAAGCAATGCTCCCCATAGAGGTAGAAATGGAATCCCTCAGAGTGTTGATGGATGCTCAGTTGGATGAAGACCAATGGGTACAAGACAGGTATCACCAATTATCTCTAATAGACGAAAGGTGAACCGCGACTATCTTCCATTGTCAGTTATATCTGCAAAGGATCGCACGATTCTACAACAGAAAAGTCCGGCTATAGTAGTTCAAACAACATGACTTGTTTTTGAAAAAGATCATTGACAACCAAGATCAATCTACGGGAAAATTTGCTCCTAATTGGGAAGGCCCGTTTGTTGTCAATGAGGTATTGACAGGAGACGCTCTCAGATTACAGGAAATGGATGGCGATGAATTTCCATAGCTTATCAACTCGGACACCGTGAAACGGTACTATATCTGAATTTACCATCAAGTAAACATCCTGGTATTGATCATCCAATCACCAGTCATTCCGGTTTTGAACCCTCTTTTTTTACAAACTCTTCTGCCCCTCAGGGAAACATACATTTCAAACCAATAGCCTGGTTTCACCTCATTTCAAACCTTCCATACAATTTCGGTTATCCTGAAGACGAGATTGAACCTTTCACACCTACAGTTTATCCTGAAGACGGGATTAAACTTTTCTACGCTTGCAGTTTATCCTGAAGACGAGATTAAACTTTTCTACGCCTGTAGTTTGTCATGAAGACGGGATCAAATTTTTTCCACAATTGCTGTTTGTCCCCATCATGGGATCAAACTTTCTTCTCCCCGCAGTATAGTCTGCACATAGGATTCACACTTCTCTTTGGTTGCGATTTGTCTTGAGGGGCGAACTACGTCGACCTGATCTCCCTGATACACAAGAGTACGTAAGCAAACATATTTTATATGGCCCGGTCACAATAAACAAAAAACAACAAAAACATTTCTACCCTTTCTCTCCAAAAACATTTCTATACCCTTCTTCATCAGTAAAGATTCTACACCCATCTGCCTTTCACATGCAGCTTTGAACCACTTACACCAGGTTCGAACTACGCAGACTTGATCTCCTCTTCAATAGGAGTACGAAGGCAGCCATATATATATGGTTCAGTCTAACCCCTACTAGAACAAAAATCTTTGTCACACAGTACTAGCATCAACCTTCAATCCACCACATTTCATCGGCTTCAGACCAAAGGAATGGAATTATCCAACCTCTCCTCACAAATAGGAGATTTGGTGACCACCTAAGCTACGGTTGTGCTTCAAAGAGCAACACCAATCCATAAGAGATGGAATTAACTAGGCTTCTCACAATTAGAAGTACTGGCGACCATCTATTGTGAGGTCAATCTCAGAGAGGAAAAGCCACACTCCTCTCTATATTTCCATACAAAAACCAGTCCCAAGACACCAAAGATGGTAGGGATAGATACAGATCAATGATCAGTTTTGAGAGATCCTGCGATGGCTCAATGTCCACATATCAAGGATAAGTTCAGAATGCATCAAGATCACAAGTCCTGAAGAAAGAGGCAAATATCAAGCAAGTATCAAGGCGCAACTAAAAGGAAAGTAAGTCAAAATATATTTCTCTGCCATATATAATACTGTTTGATATATACATATGTGCTGTACATGACAAAATATCTAAGCTAGTCTGTGCAGGAAGATACAAAGCTATCTACAGATCTCTGTGTATGCGAACTATCAGATCTAACATAGCATCCCTCTCTGAAGAAGGAGGTAACGTTGCAAGCTCCTGCCCAATGGTATCTTCACGAGCTAGCAGATCCGAGGCTAACTGCATGGTGACATGATGCTCATCAATGTATGCACTCATATCAGCAAGGATTCCAGTCATATGGGATCTAACTGAAATATTGTCTATAATGGCCACATCCCTAGCAGATAGGGCGGCATCCCGCTCCATAATCAATGCATCCCTGGCTGATCTAGCCTCATCCTTCTCTAATAGAGCAGCGTCTCTCCCATCAAGAGCTGTCAACATTGAGGCCCTAGCCTGATCTCTCCCATAGGTCATCAGATGTAGGCTCTGCTCTAAATGTTGTGCTGAATACTGAATAACAGTGGCACTCGGGGTGGAAGAATCCATCACAAATGCTGGTAGCCTAGTAGTCAAGTCCCCGTCGATGGGAATGTCAGCCTCCTCCATAGGCTCCTCATCGTCGAAATCAATATCCTGCACAGTGGATAGTACTATATTCGATGCAGTCTCTGTCTCCATCCATGTTGAATACTCTGCAGAATAACCTAGATGACTAACAGAAAACTCAACTAGCTCTCGCTGATCCCAACAGACATACAACTTGGATATCTCCGCTGATGATAAGTGGCAAGAAGCGAAGCACTGACTCACTGCCCCCTCAAATGGATAGAAATCTTGAAAATGGTTAAACTGACACATCGCGTGTAAAATACCAAATTTTACGAATAAAGATTTGATTTTCTCGAAATATTTTTTTTCAAAATTATGGTGTGGATTTGATATAATGTTATAGTTGTGGGTAATATTTATAAATTTTGAAAAGTATGCAAGTTGTTGTATAATATTCGATTGGTCGGGGAATAGTCTTTTTATCGGGGAATATCCGTACAACGGTACAATCATTGGTGGACCCCACAACAGAATTATTGTCGGATTGAGAAAATGACAAAAATATTTTATGAATATAACGGCAGAAGTTTTATCGTTAACTGTTGAAATACCCGATGTTAAAAGTACAGTAATACGCGTAGTTGCATAGTAACACACGGTTTTGATTATTGATGCTTACGTGAGAAGTCACTCAGTTTTGTTCAATTATTGCTATAGTAATTGTTGCATAGTATCTCACGTTATTTAATTCAATTATTGTCGATATTTTATATATTATTAAATCAATAATTGAGATAACAAAGTTATTAATATTATTATTTGCAATATTAATGATGTCTAGAAGTTCGCCAAGGAGAGGTTTGGTCACCTAATGCGCGCATGATAGGGAGAAATCCTTATCGAAAGCCCCCTCTTTCCCGGGAACTACATTGGTCGATTAATATTGTGAATTATAATAAAGGTGATAAGTTTTGTTTTATTATTATTATAAATGTAATAAAGCGTAAAACTTTTTTATATAAAAGAGAATACTTTTATAAAGTTATTCGTTTTATTAGATTATAAATAGAATATATAATATTCTATTATGCATAGTGTTTCAGATAGTGCTGCGATAGTATTTGATTTATAGTAAAATCTTTTTATATAAAACATAATACTTTTATAAAGTTATTCATTTTATTAAATTATAAATAGAATATATTATATTTTATTAAAAAGAATTTTGTTTTATTATAATATTTTATTAATACTACATAGTAAATTAATATGGACCGTCCGTTTAAAAGTAAATCAACTGGACCGTTCATGAATTAATTACTATTGGTACCCATTCTCCTATAAATAAGCTCATTCATTCATTATTTCTTACTTAATTCATTGAAACTCTAGAGAGAGAAACTTTAGAGAGAAAGAAGAAAAGTATTCTATTACTTCACTACTCCTATATCCAGTTTCTTCTAAGGTAAGGGGTATTATTTCTTTTGTATTCATGAAGAGAACTTCTGTTATTCCATTCTTTATTATTCTGTTGGAATAACATGTATACGCGGACTACCCTATACTTGGTGAAATTCTTCTTTTATTCCATTCTTTATTATTATGTTGGAATAACCTATCTATGCGAAGTACCGCATACTTGGTGAAATTCTTCTGTTATTCCATTCTTTGTTATTATGTTGGAATAACCTGTCTATGCGAAGTACCGCATACATGGTGAAATTCTTCTGTTATTCCTTATTTTATTATTCTGTTGGAACATCCTATCTATGCGTTTAAGCATGACCTGGTTCCATTATTTATTATTCTATTAGAATATCCTGTCTGTGCGTTTACGCATGACCTGGTTCCATTATTTATTATTCTATTGGAATATTCTGTCTGTACGTTTAGGCATGACCTGGTTCCATTATTATTATTCTGTTAGAATAACTTGTCTGTGCGGTCTATAACATGCCTGGTGATTTCTTTTGTTATTCCATTCTTTATTATACTCAGTTGGTTAAAGTTTTGACTTTTATACTCCATGAAATTAGTGGAATATGTTTGATATTTGCATTTCATCCAATTTCTTTTCATGGAAATATTCTTCTGAGCATTCTTGAATTTTACTCCACAAAGAAGTATCATATTGACAATTTGGACGTTATTGGTTCCTGGATAAATTAATTCTTGAACTTGTTTTATTAAATTCTTATATCATGGTCATCATCCTCATGTTTATATTATGTTGAAAGTTATCTATGGCCTGTAGTGCATAGATGGACTTGGTATGATTATGACCAGGGATTATTCGGTATAATCATGACCGTAATGTTACAAATGATGTGGTAACAGTCCTCATTGGCCCGTAGTTCATTAATGGAAAGTTGTTGGCATTATCATGACCATTGATGAATACACAAATATCCTTGGCCCGTAGTGCATGGATAATCTGTGGTTGTGATACTAATGAATATCCTTGGCCGTAGTACATGGATGATGTGGTTTATTTATTAAGCTGAGTCTCAGCAATAAAAATGATGAAAACCCTTTTAAATCATAGAAGATAGTAGATTTTATTCTCTACTTGACTCTTTTAATGGATTGCTTATTCCGCTGCAGTTAAACTTGATGTTTGTTATATTGTATTAGTTTAAGACTGTTGAAGGCTAACGATAATTTATTCTGCATTATCTTAGTCATAATATTTATTACTGGGCTAGTTGAGCTCTCCCTTTTACTTTCATTGTTCTCTTCAAGAAATGAGAACGTAGCAGGGACTAGACGGGGAATAGAGTGACGGTCCAGATGATAGCATTAGTAGTCCTCACTATTCTATGAAATAGTGTGTTAATAAATGTATTGAGGACTTATTTTGAGTTTGAATACTGTCTAGAAAACAATATTTGTATTAAAACTCACAGCTCATGTTGTATATTTAAGATTGTCTTTGTATTCTGTACCATGTATTTGGCGACTCAAAATAAGTGATGTATACCTATTTTGGGGGCGTCATAGTTGGTATCAAAGCTTAGGGATATGATTCCTGGCTGAGATGTAAGACAAGAACTATGAGGGGAGAGACGGGGAATTCCTTCGCTAGTATGACCTACCTAAGTTTATTTGGTATTTAATTGGTCAGTCAAAGTATAGGGATAATATGTGATATGATAATTAACCCTAGTTTTGTGGCAGTATTTGAAAATGGCATCCGAAAATGTTGAGATAAGCAATGGAGCACAGGAGACCGTTGAGTCTCCACAGATCAATAATCAGGATAATGTGCATTAGGAAGGCGACAATCCTCATGCAAACGACAACACTGACCAAATGATGGACGATGGAATGTTTAGAGGCTTTATGCAATTCATGCAACATCAGGCGAGAGTGGCTCCTGTCCAAAATGCAGGTGGAAACACTGGCAACTCTCGGACGGTCATCGCTAAGGTGTTCAGGGAACTGGGAGCACCGGAGTTTTTTGGAGAGCCAAAACCACTTAAGGCAGAGACGTGGATAAAGCAGATCTACAAGATATTTGATGTCTTGGGATGCTCCAAAGAGCAAAAGGTTCCCTTTGCCACCTTCATGTTGCGAGCAGAGGCAGATTACTGGTGGTAATCTGTAAAGCGTACTCAACCTACCGCACTGAAGATGACTTGGGAGAAGTTCCAAGAATTATTCAACGACAAGTACTTTCCTGAAAGTATTTGTCACATGAAAGAGGTAGAGTTCATCAAGCTAGAGCAAAACAACATGACCGTATCGCAGTACGAAGCCAAGTTTGTCGAGTTGTCCTGGTTTGCGTCCCATTTGGTTGATAATGAGGAGAGAATGACGAGAATGTTTTTAAGAGGTTTAAAACCCGAGATACGTCAATATCTTATCTCTCATAAACTGTGTATGTATTCATATGTTGTTAATAGGGCTCAGTTATTGGAGCGCGATAATGAGTCAACCCAACCAAAAGAGAGCAGCCGGCAAAATGATAATACTAGTGATAGCAGTCATCGAAGCGATGACAATAAGCGTGGAGGGAATCAACATGCCAGAAATGATAACCACTTTGGTGGTAATCATGGCCAAAACAATAAGAATGGACATTTCAAGAAGAGGAGATTCAACAATGATTGAAAGACGTCAGCATCAGCACCCGTTGTTAAGGAAGGAGAACGAACACCTATCATGTGCTTCAAATGCGGAGGGGATGGACACATCAGTCCAAACTGTGCGTAGCAGTCCAAAACGTGTTACAATTATGGAAGAGAGGGTCACCTAGCCCGATTTTGTCGTGCACCAAAGTCAAGTCCAGTTGGGACGGTGACACCAAAGGCGGATACTGACAAAACAAAGTCGGTGGTTTCAGGAAGAGTGTTTTTCGTGACTTCTCAAAAAGTGAGTAACCCAAACAAAGTTAGAATGGGTTAGTTAATTATATATTTTTGCGAAGTCTATACCTTATTAGATACCGGTTCTACCCATTCTTTTATCTCTCTTGTTTGCGCTCAACGTTTAAATTTGACTCCGGAGAGATTAAACTTTGACTTATCGATTGAAACTTCGTTAGTAGAAACCTTTGTTACCTCCACTCTTTATAAATCTCATTTGATTCAAATAGATACCCTCACATTACCTGTCGATCTTATTTGATTGAAAATACTTGCATTTGATGTGATTCTAGGGATTGATTGGTTAACTACTCATCATGCAAAAAAAAATTGATTATTTTCGTAAGGTGGTTAGCTTTCATATTCCTAACCAGCCTGTTATGTGAATTCAAGCAACCAAACCACTAAAGTCAAACATTATCATATCAAGCCATAAGTAAAGAGCCCCGATCCTTTCATTGTTTACTTCCTTGTGTGGAATGCACCGAAGCCAGACTTTTTATAGGCGACGTCGTGAATGACGGTGTCAAGTTAATAGGTATCAATGTGACGTACTATCCAAGTCTTTGATGAGAGTCACAGTTTCGAATGATATTTCTATTATTGATAAATTTCCTGACGTATTCTTGAAGACTTCTTAGCCTACCCCTAGAGCGTGAAATCGAATTTTGTACTGACCCCAGTACAAAACCCATTTCTAAAACCCTTAAATATTTCTTCAACCAAAACGAACGTATAATGCGCCAAAGATGTTGGCTCGAGCTGTTGAAGATTACGACTATACCATTCAATATCATTATAGAAGAGAGAACGTGGTAGCTGACGCATTGAGTAGAAGATCGTATGCGTTTATGAGTGTGATATTGTTAACATAAAAACCCATTTCGTATAACTTACAAATGATGAAGATAGAGTTAAAGACTCTAGAGACCCACGTGAAGATAAGGAATATACGAGTAGAATCGACTTTAATCGATAAATTTAAAGCCGCTCAAATTACACACCTGGAGCTGATGAATAAAGAGAAGAAGGTTCAAGAAGGCGTTATTCTAAAAGCAAGAGTCAATGAATAGAGAAAATCTCAACCCTCGATTTAATTGGCCCATTTAAAATCCTCGGTCGAGTAGGAACTGTAGCCTATAGACTCGTTTTACCGCCAAGTATGTTGCGTGTTCATAACATTTTTCACGTATCGATGTTACGTAAATATGTGGACGACTCGAACCACATTATTAATTTAGAACCGAACGAGATAGCGGATAATTTAACGTATGAAGATGTACCTGCTAAAAGCTTGAAATATATTTTACGCTCAAAGGTTATACCTCAAGAGTTAGAATCTGGCGAAGTGTCCTCATTTGTTCGGCATACCAGGTATGTACATAAATTTCGAGGGCGAAATTTCATAAGGAGGGGAGATTGTAAAATCTCAAATTTTACGAATAAAGATTTAATTTTCTCAAAATATTTTTTTTCAAAATTATGGTGTGGATTTGATATAATGTTATAGTTCTGGGTAATATTTATAAATTTTGAAAAGTATGCAAGTTGTTGTATAATATTCAATTGGTCGGGGAATATTCTTTTTGTCGAGGAATATCTGTACGACAGTATAATCATTGGTGGACCACACAATGGAATTATTGTCGGATTGATAAAATGACAAAAATATTTTATGAAAATAACGGCGGAAGTTTTACCGTTAACTATTGAAACACCCGGTGTTAAAAGTACAGTAATACGCGTGGTTGCATAGTAGCACACAGTTTTGATTATTGATGCTTACGTGAGAAGTCACTCAGTTTTGTTCAATTATTGTTATAGTAATTGTTGCGTAGTATCTCATGTTATTTGATTCAATTATTGTCGATATTTTATATATTATTAAATCAATAATTGAGATAACAAAGTTATTAATATTATTATTTGCAATATTAACGATGTCTAGAAGTTCGCCAAAGAGAGGTTTGGTCACCTAATCAACGGCGCCAATAGGAGAAATCCTTATTGAAAGCCCCTTTTCTCGGGAACGAATTCGGTCGATTAATATTGTGAATTATAATAAAGATGATAAGTTTTGTTTTATTATTATTATAAATGTAATAAAATAGAAAACTTTTTATATAAAATGTAATACTTTTATAAAGTTATTCGTTTTTTATTAGACTATAAATAGAAATATATAATATTCTATTATGCATAGTGTTTGCATAAAATTTCTGCATAGTATTCAGATAGTAAAATCTCTTTATATAAAATGTAATACTTTTATAAAGTTATTAATTTTATTAGACTATAAATAGAGTAGATAATATTCTATTATGCATAGTGTTTGCATAGTGCCTGCATAGTATTTGCATAGTAAAATCTTTTTATATAAAACAGAATACTTTTATAAAGTTATTCATTTTATTAGATTATAAATAGAATATATTATATTTTATTTAAAAATTTTTTTTTATTAGAATATTTTATTAATATTGCATAGTAAATTAATATGGACCGTTCGTTTAAAAGTAAATCAATCTGGACCGTTCATGAATTAGTTACTATTCAGTCTATTCTCCCATAAATAGAAGCTCATTCCTTCATTATTTCTTACGAATTCATTGAAACTCTAGATAGAGAAACTATAGAGAGAAAGAAGAAAAGTATTATACTACTTCACTACTCCTATATCCAGTTTCTTCTAAGGTAAGGGGTATTATTTCTTTTGTATTCATGAAGAGAACTTCTGTTATTCCATTCTTTATTATTCTGTTGGAATAACCTGTATACGCGAACTACCCTATACTTGGTGAAATTCTTCTGTTATTCCATTCTTTGTTATTATGTTGGAATAACTTGTCTATGCGATGTACCGCATACATGGTGAAATTCTTCTGTTATTCCATTCTCTATTATTCTGTTGGGACATCCTGTCTGTGCGTTTTCGCATGACATGCCTCTATTATTTATTATTCTGTTGGAATATCCTGTCTGTGCGTTTACGCATGACCTAGTTCCATTATTATTACTCTATTGGAATATCCTGTCTGTGCATTTACGCATGACCTGGTTCTGTTATTTATTATTCTGTTGGAATAACCTGTCTATGCGGTCTATCGCATGCTTGGTGATTTCTTTTATTATTCCATTCTTTATTATACTCAGTTGATTAAAGTTTTGGCTTTTATACTCCATGAAATTAGTGGAATATCTTTGATATTTGCGCTTCATCTAGTATCTTTTCATGGAAATATTCTTCTTTGCATTCTTGATTTTTACTCCACAAAGAAGTATCATGTTGACAATTTGGACGTTATTTGTTCCTGGATAAATTAATTCTTGAACTTGTTTTATTAAATTCTTATATCATTATCATCATCCTCATGTTTATATTATGTTGAAATTCATCTGTGGCCTGTATTGCATAGATGAAATTGGTATGATTATGACTAGGGATTATTCGGTATAATTATGACCGTAATGTTACAAATTATGTGGTAAAAGTCCTCATTAGCCCGTAGTGCACTGATGGACAATTGTTGGCATGATCATGACCATTGATGAATACACAAATATCCTTGGCCCGTAGTGCATGGATAATTTATGGTTGTGATACTAATGAATATCATTGGTCAGAAGTCTTGTGGATGATGTGGTTTATTTATTGTCGAGTCTCAAAGAATAAAAGTGATGAAAAACCTTTTAAATCATAGAAGATAGTAGATTTTATTCTCTACTTGACTCTTTTAATGGATTGTTTATTCTGTTGCAGTTAAACTTGATGTTTGTTATATTGTATCAGTTTAAGACTATTGAAGGCTAACGATAATTTATTCTGCATTATCTTAGTCATAATATTTCTTATTGGGCTAGTTGAGCTCACCCTTTTACTTTTATTGTTCTCTTTAGGAAATGAGAACGTAGCAGGGACTAGACGGGGAACGGAGTGACGGTCTAGATGATAGCATTAGTAGTCCTCACTATTCTATGAAATAGTGTGTTAATAAATGTATAGAGGACTTATTTTGAGTTTGAATATTGTCTAAAAGACAGTATTTGTATTAAAACTCATAGCTCATGTTGTATATTTAAGATTGTATTTGTATTCTGTACCATGTATTTAGCGACTCAGAATTGGTGATGTATACCTATTTTGGGGGCGTCACATCACGGCCAGTGGGTGGTAGGTGATCATCCCTCTCAAACGAGCTAGAGGAAGATAATCCATGCCCAGAGCATAAGTAATGAAGTTGTAAGGTGAACTAAGCCATGTACACGGCAGTATAGCGAATGGATCTCTAATCCCTGCCAGGAAAGCTAACCAAGATGCAGCATATGTACACTCCGCAGGCTGAAAGGAGTACGACATGGCTATATCATGGGTGAAACAATATCCATCTTGATTCGAATGTACTATCGGTCTCGGTGTGGCATAAACCCACACGTCACAAACATGACCGAGTCAGTGCTGTAAACACTCATCGCTTTGGATAAGTGCACAAGAATATGGTCGACCTCGAGTCGCCGCCATAATCATTCCAGATAATGGTGTGACCCTCCCTGAGAGCTCTCATTGCCATAATTACGCCAATGTTCAACTCATCCATGTACCATGGCATGTAGATGTAAAATAATACGAATAGTAGCAGTACATCCACTCTAGCCAAACGCCAATGATCCTCCGGTGTGGTGAAATCCCCAGAATAACATGCATAACTATCCTTAGAGTCGAATCTACCAAACAAAAAACGTTGGGATATCACGTGGCCAGATGTAATCTCATCATGTACCACTCTGCGCCTCAATCCGGTGAGGGTCATGAACTGCCTACTCATGTCTCCGATCGCCATGTGCATGCAAGGTCTGTCCAACGGCATCATCGTCAACCTTGCATATTCCTCCAGAGTATAAGTTAACTCCTGGGTCCCGAATCGGAAAACCTGTCTCTCCGGTACCCAATGCTCTAGCATACCCTCCACGAATCCTGTGGGAACCTGAAACATCAACAGGGTCATAGTATGCTGCAACAAATGATCTACAGTCACCATGTCTGGTGGTGAAATACTATCATACCACGAGCGCATACCAGATGCCACCAAAAATGGTGGGGTATGATCAATACGACTAACTATCGAAGAAGACATCTGTACGGGCTATGTCATCAGACCATCCAGGGGTCAATGCTAAATATCTTTGAACATACATACATATGCATAACATAATAACATGCATGATACAATAGATAGAAATATGATATAGGGAATGGAAAATTGTACATACATTCCTAAGTATATCATCATCTAATACATCTCTGTACAACTAAAATACCAGGAAATGGGGCGAAGCTACCCAACATTTAACATAGGCATATCAAAAGATATAACGAGAATGGGACGAAGCTAGCCAGCATCTAATAGAGGCCTATCAAAAGAGATAACGAGAAATATACATCCGAAGAAGTCAATGGTATCGATGTCTACATTTTCAATCCTGTCCACCTGATGTAACTCCTCCTGAGTCACTAGATCTCTATTTATAGGGATATCAGGCCTATAGAAAGGAGGATCTGCACCGACAAAGCCATATGGGTCACCTGAGGGGCCAGCGCCAGAGCTGGAAGGATCAAAAGTATCTGCCTCTGAAGGATCTCTACCCAAGTACCAGATAAAGAAATGTACCCGGTCCAACTATCGGGTCAAACTGTAAATCTGTGTCACATGAGTCGGATCTCTGACACAGGCTAGCCAATCCATCATTATCACGGATCCTAGAACCATATCCCCCATAAACTGTGTGGCGCGGGTTTGAGCTCCAACGGTACGAGGGAACCACCAATGCTGGAACATCTTCTGAGTGCAGGGACCCTCTGACGATGTGAAACTGTCAATCCCTAACAATGGGATATCGATGATGGGTGACTGTGAAACAGGCCAATAACGCCTAGCTGGAGGCAAGATCGGCATGCGAATCTCTCCTTTAGTGCTCCTGATAGCACGCTCTCCTAAATAAAGGTCCCATCCTCCATTTATGAAGAGAGGAATCCTACGGATGGAAATAACGTACTCAACTCCAGTAGGGTACCCATCCTCAAATCCAACACTCAAGTGCTCCCCAGAATAGGGAACCCATGTGATGACATCCGCGGTCAACAACTCCAGCTGTAGGCGGTAATGAGTGAAACCCTCAGCAATAAAGACCTCCGCCAGTATGGAATGATGCCATCTCCATCCTCGTGGATAGGTTTCTAAACCTAACACGCTCACAGGATGCAAACATGGAAGCCTCTCATAGGCCCAAAACTGCCAACACAAAGGCAAACATCTCATTGTCGGGCCAACACTCTTAACCTGTACATGGGAAAAGACAAGAGAAATACTCACCAGCAAAAATGGGTAGAATCCTAACCAAGCCTCGGTCAAGCCCTGCAATCGCATGCGCATTCCCCTAAGGAAGTAGGCAAAGGTGTAGGAACCCCAATCATAGTCTCCTATATGGTCCACGTGTCGAGTGGCGCTGATCAAAGTGAAAGACACCGTAGAAGAGTTATCTGCTATGAAGTAGCCCCTAATGATCATCAGGAACAATCGTCGAAGAATGCGATCCCTGACTCTCACATTATCGGGTATAGGCTCACTCAACAGCCCACTCATAACATCTATGCTCAAAGGACCTGTACGTACAGTCCTGCCCTTGAGCGCTTTCGCTGGAACTCCCAATAAGGATCTGACGGTAATAGGGGTTATATCTGAAGTATAAGGCACTGGATCCCCTCTAAACTCCATACATGTGATAAACCGCCAATCCGTCAGCGTCATCATTACCTCACAGTCCGGCAAATGGAGTGACTGAGTCTGGTGCAACCATCGCTCAGACAATGCCCTGAGGTAACCATAGGGACAGCGACGGGGAAGAATGGAAAAGAACCTCCCAAATCCCCAGCCATGTACAATTGCTCTATAGTCATCGTGCAAAGCCTGATACATAGAGTGGATGCTGAACTAGTTCCCTCGAGGCTATGTAAAGCCGGGAACCTATATCAAATGCAGATCAACATCAGAACCCTTTACTCCTCATCAATAGGAAACAAGGAAGATTAAGATCTAACTTCATACCTCGTTTACATGCAGGTAGACTGAAGGATGCCGACTCAAGTCACCCAGAAGATCTGGGTTCACCACTTGAATACCCGCAAAATCCTATGGGGAAACACGCATGCCAGAGCAAAGAACCTCAATCCAGTACATCCTCCTCCTCGTCCTCAATAACCGGCACTTTAACCTAGATAGGACGTATCACCGCCTCCACCAAACGATGAGGCTGCCTAATAGAACGAGGTCGAGGCACTTCAGAAGCCCTCCTTCGTACACCAGAAGTGGTCCTGCGAGAACTACTCGGCTGATCCGGATCCATAATATCTGGACAACAAGTCTCCAAATCACCTCAGAAAGGGTGTGGTAAATTCTTACCTGGAGCTTTTCAAAATGCATTTTATGATTACATGCATGCATGCACTGTTTAAACATACATCTACAGTAGAGTTAAAATGCATGACTACCCAATGCCTACGTTTTGGAAAAATGTTACCATAGCCCCTTTGTAAATGGGACTATCCACATGCACATAGGCATGACTAGGTGGCCATTCAGTAGCACACCTACCAACAGTCATATACATCCTAAATGCATTTAATACATCACAATAAAAAATTCGTAAGTGTAGTCTAATTACCAGGGTTATTTTACTTTTCCACCTTTACTAATTTGTCGTCAAATAGGATAAGAAATGACAGTAAGAGGTTCCAATTTGACTGTTTCAAAAGTCAAATTTTTTTTCACATCATTATGTTCAACATGGTTTAATACTAACATTTACTGTGTTGAATATTTTTTGTAAAGTCATATCAGCATGCATATTCACTATTATGTGTCTAAGTGCATTTCATGTGATAAGTCATTTTTCAATGGATAGAAACTGGAAATAAATACATGCATATGTTACCAAGACAGTGAAGAACGCTTGTATGGTGGCAGAATATGCAGAAAGTTGCCCAAACTCAGCAGGTCTGAAGAAGAGCTCTCAGATTTCCTTCATCGCGCAGCTTGAAAATGACTTATGAAAGTAATCTGCAGGCTTTACATAGCCACGGTTGACCGTAGGTCCACCTGTAATTGATGCAGGTCTACCTGCGACACCCTTACATGGGTCCCACACCTTTGGCTCACTCCAGTTAGAGTTATAAAGGAGGTTTCACAAGCTAAAAAGGCCAAATCAGGAATTAAAACGCTATGCGATTGAGCAGAATAGCCTGAAATCCTTGTTTTCACAGGCCACGCTCTGGCCCCACATCTCACTCATTGGTATTCACCTGCATACAAGGTATACTATACCAATGGCCTCAGCTTTTACAAATCATGCTCAGCAATACCTCACAAAGGTCCGATGCCGTCAGTGCAGGGTCACAACCCTAGAAGTATCCCCGGCGGGGGTTACAACGTCGAAGTTATGAATTAAAGACGTATCCCCGACGGGGGTTACAATGCCGAAGTTATGAATTAATGAAGTATCCACGGCGGGGGTTACAACGCCGAAGTTATGAAATAATGAAGTATCCCTGGCGGGGGTTACAATGTCAAAGCTACGAATTGATGAAGTATCCCCGGCGAGGGTCACCACGCAAAACTTTCAAATATCTACGTATCACCGGCGGGGGTTACAACGCAATTCAACCATTGATACACACATCAATGAAGGTCAAGCAACCTTAACGTTATTTTAGTCGATAGCAAGTAAACCCATCGAAGCAACTTATCCATATCAAAGTAACCCCGGCGGGATCACAACGCGGTACAACCATTGATACACACATCAATGAAGGTCAAGCAGCCTTGACAATGCACCCAGCAGGGATCTATCCGGTGATACACACATCATTAAAGGTCAGGCAACCCTAACAAGTACATACTGTTGGCATTAACTCCGATAGGATGGTGGGATATGTTATACACATCCTCAAATAGACAAAGCTTTCTCCCCACAGATCTCTTGTACACAAGAGGCACCTCTATGGAGTAGAAGTCTGTGTCTAGGATTCATGACTTTGGTGATATCCCCAACGTCAACATCCTTGAAGACTTGGATCGCATGTCCAAGACATCACTGATTTTCATCCCAACAGGATTAACAGGGAACTGGAAATCATCTCATTCATGCATCATACATTTGCATCATGTTGCTGCACATAGCATCATGTTTATCTTGTTGCATTTTAAGTGTCTAGGATTCTTTATCATATCCATGCCTTGCATTGCATGAATATGATAAAGAGGGGCATCTGTAGACACTCGAAATTTTCTGCATACATGTTACTAACATTGCAGGAGGGGATAATTGTCTTTCGGAGATAACCCTGGAAGACGGCTCACATCCATTCCGGATACTATCGGAAGTTCAGTCTCAACCACGGAACACACACGGGGAGTATCATTTCCAACCCCGGAACACACACCAGGAGGATCATTTCCAACCTCGGAGATAACCCCGAGTTTCGTCCTTGGAAATAACCCCAAGAAATGCTGTTACAGTTCCGGCGATAACTCCAAAAATGCTTATTTCAAGTGAATGTGATCAACTTCAATCTCAGACCTCCTACCGAGGCACTCATACCTCAGACCCGGAGCTAACACCGGGCAGACAGACACTCTTACAGATTACCTTACAGCATTTAAACACCTGCAGTAGTCCAATCTCAGATGTAACCCTGAGCAACGTCTGCTTTTAACTCAAACCGGAGATAACCTCGGTGAGGAGTCAAACGTCATCTTTCCACCTCAACACCTGCGCGTCATCTCAACACTTCATACATACAACAATATCCTATAAGAACCAATGAGTTCCAATCCCAAGTGACAATTACGCGTGGCAGCACACCGGATAGAATTTGAAGCTTGAAGACCATGGGCATGGTCCCCTCTTCCTGACTTCGTACAACCTCTAATCCATGTCATTGCGTAACTCTCGACACAAGCGGTCCGAAGAAGGTCTTATATCCCTCGTTCGGATGCTCGAATTGAAGTTCTGCAAGTTCGAAAGGCAGACATTCTGATCAACTGAGCCAGGGCACCGAAAGTACCAGTAGTGCATCTCAGGGTACAGCAGCATACTACTGGCTCCCCCTCTATAAATAGAGGGCTTGGGGTGGCCATTTGAAAAAGAGAAAAGGCGAGGAAGCCCTGTCCAATTTGTTATGTACACACCCCATATTGAGTGTTTCCTCATTTTAAACACATGTTCGCTCACATATAGCTATACATTTACTGGCGGGAGCTGATTGTTTATCCATATAGAGTCATAGAAGTCTACATTGGCAGCCCACTGTAAGCCTTCTCACACTCTATAAAGCCTTTCTCTTCATCTTTGCACACACTATATTACACATTGAGAGTCGTGTTGTGTATGTATGTATGCAGGACTTTCTATTCTCGTGATTTTCATTATATTCGTGATATATATATATATATATATATATATATATATATATATACTTATTTATGTATATATTTATATATGGACTAACATTATCGAGTTATATATATTTATGTATATATAAATATATACATAAATAAGTATATATATATATAAAACTGCATTGTTTATTACATCCGATGAGCCCGGATTTTATATAGGTGTTGTTTATCGCTTTTATATATATATATATATATATATATATATATATATATATATATATATATAATTGTTGTCGGACATATCCGATGAGCCTGGATTTTATATTCGGTGTGTTTACTGCTTATATATATATATATAAATTTTCATTTCTGTCAGGCCTAGAGTTTACTTCGAGGCCTTTTACTGCTTTATTTACATTTAGTCCCGCCTGGAGTTTATTTCGTGGTGGTTGATCGTATTTACTGCTTTATTTACATTTAGTCCCGCCTGGAGTTTACTTCGTGGCGGTTGATCGCATTTACTGCTTTATTTACTTTTCTGATCCCCCATGGAGTTGCTTCATGGTGGTTGATCATGTCCATATATATATATTTATCGCTTTTATATATTTACATTTCTGATCCCCTATGGAGTTGCTTCGTGGTGGTAGATCATGTCTGTATATATATATTTATAGCTTTTATATATATAACTACTTACTGCTTTTCATATAAAATGTGGTATCATGTGAGCCTAAGAATCATGTGATCATGATTGATCTACTAAATCTAGATTCGGGCCTCGTGATGGATATTTTCAATTGTAAATGTTTTATACATTATTTACTGATTATCGAATTTCCTTGGATGGTCATCATGCCCATGAGGAGTTCTAAGATCATTGTATATTATTTTCTCGAAGATGCCTCGCATCTTGAAAATAAAAGCAAACAAGCAGAACATTTAATAATAAAATGGAAGTATGAACAGGTCTCAATTCCTATTAAGCACAGGGTTTGAAAAACCACTTTTACAAAACTTCATTGTTATATCTTGCTTAAAACTGAATTTTTCTATAAAATTCAAACCTTTTATATATAGGTGCGAATGAGGCCTCGCACTACTTTCAAATAATTACACATTAATCCACACACACACACGCATTCATATAACAGTTTCTTAAAAAGTGGCAGTCACCGTGGCAACACGGATGTCGGGGGGTGCCTAACACCTTCCCTCCGCATAATCAAGCCCCCGAACCTAAAATGAATCTCGGTTTCACAGACCCGTTTAGCAGTGTCACATCACTGGGTCAATGTGCAAACCTTTTTCGGTTGCATTGGTACAACTAGTTAAAAACACCAACTGGCGAATCTTAAAGTTAAATCGTCGACATTACACATGTCGGACCTTTTTCACTTGTTTTTTCAAACAAATCTCACCTAACATGAGAACACCAAAGAACAAGTAACGAAAAGGGACAACTAAAAATCCTGACGTCGACACTAACTCTAAACAATTGTTCGCCCAGGAAAGACTCATTAATTAACACTTTATCTGCCTTGTCTTGATCCAGATTCTCCAATCTCGAAAAGTGGTCAGCCACCTAATTTTCTGTCCCCTTCTTATCTTTGATTTCTAAGTCAAACTCTTGAAGGAGTAATATCCAGCGAATCAGTCTAGGCTTTGCATTTTTCTTGGAAATAAAGTATCGAATAGCCAAATGGTCGGTGTAAACCACCACCTTAGTCTCAATCAAGTACGAACAAAATTTATCAAAAGCATACACAACCGCAAGTAGTTCCTTCTCGGTCGTGGTGTAATTAAGCTAGGCATCCATCAATGTCTTACTCTTATAGTAGATCGCATGAACAATCTTATCTATGCATTGTCCCAGAATAGCCCCTACATCAAAATCATTCATATCACATATTAATTCAAATGGCATGGTCCAGTCTGGTGCTACGATCACAGGTGTTGTCGTTAATTTCATCTTTAGCTGGTCAAACACTGATAAACATTCTTCATCAAATCTAAATGGTACATCTTTCTCCAACAAACTACATAAGGGTTTTGAGATCTTAGAAAAGTTCTTTATAAATTAGCGGTAGAATCCCGCATGTCCAAGAAAACTACGAATCCCCTTTACTGATGTCGGTGGTGGTAGATTTTCAATTCTCTTTAATTTGGCTCGATCCACTTTAAACCCCTTTTCTGATACTGTATGCCCAAGTATGATTCCTTCTTGAACCATAAAGTGACACTTTTCCCAATTAAGCACAAGATTAGTTTCCACGCATCTTTTAAGTATCATCACCAAATTATTTAAACAACTGTCAAAGGAATCCCCAAATACTGAAAAGTCATCCATGAATACCTTTACGTTACGTTCCACCATATCTCAAAATATTGCCATCATGCATCTCTGAAAACTTATCGGTCCATTACATAGTCCAAATAACATCCTCCTAAAGGCAAAAGTGCCATATGGGCATGTAAACGTTATCTTCTCTTGGTCCTCTGGTGCAATAAAAATCTGATTGTAACCCGAATAGCCATCTAGCAAACAATAATATTCATGTCCCGCTAATTTATCTAACATCTGATCAATGAAAGGCAATAGGAAATGATCCTTGCGGGTTGCCTTGTTGAGTTTCTTCTAATCCATGCAAACCCTCCATCCGGTCACTGTCCTTGTCAGTATCAGCTCATTGTTTTCATTAGTCACTACTGTCATACCAACCTTCTTTGGGACACACTGTACCGAGCTTACCCATGAGCTATTAGAGATAGGGTAAATTACCCAAGCGTCAAGCCATTTTAGAATTTCCCTCTTTACTACCTCTTTCATGATCGGATTGAGCCTCCGCTACTGTTCCACTATCGGCTTAACATCATCTTCTAATAATATCTTGTGCTTACAAAGTGACGAGGTTATCCCCTTGATATCAATAATGGTCCATCCAATCGCGGTTTTATATTCTTGGAGAACCCTCAACAGCTTACTTTCCTGCGTTTCATTAAGTACAGACGAAATAATGATAGGTAAAGTAGATGAATTTCCTAAAAATGCATACCTTAGGTGTTTAGGTAAAGGTTTGAGTTCAAGTGTGGTTGGTTCCTCTAGTGATGATTTCATTTGAACAGATGATTTTTTTTTTGAAGATTCTAATGGCTCAAATGGTATTTTGAATCTACTCACTCTAAGCAAAACACCTAAATTCTACAGGTACTCAATTAATTCTGAATCATCCTTGTCGTTGTCGCCCATCAAGGTAGTTTCTAATGGATCAGTATGCAACATTCTCACAAAGTCATCATCCACAACTCTCTCAATCACCTCCATCCGGTAACATTCTTCATCATCCTTAAGGAATTTCATGGCTTTAAACACGTTGAATGTCACTTCTTGATCTTGAACCCTCACTATAAATTCTCCTTTTTGTACATCGATGAATGTTCTACCAGAAGCCAAAAATGATCTTCCTAAGATGATGGGAATATCATTATCTTCCTCGTAGTCCAGAATGATAAAGTCAGCAGGAAAGATAAACTTATCCACTTTCACTAGTACGTCTTCCATTATTCCCCTCAAATATGTTACCGACCTATTTGCTAGCTGTAGAGAGATGTTTGTCGGTCTCGGTGCCAGCAATCCCAATTACGTATAAATTGATAAAGGCATCAAATTAATGCTTGCACCCAAATCGTACAAACATCTACTGAATGACAAGTTACCAATGGTACAAGGAATGATAAAGCTTCCCGGATCTTTTAACTTTGGTGCTAGCTTTTTCTGTAAAATGGCACTAAACTCCTCGGTTAATGCTACTATCTCGAAATCCTCTAACTTCCTCTTCCTTGATATAATATCTTTCATAAATTTAGCATAACTTGGCATCTACTCCAAAGCCTCCGCAAATGGTATATTAATATGCAATTTCTTAAAAACTTCCAGAGACTTGGAGAACTATTTATCTAAATTTTGCTTCTTGAATCACTGTAGATATGGAATTTGTGGAACTCCTACTGCTTTATCAGCCTTCTTTTCCTCAACTGCTTCTTTAACTTTTTTCTCACTTTTTGCCTCATTTTTTAGATTTTTGGCACATTTCTCATTCAATTGTTTCCCACTACGTAGCGTAACAGCTTGGCATTATTCTTAGCCAACTCTAGGATTTTTTTTAGTATCACTCGGAAGAGCCCCTTGAGGTCTACTATTCAAGGCACTTGCAAGCTGCCCTACTTGATTTTCTAAATTCTTTATTGCAGCCGCCTGAGTTTTCATTGCTGCCTCATTACCCATTAAGTATTTCATAAGTAACTCCTCTAAAGCTGTTTTCTTTTCGAGTTGCAGAACTGACTGTGTGACGTCCCCAAAATAGGTATACATCAACCATCTTGAGTCGCCAAATACATGGTACAAAATTCAAATACAACTTAATAATACAATTGTTGTGTAAAATACGACAAGACATAAATTGAGAGTTTTAAAACGAATATTATCTTCTAGACAGTATTCAACTCAAATGGAGTTCTCAATACATTTATTGTCACACTATTTCATAGAATAGTGAGGACTACTAATGCTATCATCTGGACCATCACTCCGTTCCCCGACTAGTCCCGGCTACGTTCTCTTTTCCTGAAGAGGACAATGAAAGCAAAAGGGTGAGCTCAACTAGCCCAGTAAGAAATATTATGACTAAGATAATGCAGAATAATTTATCGTTAGCCTTCAACAGTGTTAAACTTATAAAATATAACAAACATCAAGTTTAACTGCAGCGGAACAAGTAATCCATTAGAATAGTCAAGTAGAGAATAAAATCTACTATCTTCTATGATTTAAAATATTTTTCATCACTTTTATCGCTGAGACTCAGCTAAATAAATAATCCACATCATCGAATCACCCCTGCACTATGGCCAAGGATATTCTTTAGTATCATGACCACAAATTATCCATGCACTACGGGCCAAGGATATTCGTGTATTCATCAATGGTCATGATCATGCCAACAACTGTCCATCAATGCACTACGGGCCAATGAGGACTTTAACCACATCATTTGTAACATTATGGTCATGATTATACCGAATAATCCCTGGTCATAATCATACCAAGTCCATCTATGCACTATAGGCCACAGATAACTTTCAACATAATATAAACATGAAGATGATGACAATGATATAAGAATTCAATAAAACAAGTTCAAGGATAAATTTTTAAAGATTTATAATTTAATTTATCCAGAAATCAATAACGTCCAAATTGTCAACATGATCATCGCCAGGAGTAAAATTCAAGAATAATATTGTACCAAAAATAATTTGGACCGAAAACGAATCAATTTTATCATGAATAGTACCCCGGGTGAATAGTACTCTAGTGAATAGTACCCCGTGAATAGTACTTCGGGAATAGTAACCCCGTAAATAGTACTCCGGCATGAAAAAGTTAAAACTTATCAAGAATGCTCAGAATAATATTTCCATGAAAAGATACTGGATGAAGCATAAATATCAAGGATATTCTACTAATTACATAGTATAGAAGACAAAATTTTAACAAAACGAGTATAGATTTCAAAATCTGAAACAAAATAATATTACTTACATACTACAGAGTATAAAAGAAAATATTATTTCAAGTGAATATTGAACAAAAATAACATCCCTTACCTTGAAAAGAAGAGTATTCCAACTGGTATGGCAGGGATATTCTTGAAGAAAACTTCCACTGTTTTCTACGCTCAAAGCTTTCTAAAACTCTAAAGAAATATGCTCAATATTATAGAAGAAGAATTCTCTGATTCTGGTGTGATTTTCAATTCTAACCTAAGCGCCTATTTAAAGGAAAATGTTAAAACGTCATAAGAGACTAAAATAATAAAATAATAATATATTATAACAAATCAAGTACACCACTTCATTTGAACAAAATGAGCAGCCAACCTTGAATAAAGTTCATCACATGGTTTGAAAAAAAAAAACAAAAGTGGGTCCCACCCAATTTTAATAAAAATTATTTTATTTTCTGAAACTTCTGTAATTCATAATAAATAGCCCTTTTATCAGAAAAATACGAATTTTATGTCCATTCCACACGAAATCTAATTCTCTACAACAACTTTGTAGCTTTAAGTTTTTCCAAATTCCAAACAGAAAATATCTGAAATCCACAAATGGATGATTTTTAACACCTCTTAAAATTCATAACAAATCATATGCTAATTTTAATTGGTTCAAAATTTGTGGACATATACTTAACTTATATATGTATAACATATCCAAAAATTACAACGATCCAACAGTCAGATCAAAATTATCACTCACGCAATATAGCTTTAAGAACACCGATTTGATTTTTTAATACCTCCAATCCGATAAAATACTGATAACACACCTCAACATTAATTCCTTCAATTATAACCACATAAAATAAATATTTTCCTATCTATCATTTATGTCCACATAAAATAAATATTTCCTTATCATATAAATTAATAATTAATTATTCATAAATAATATTACAGAATCACAATAATGGCAACAAGGCTGCTCCCAGGAAAGAGAGGGCTTTCCGATAAGGATTTCTCCTTACTAGCGCGCAATTAGGTGACCAAACCTCTCCTTGACGGAACTTTCTAGACATTGCCAATAATGCTATCTAATAATATTATTCAAATAATATGAATTATTGATTTGATAATGGGAAATACTGTGCAGTGACAATTATTAAAACAACGACAATATAAAATATCAACATAGTAATTATTGAATCAATAAAATAAAATATTGAACAGTAATTATTGTAACAATTATTTAGTAGTGCCTTCTTACGTAAGAATCAATAATTCAAAAATACTGTGCAATACCGTGTAGCTAATCGTGTGAAACAACGCAGACATCGTATTTTAACCACCAGGTATTCCAACAGTGTTAACGGTAACAACTACATCGTTATTTATAAAAAATATTTTTGTCGTTTTCTCAATCTGATAATAATTCCATTTGTGGGGTTCATCAATGATTGTGCCATCGTACGAATATTCCCTGTTAAAACGAATATTCCCCGACCAATCGAATATTATATAACAACTTGCGTACTTTGCAAAATTTATAAATATTACCTACAACTATAACATTATATCAAATTCACTTCATAATATTTAAAATGATATTTATAGAAAATTCATCTCCATTCAAAAAGTTGGGGTCTTACAGACTGATGTTGCTAATTTTGAAATCCTAGAGGATGTGATGGTCGTGGAGCGTACTGCTGATTCTAATCATTCTCTATGCAAAGTTAGGGTCGTTTCCCACCACCGGATTGTAGGTGTTTTGATATGGATTTGGTGGCCGAGTGTAACTACCCATAAACTGTACTGTTGTCGAATTTATTGCACATTGTTCCGTCGAATGTTGCCCCATATATAACTCATATAAAAAAGTTACCTACTGAATATGTACTCCTGTAATGGAATCCATTTTTGTGATGCCCCCAAATTCAGGTAGTTGAAATCCGAACTCGGTGCTTCACGATACCATTTCTATGAGCGGAATAATAATAATAATAATAACAATAATATAACTATCAATCTTAATTTATATATGAGAGTCTAATCCCAAGTACGTAACCTTTAATACATTCATTGCATGATAATTAATAGATATCATTGTCTTAATAAAATTAAACTATTACATAAGATAGCATTGAACTCATTCAGTAACCTTTCCTTTTCCCTTGTTCTTAGCAGAGCCTTCAGGTTGTTCACACTTAGCTGAAAACATTTAAATTAAGCAAGATGAGCATTTGACTGCCCATCAAGTAATAGTAATCAGTAACAGTTAGCTGAAAGGATTAAATGTTTTCTTTGAACGATACTTCTACAACGAATCAACAGTTGTGAAGTGAGCTGAACCAATAATAAACAACATATCATTTCGATTTCAAAATTTTGAAACTATGTACTGACTATAAATGAGGATCAGTCGACAGACTATGAACCTTGTTTTCTATTTTTGAAAAGGTTAAACAGAACGTCATCTGTAAATCGTCATAACTTACAGACACAGGGGTGATCAGCCTGTTATGCCATGTATTGATCAATACTACATAAAAGAATGACATGTTCATCCAGCATATCCGCCTTAGGCGTATAAAAGTTTCCCATGTTCATACTAGTCTAGAATCCGAACCAAAACAATTCAGTTGAATACAATAAAGTTTTATCTTGTTCAACAATATTTTTAAATCTGTGTCTAGCTGAATCAAATAGCTTAGACGACTTTTAAGTCAATATATACATACTGAAAACCAATAAGTATGTACCAACATGTGATAAAATATAATAATTATCCAAGTGAGGTCACTTGTATAACCATGTTTAGAAATTAACGAACAGAATATATATCTTGATCTATAATAACAGAATTAAGGAACTTGTACAACAGATTATATTTTAATAACTTACTTATACGGAATCATTGCATAAGTATATACAAAGTTTAAGATATTTGAACAATGAAATAGAATAGTTTTGATGTTTGTTTATGCATGTCCATTGCATAAAGTAAATGCAAAGATAGGATACTTGCATGGTCTGCTACTTACAGTTATGCAACTTAGTTTTATCTTTTATATCAAGTCATATCATTAATAAGATCATTTATTCGATTAGAATAATATATCATAACATCTAGTACTGCTAATTGCAGTCAGCATATAACCTAATCACATTGCCACATATGCTTAACAGTCATTGGATCACAAACAAACACGTATACAGACAAATTATATAAGTTCGGATCAATTTCTAAAATATTTCGGTGTACTGACGACTTTATCGGTTAATTATCGAGTGTAAAACTCTATCCTAAAGTTCAATATCCATTTAGACTATTTAAATAACAGTCTTATTATTTATAAATGACTTATAATAATTTGTAAACAATTATTATAATTTATCATGATTTTTCAAACATCGAAATCATTATTAAATAATTTAAATATTAAACAATTCTATTATCATTAATATTTAATTAATATTAAAATATTAATGAAACCATTGCTAAAAATATTAAAGTTATTTATAATAACTTAAAATATTTTTAAAGAATTAATATTACCCTTAAATGATTTTTAAAATAATTAAAATCATTTTTAAATAATTACCATTACTATTTAAATATTAATGCATTGTTTATCAAAATATTAAAAGTCATTTATTATAACTTAAAATATCTTTAATTCATTTATACCCTTTTTAAATGATTTTAAATCAATAAAATTATTTTTAAACTATTTATTTAATATAATTAATAATTAAATCTAATATCATTAATATTAATTTATTAATGAAATTTACCTTTAAATATTAAAAGTTATATTTTATAACTTCAAATATTTTTAAACACTTTATTTTCATTTAAAATGATTTTTTAATATTAAATTCATTTTTAATTAATATATTTAATATAATTATTAAATAAATCAAAATATCATTAAAATTAAATAATTAATAAAATTTACATTAAAATATTAAAAGTTATATTTTATAACTTAAAATATTTTTAAATACTTTATTATCATTTAAAATGATTTTAATATAATAAAATCATTTTTAATTAAATTATTTAATATATTTATTAAATAAATTAAATATCAATAATATTTAAATAAATACTAACATTTATGAAAAATATGCCAAATTATCAGAAGTTAATTTTTATAACTTAAAATAATTTTTAAAACTATTTTTGGAATTTTTATAAATTAATTTCTATTTTTAATAAATTTTTTGAAAATTTATATAATTAATAATAATAAAACTGTCGCTAAAGCTTTTAGCGACAAAATCTGTCGCCTTAGGTGTTCTTGAAGCTCAAGAACACACAATGTCAGTTACCAAGTGACCTTGTTTAACCATCTATAGCTGTCAGATCTTGATGTTTCTAGACATGTTTCTGGTCAGACCTTGTAGTACTAATGTAACACTACAAGACCCAACAACAAACATGATCAAACAGCATCACAATAAGGAGATCTAAGCATGCAAAGTGGCTGTCAGAGCTGTTCTTCATTTTTGGGTTAGCCAGAAATGAAGAACAGTTCGAGCAGTCACTTTGGGCTTCCACAACTTGCAATCTGATAAGTAGGTTTTATACCTACTTATTTGGTATCTGTTACTTGAATTAGTTGCTTATATTCATGTGTCTTAGTTACTTTTCATGCATTTTGTGTTCATTTTGTAGGTTATATTTTTGGGAGCGGTGTGAGCGACTATTCGTAAGGAAAAGCCAGGAAAACGCAAAGAAAAGTAATTCAGACATCTTTTGGAGCAAAATATGCAAGTAAATGCAAGAAGGGAATATTGAATGACTTTTAACACTAAGTTGGATGCATGTTCTTGGCTTGGAACTTAGATTATACTGTAGAGCTTCTTCTTAGCTTTCCGGAACATTTTGAATCATCCCAATCGGAGTTCAGATGCGAGAGTTATGGCCTTTTTATCAACTAAGATCAAAGCTAAGAGTTCTCATGTTTGTAATTTACACAACATCTACTTCAAGCTCTATTTCGATTTTGTTCCGGCCAGAATTTCTCAAATCACAAAGAATTAAAGTTGTAGAGCTCGTTAATAGCTTCGATTTGATAGGTCGTGGGCCCCGTAACTCCTCCCGGATCAAAAGTTATAGCCATTTTATTAGAGGACACTGTGGTAGATATTGGACCCCCGCCGGGGCGGGCTTTTCCTTCATAAAACCCCCGCCGAAGCGGGCATAGCAGCTGAAAAACAGTAGGTACCCCTGCCAGGGAGGGCCCTTTAAGCCTTAGGACCCCCGCCGGGGCGGGGGTATGCGCCAAAAACTCGGTTTTTGTCCAAATTTGAGTTCGGGAAGGATTGTTTCGATCCAATTGACTCAAGGACTTCCAAGAGGACTTAAAGACATAAAAAGGCTTGTAAAAGGAGGAGAATAACAAGGATTAGAAGGGAGATTAGAGGAGAAATATGATTCCATTAGATTAGATTAGAGTAGATTAGATCAAAACACTAGTTCTAATTAGATTTGGAGATTGAAGCAACTTGGAGACCATTGAAGATTCAAAGTAGGAGCAAGGAGGGAGCTTCAAATCTACAGACAATAGATTATATCTTCTCATCTTCTTCTATCTTTGTATTTTATTGTTTAATCAAGTGTGGATTCTTAGTTTTAATTCAATGAACTAATTATTTGTTTGAGATTACAATGGATCTTATTGTGTAGTTTATTTTAATATGCTTCGCTATCAATTATTATGTTCTTTTGTGAGGGTTGTCTATTGTGATTTGGACTTAATTGTTTAATTGATTGGCCATCAATTACTGTGATAATCTATATGAACTCGAGAGATGAAGTTTAGATTTAGATCTGATCATGATAGCATGTGTTTATGATTTCTGCATAGATGGAATTTATGATTCGTGTTTAGGATAGAGATATGCCTTTACGCCATATGTAATCTTATAGAGAACTTGTGCTTTAAATCCTTTTTAATTGTAATTCACATAGAGATATAGTGGATTAGTTAATTATGGTGTCTTACTTAATTCTATCATCTATGTATTTGAGTATGGGTATTATGCATCGAGAGGTGGTTTTATCTGCTCTAGTCTTCTTGATTAACAATTCGGATAGAAAATAATTGATGAGAAGTGTGTTAACTTAAATGAAGCAATAAGTGAAGTTGTGACCTTAAATCTCCATAATCTAATTTTTAATTAGTGGTAATTAGAATTAGTTTAGTTAAATAATTTAATTTATAACATTAAATTCATTTGTTTAAATAAGATTGAGTTAGTTACGGGTTAGTACTTGGTGATTTTTATTAAATAATTCCTCGTGGGAACGATACTCTACTTTCACTTTATTACTTATTGACCATGTATACTTGCGTGTTGTGCGTAATTAGATTTTACCCAACACAATCCTTGTATTGTTTTTGTGATTTAATGCTTTCAGTGTGTAGTCAACATGAAAGAGAACATATCTAATACCAAAAACACATATAACAATAACAGAATCAACCGTTAAGATCCGGTCAAACCATGTCAGAGACCATGTTCATATGTTTTTTGGGTTACCCAGAAAACATAATCGTACTGCCTGGTTTGACCGTCCACTATATTCACCCAGTTTGATGTTTAGGAGATTTTAAGGCATAAACATGTAGTCCATATACCAAACATCAACTTAGATACAACTACAAACACAAATCAACAAAAAGAAGAAAGATTTGGGCCCATGAACTTGCTGTTAGAGCTTTTTGGGCAAGTTCATGGCTACCCAGATTCACTTGGTCATGGTCGGTCAACCGACTTTGACCATCAATAAAATGAAATATGTGCATGATTTGGACTTGATTCAAGTTCCAGAGTAAAGTCCACATGACATACTACAACTACAAAGCTTTAAACATACAAAACCAAAAACAGTAAAAGATCTATAAGGTCTGACATTAAGTTAATTTTCCAGATTTTTGAAAACACCAAATTCGAGCCTATAGATATTATGGATCTAACATCTAGCAACCCGGATCATCTAGTTATACATCATACAACATGTTTAACACAAAAAAACTAACATCTAACATGGAAAAACTAACATCATATTTCATTTAGGGTTTTATACCTTTCTTAAGCTATTCTTGAATCTGGCTAATTAACATCACATTGCCACATATGCTTAACAGTCATTGGATCACAAACAAACACGTATATAGACAAATTATATAAGTTTAGATCAATTTTTGAAACATTTCGGTGTACCGACGGCTTTATCGGTTAATTATCGAGTCTAAAACTTTATCCTGTAGTTCAATATCCATTTAAACTATTTAAATAACAGTCTTATTATTTATAAATGACTTATAATAATTTTTAAACAATTATTATAATTTATCATGATTTTTTAAATACCAGAATCATTAATAAATGATTTAAATATTAAATAGTTCTATTATCATTAATATTTAATTAATATTAAAATATTAATAAAACCATTGCCAAAATACTAAAATTATTTATAATAACTTAAAATATTTTTAAAGTATTAATATTACCCATAAATGATTTTTAAAATAATTAAAATCATTTTTAAATAATTACCATTAATATTTAAATATTAATTCATTATTTATCAAAATATTAAAAGTCATTTATTATAACTTAAAATATTTTTAATTCATTTATATCCTTTTAAATGATTTTTAAATCAATAAAATCATTTTTAAACTATTTGATTAATATAATTAATAAATAAATCTAATATCATTAATATTAATTTATTAATGAAATTTACCTTTAAATATTAAAAGTTTTATTTTATAACTTCAAATATTTTTAAACACTTTATTTTTATTTAAAATGATTTTTATATTATTAAAATCATTTTTAATTTATTTATTTAATATAATGATTAAATAAATCTAAATATCATTAATATTAAATAATTAATTAAATTTACATTAAAATATTAAAAGTTATATTTTATAACTTAAAATATTTTTGAATACCTTATTATCATTTAAAATGATTTTAATATAATAAAATTATTTTAATTAATTTTTTAATGTATTTATTAAATAATTTAAATATCAATAATATTTAAATAAATACTAATATTTATGAAAAATATGCCAAATTATCAAAAGTTAATTTTTATAACTTCAAATAATTTTTAAAACTATTTTTGAAATTTTTATAAATTAATTTCTATTTTTAATGAATTTTTTGAAAATTTATATAATTAATAATAATAAAACTATTGCTAAAGCTTTTATCGACAAAATCTGTCGCCTTAGGTGTTCTTGAAGCTCAAGAACACACAATGTCAGTTACCAAGTGACCTTGTTTGACCATCTATATCTGTCTGATCTTGATGTTTTTGGGCATGTTTCTAGTCAGACCTTGTAGTACTAATGTAACAATACAAGACTCAACAACAAACATGATCAAACAACATCACAATAAGGAGATCTAAGCATGCAAAGTGGTCATCGAAATGTTCTTCATTCCCGTAAAGGAAGAAACGATTCGAAGCGATTCGAGCGATCACTTTTAGGCTTCCACAACTAGCAATCCTTGTATTGTTTTTTGTGATTTAATGCTTTCAGTGTGTAGCCAACATGCAAGAGAACAGATCTAATACCAAAAACACATATAACAACAACAGAATCAACCGTTAAGATCCGGTCAACCATGTCGAGAGACTGATGTTATATATGTTTTCGGGTTACCCGTAAAAATGTAAAACACGATCGTGCTTAAATGATAAATCGAAATGGGATGAGCCTCGGATTTTATATCCCCATGCGTTCTATCGCTATATATATATATATATATATATATATATATATATATATATATATATATATATAGCGACAAATCATTTAAATGATAAACCGAGCTAGATCGATATATATCATATGTGTTTACCGCTTTTATATATATATATATATATATATATATATATATATATATATTTACATTTAGTCCCTACTGGAGTTTACTTCATGGCGGTTGATCATATTTATTGCTTTATTTACATTTCGATCCCCATTGGAGGTGCTTGGTGGTTGATCATATCAGATATATATATATATATATATATATATATATATATATATAACTCGCTATCGCTTTTATATAAACTGCAGGATCATGTGAGCCTAAGAATTATGTGATCACAAATTCAGTCTACTAAATCTAGATTCGGTTCACGTGATGGACATTTTCAGTTGTAAGCAGCTTGTAAATTATTCCATGTGTTTGAATTTCCTTAGATGGTTTTCATGCCCACGAGGAGTTTGGCACTTCTATATATTATTTTCTCGAAGATGATTCGCATCTCGAAAATAAAAGTAACCAAGCCGAACATTTAATAATAAAATAGAAGTATGAAAAAGTCTCAATTACTATTGAGCACAGGGTTTAAAAAACCTCTTTTACAAAACCTCATTGCTATATCATGTTTAAAACTGATTTTTTCATACAAATTCAAACCCTTTGTATATAGGTGCGAACGAGGCTTCACACTACTTCCAAATAACAGCACATTGACCCACACACACACAAACACACACTCATATAACAGTTTCTTGAAAAGTGGCGGTCACCGTGGTAACACAGATGTCGGGGGTGCCTAACACCTTCCCTCCGCATAATCAAGCCCCCGAACCTAAATGAATCTCGGTTTCACTGACCCGTTTACCAGTGTCACATCACTAGGTCAATGTGCAAAACTTTTCTCGGTTGCGTTGGTGCAAGCAGTTAAAAACACCAACTGGAGACTCTTACAGTCAAATCGTCGACATAAACATGTCGGACCTTTTTCACTTGTTTTTTTAAACAAATCTCACATAACATGAGAACACCAAAGAACAAGAACAAAAATGGGAAAAATAAAAATCCCGACGTCGACAGGTGGCGAATTTGCTGGGGACTCCAGTAAGAGGGTTTAAGCTGCTACTACAAGCTTTTCAAAACTATTATATGTTTGTGTGTGAATGTTGCATTTATATTTTTTGATGAATGTGTACGAATGCATTTTACTTACTTCACTGCAATATATCTATATGTGATATTAGTGCTTTGCACATGTCATCATTTTCATAAACAGTGAGACATGTTGTATGTGAATGTATGTTGTGTGGTTCCTCCACCAGGAAGCTATCCTATCGGTGTTTGATTACTGGACTCGTAGGAAGACTAATTCCAACGAGGCTCAAAAAAAGCACCACCCAGATTCGCTCCAGTTGAAAGACCAGATTAACTTCCCGTCAAGTAAATTGCCATGATCTAGGAACCTTCATGCCAAAAAGCTGCGAGAGTAACCTAAGATAGGTCAGCCTCTGATAAACCAAACGCAGAGGAAAGTCTCTTCATGCTTTCCATTTTCAATTACTTGTAAAGACAATTACTTGTAATTTCATTCCATCTTAATCTCTATATAATGGAAAATATGAAGAATATGTGTACATGCATATTAAGGCTTGACATGCTATCAAATGACACCCGTTTTCCAGGATAATATTCCTAAAATGGACACATTATGATAGCATATAAACATTTATACATTCCCTGAGACTAAACTACATAAGTTTTTATAGGGAAGCAATTGGTCCCGTTTCCTGTTCAATGTCCAGAAAGGCATTAAGCCAACAACAAAACATGGCTAAAAGTGCCCAGTCTGATCCTACTCTTATCTATCGCGAGGAGTTCAAAAGATTAAGCTATCAAATTATAGTGTTGTTTGTTATGCTCAAAGAACTACACCAATCTACTCAGGGTCCACAAATACCCATCCACACAGAATCCTCTGCCCATGGAGGAACCATTGGCCAAACAATGCCTACTCAATCAGAGTCATCCATACCAGGAGGAAGTCAAGGTATTGGCAAAAAGATAGAAACCCAGATACCTGAACCTCATTCCAATAAAGGAACCAACAAAACCCCTAAAATCACAAAACTCGGGGATGATCGAGAAACTGAGCATATAAGAAAGAAAGTCCAACAAATGGAGGAAACCATCCGGTCAATCAAAGGGGCTGGAACTATGGT
Organism: Panax quinquefolius; assembly: GCA_020205615.1. Lineage (NCBI taxonomy): Eukaryota > Viridiplantae > Streptophyta > Magnoliopsida > Apiales > Araliaceae > Panax > Panax quinquefolius. The sequence goes on along the minus strand of CM035157.1, from coordinate 108,835,474 downwards.
AGTGTCACCTATTCAGATCTCTACATATTCCCAAGGGCTCAATATCCTGATAAATTCAAAGTCCCAGAGTTTGAAAAGTACAATAGGGCAGGCGATCCCTATACGCACCTAAAAGTATATATTGGCGAGTTGGGATCTTATGCTGAAGATGAAAGCCTCAAAATGCAACTTTTCCAAAAAAGTCTCACTGGAGAGGCTAAAGCCTGGTATGCCCGACTTGACAATGCCAAAAACCACAACTGGGAAGAATTGGCCCATGCCTTTCTAAATTAGTACGATTTTCAATCACAAATGGCACCAGATCGATACCAAGTGACTAAAGTCAAAAACCAAAATATTGAATATTTTTGAGAATATGCCCAAAGGTGGAGACATCTAGCAGCGCAAGTCATTCCATCAATGACAGAAACTGAGATGGTAATGACGTTTATTGATATCCAAAAGGCTCCTTACTATTAGAGGATCCTAGCAGGCATAGGAAAGCCATTCTCGAAAATGATCAAACACGGCGAAATGATAGAGATGGGTCTAAAGGTTGGCAATATTAAAGACTTCAGTGCCTTGGAAGCAGTCGCTAAACATATACAGACTGGTAAGTATGCGAGCGATCCCAAGGGGGCATCCGATAAAGGCACTGAAGATGTATCCCTTGTTGTACAAGGAAAGCTAGTAGACCAACTTACAGTCTCCCCATTTTGAAAAAGAGAGACAATCTGCCATATCAACAACAAGCTGCATTTAACCAATTCAGGACATGAAAAGAAAATTTGAGAGAATGGAAAATCGGGTGTTCACTCCACTAGGCGATTCTCTTGAAAATGTATTGGCGATATTGATGGATCATAAGAAAATTATCAAACTAGCTCCACCTCTGGAACAAGGGAGAAAAAGATATATACAATCCAAGCCAGAGATGTGCTTACCACTCAGGGTCTCTAGGACACGATACAAAAGATTGTTGGTCCTTAAAGCATAAAATTCAAAATCTGATCGAAAGCGACAGTATTGTGGTCCAACAACCTGACCAACAAAATGTCAACACCAACCTTCCGTTGCAGCATGATACGGAGGAAGTAAACATGATCGGGTCAGGAAGCGCTTAAATGTATCCAAATTGTAAGTACATACGAAGGATAGAGGAATACCCCCAAAGGCACAGATCAAATGTCCTAAAGTGGGAAAACTCGGAGGAGGGTATGATAGTAATGTAAAAATTAGAGACGATCCAGAATCAAGTAAATCTGCTTGCTAAGCTAATAGTGCAACAACATCAGGATACAAGGCAGTTTTTCACTCAACTATCAAAGAGCCAAGAGAAAAAAGAGGTCAACCATAATGCAAACCCATATCTCTCTATGATGAGCCAGATAAATGAAGAAGATCAAAGCAGGCTAAAAGGAAAAGAAAAGGGGATTGATAAAATTGCTAAAAGATCTCGCCAGCAGAAAAATCGATTGGGGGAATGCGAATTCTCAAAGAAGAAAGATCAAACAACCTCCACAAGAGCCCAAAAATTCACCCCTTTGAGCAAATCAAATGAAGAAATGCTAAACTTTCTGATAAGCGAAGGTTAGATTACAGAGTTGCTGCCTCCTATAAATCCCAAGATAAAGAGTTATGATTCCGCCAATATGTGTTTATACCATTCTAACTCACTTGAACATATGAATGAGGAATGTTGGTCTTTGCGACATAAAATCCAAGATCTCATTGAAAATGAAGAGCTGAAGATAGAATTCCTCATGACCAGAAAAGGCGAAAAGAAAATAAAAAGCTTAATATGTTCACTCGAGACAGGCAGTTCAGAGGTGGTAAAGGCCATGAGCACCAATCCTGGCAAACCACAAGATGGATTAATCATAATGCATCGAATGACAGAGGAGACACGGGAATCCCTAAAGGATATTCCTCCGCCAACATCAAACATCTTCTGGTCCAAAGATAGCAACCACGTTCCTGATTTTATCACCTTGGATGATGAGGAGGAAATACTAATCCTATCCAAGGAAGGAAAAGCCAAAAAGGGAAATTCCTTGCAAGAAATGCAACCACAGTTCGAGGGAGATTTCATGATCGAATCCTCTGAAGCCCAGGAAAAATGCGAAGGAACAGATGAAAGAAAAGATGGAGAGATTGTTGGGGAAGACAACCCATTGAAGAATCCAGAGTTCATCCCTTTTTGCTATGGGTCCAGTTCAAGCGTCCATGAGGAATGTATCGTGATCGGGGATCGATCAAAGGCGGCTATAAGCGAAGATATTCAGAATCAAGAGGTAACCTCTATTACGAGCCTTAAAGGCAACATTACCATTGAAAACTGGACTATCAGGCCTCAACTAGCCAAAAAGATGTAGATCTAGGGGTTAAAGTTATGAGTTCCAGAAGATGTTGGGACGATATCACTTTCTTCGCAGTATGCCTTTTATTTTCCATGCATGTTAATATTGAAAAAATCAAAAAATCAAAAAAATTAAAAAATCAAAAATCAAATCAGTCAGGTTTCAGCTCATGGGGCGAACTACGTCGACCTGATCTCCCCAATACCTGGGAGTATGTAGGCAACCATATTCTATATGGCCCAGTCGCAATAAAAAAAACAAAAACATTTATGCCCTTTCTCTACAAAAACAAAAACAATAAAAACACTTCTACCCTTTCTCAACATAAACAAAAATAACAAAAACATTCCTAGACCCTTCTACATAATTCAATGTTGAACCTCTTACACCAGGTTTGAACTACGCAGACCTGATCTCCTCATCAAGAGGAGTACGTAGGCAACCATTTATAGTGCGATCAAATCAAACAAAAATCCAAAAAACCAAAACAAACACTTCAATGTCATTCCATCAAATCTGACACAAGTCCTAGAATGGAAGAAAGAATGATACACCAAGATAACCAGCAGCGAGGACCTTCAAAGAGCCGACACCCTTAATCACAAGTCTTCATCAAATCAGAATAAAACCAGCAAGGCTAATTACGAGAACAAGTCAGGAACAAAGATTGAGGGCATCCAAAGCCCAAATCTACTACCTTCTCACCATATGGTACACAGGTAAAAGGCTCTTGCAACCTCGTCATCTTATTAGCCTATCTTTCAAAGAAAATATCCCAGACAACAAGCAAGGCTGGGGTAATTTCAAAATTGGCGACAACTCGATGTTGCGATCCTTACAACCAGACCGGGGCAATCTTGGAAACAGCGACAACTCAACACTGGGGAAATTTATCAACAATCCTAAATAGAAAAATGCACCAGTCAGCACAATCAACATGGTACATCGTCATCAGAGCTTCCCTCACATCGTCTCACTAGCGATTCGGTATGATCATTTAGTCTTTTCCAATCATACTATTCTCAGAATTAATAATCCACATGTAAGGTATGACTCTTTCATCTCTTTATAAGCTTTTAGTCTCCATTTACATGCATTAGCATTAATATACATGTAAAGTATTCTTAGAAAAGGATTTTCCTTAACTTGTTATGAATGGGATTAATTTTTAGAAGTGTTCGTGGGGCGAGAATCACGGGAACGATTAGAGATTTAAGACTATTCAACCTTTTAATTGGGCAAGACATCCCAGTTCAAAGCGCTTTTTGGAACAGACTTGAAAAGCCTAAGGGAATAAGACATTGCACAGCCATGAGAAAAAAAATGAATAAAACACGAGAAAGAGCAAAAATGCCCTCGTGGTTGAATAAAAGTATAAATAAATCATGTATTTACCTTAAGACTTGGTAATTGCTTAGCTTTAACTGGAGTGATCATGTTCACAAAAGTAATTGAATTGGAACTAAAATTTTCCTTCTAAGAAGTTTGTTATGTGATTATCTTGAATTGTGGTTGGTTAGAATGGTTAACAAGCACACACGGACAACATGGGTGATGACAGGTTTGGATTGACTAATTGGTTAGAGTTATGGATTTTAACTTGATTGGATATATTGTTTGAGTATTATTGGTATCTTTGAGGCCTGTTGCTATATATCATACTGATTTATTACAGGGTTCATAGGTATATTAGAAAGTAGATCATGAATATGCATTCATTTAGTTGAGTTATTTTGTTTATTTTTAGTTCTTTTGTGTTTTTGCTTGAGGACAAGCAAAGGTTTATGTTTGGGGGTATTTGATGAGTGAGTTTTATACACATGAATTGGATACATTCGGGCTTAATTTATTGTTGTTCTCAAGTCTTTTAGAATAGTTTTTATGTGTTTATGTCTATTCATGCATGTTTTATGTTGTTTTGTAGGAATTGGGACAAAAGTTACTTGGATCAACGTTCGGGGTGGCTAGATTGGCATTTTTGGCTGGCCATTTACACAGCAGTCACTTCAGAGCCAATTTGAGTATAGTTTCGGACCTTATTTTGAAACACTAAAGAATATAAGTTGTATATCTACTTCTCCTCTTTCTGGATCATCTTGAATCATCGAAATCAGAGTTCGGACGAAGAAGTTATGGCCATTTTCCCAAAGGATGACGGAGCAGAAAATGTCAGAAAAAGTGGCAGCGTCGGGTCGCCCATTTTTGGCCTATGCCCAGCGCCGGGGCGCTGGGGAGCAGTGATTGAGCGTCGTGCCCAGCGCTGGGGTGATGAGAAAGGGCTTGGTGATGGTTTGGACGCGTTTTGGGGCGAATTTTGACACCTTTTTGACTCCAAATTGGATTGGGTTTGTTTCTAAGCTAAAAATTGGACTTGTAACCTATAAATACATGATGTAAGGCATAAAATAATGGGATATTACATAGATTAGACTAGATTAAACACTCCATTAAATTAGAATCTAAACCCTAATTCTTGGTTTTAATTCATTAATTATGAACTAACTCTTTTATTAAGATTTTAATTGAACTTTTTATGGCTATGAATCAGTTATTCATTATATTCCAATTATTTATGTTGAAGTGAATTGTTCATCTTGCCTTATGCTTATTGATTAATTATCTGATCAAGAATTACCTTGTTACTCTAGAAGGAATTGAGAGAGGAATTTAGGGTTAGAAACGGGCTTGGTGACATGTGACTTAGTTATTTGCACAAAGGAATAATTAGGTTTGTGAATAGAATGAGAATAACTATTTGCCGCATGTAACACATAAGGAATTGGGATTGTAGTGAGTTTAATTCAATTGTTTTGCATAGAGATATAGCAAAATTAATCTGGGTTAAATAGAAGGCAAATGAACACTTGAGAAAGGGCTTTTGGCATTTGAGAATTCCTGTTAACAATTCAGTAGACATAATAATTGGGATAATTGGATAATTGGTTTATAGTTCATAATTGGGGATATTGGAGTCTTAATCTTTATTTATCTGAATTCATTCGTTAAAGTCTTAGTTTGAATTGATTAATTTAGTTTTCTTAATTAGAAAAATCACAATTTATTATTGTTTAAATAAAATTGATTTGGTTAAGAGTTAGTAATTGGTAATTTTTATTAAATAATTCCTCGTGGGAACGATACTCTACTTTCACTTTATTACTTGTTTACCGTGTATACTTGCACGTATTCATTGATTGCGAAATCGATCAACAAGTTTTTGGCACCGTTGCCGGGGAATTAATTTAATAATTATTTACCAATATTAATTTCAATCAAACTAGTCTTAATTTAAACATTTTTATTTTTATTTTTAATTCTCTTCTTATATTTCTCTTATTTCAGGTACCATGGATGAGTTTGAGTATCAATGGCCATACACGTTCTTGGCCCAACCAAGGGAAACAGGGATTGATGGACTTAATACATTTTCTGCATTGTCAGCACAGATTGAGACACTTTCGAGGAGTTTAGAAGCTTTTGAAGCTCAACATCGTCAAAATGTGGTGGTTACTTGTGATTATTATGCTGGAAATCATATGAGTCATCAATGCGCCATCAGTTTCGAGCCGGTACAGTATAGTGGTGATTACCCCAACAATTATGTCTATCCCAACAACTATCATCAAGATTGGGGGTATCACACGGATTTTTCATGGAGTAACAATCAAGCTCAAGCGCCGAGACAACAAAATACATTCGAATTTCAAAATCAGACACAACAACCAGATCGGAAATCAAGTTTTGAAGAAGCCTTGGATAGATTTATTAAAGCTTCTGAAAAAAAGAATGAGGAAAATGAAAAAAAAATTAATCAAATAGAGCTAAATTTGCAAATCCAAGGTGCGTCGATAAAGAATCTGGAAAATCAAGTGGGACAGATAACACATGCGTTGAACAACCGTCCTCAATACACTTGGCTCTATGACATGGATGATTTAGACCGATGATGAGCCCGAACCAAATCAAGAACCGGATGTGCCAAATGATATAGATGTTGAAAGAGAGGAAAGACTTGGAGACCAACAAAAGGAGATCGTCAAAGATCTAACTTCGAGTACCAACGAAGATGAGCCAATTTTGATAGTGTCCCATGTACCTTCTCCACCAAAATTCAAGAATCCGGGCAAATTTGCAAAACCATGCCCAATCGCGGTCATGTAATGTCATTTCAAAAGCTCTTTGTGACATAAGAGCTAGTACAGTTGTGGAGTCATGGTGGGATGAAAAGGAGAATATAGAGGAAGATTCCATTATGTTTATTAAGCTTCAATGCCCTAATCTGATCATCGACATAATGGAGAAAACACCTAGTTTTTGGACGTTCTTAACGGGGAACATATCTACAAAGAGCATGCTAGGTGACTTAAATTCAATAGCCATTTCAAATGGGAACCTCCCAAAAGAGACATTGCTACTGATGGATGGAGGGTTCCTCAATTTTTGTAGGGGAATTGGATAGAGAATTGAAGAAGCCAAGCTGAGACTATAAAACAAGTGCTTATTGGGAGGCAACCCAAGTTTAATTTTTATTTTTATTTTTTTTATTAGGTTTTATATTAGTAGTTTTGAATGTGCATTTATTTAGGATTTAATAAATATGTTTCTATCATGGTTTACAGGTTATTCAAGTCAAATTCAAGTGTGGTGCCCAATTTGTTCCATGTGCCTAAAGATATTCTCCAAACTACTGGGACAATGAGGAAGATTGCTATATTTTCGTGGAAGTCCTCTGCTTTAATTTTTTTCTATTTCAGCCATTGAGGACAATGTCTAGTTTAAGTTTGGGGGTACTTTAGTGTTGTATTGCATATAGTTAGTTATCTGCATAGTAGTTCATTTTTTTTATGTGTTAGCATTGTTTTTTTTAGGTTGCATATAATACATGGTAGTTATTTGCATATTCATATATGTGTTGCATTGCATTTTTTTTATTTTTTTGCATGAATCTGTGTGATCGGTTGGTGTGGTCTTAGCTCGGCCTATGATAAGATTGGTATTAAATGTTAACTTGAACAAAGGTTGATAATTGATGATGAGTTCTAATTTTAATCATGATGATAATCGAGCTCCGTCCAAAACTTATGTAACCGGTTAGCACTTTAAGTTTAACTGTTTTAATCCACTTGGTTCAAGGGTTTCATAATTTATTTCTGAGGGAAAATCTTTGTTAAAATTTAAGGAAATTAGTGAACTGGCAGTAAAGGTTGGAATGACGTAAAAGCTTGAGTTTGGGGGAATCTATGGGATATATATATATACAAAAGAAAGAAAAAAGAAAAGAAATGAAAAAAAGAAAAAAGAAAAAAAAAGAAATGCTGAAAAGAAAAAAAAAAGAATATACAATCAAGAAAAAGAAAAAAAGAATAAACATCGTGGCATGCTTGTCTAGTTTTGTGGCCTTTGTTACTTGAGTAAGTAAGCCCGAGGGGATTGTCTTTATACCTAGCGCCCTAAGGTCTTAATGGCTTGGGAGTCGTTGGTCGAAAGCTCGTTAAGGTAGCATTGAAAAGCCTAAGGGAATAAGACATTGCCCAGCAATGAGAAAAAAAATGAATAAAACACGAGAAAGAGCAAAAATGCCCTCGTGGTTGAATAAAAGTATAAATAAATCCAATATTTACCTTAAGACTTGGTAATTGCTTAGTTTTAACTGGAGTTGTCATGTTCACAAAAGTAATTGAATTGGAACTAAAATTTTCCTTCTAAGAAGTTTGTTATGTGATTATCTTGAATTGTGGTTGGATAGAATGGTTAACAAGCACACACGCACAACATGGGTGATGACAGGTTTGGATTGACTAATTGGTTAGAGTTATGGATTTTAACTTGATTGGATATATTGTTTGAGTATTATTGGTATCTTTAAGGCCTTTTGCTATATATCATACTGATTTATTACAGGGTTCATAGGTATATTAGAAAGTAGATCATGAATATGCATTCATTTAGTTGAGTTATTTTGTTTATTTTTAGTTCTTTTGTGTTTTTGCTTGAGGATAAGCAAAGGTTTAAGTTTGGGGGTATTTGATGAGTGAGTTTTATACACATGAATTGGATACATTCGGGCTTAATTTATTGTTGTTCACAAGTATTTTAGAATAGTTTTTATGTGTTTATGTCTATCCATGCATGTTTTATGTTTTTTTGTAGGAATTGGGACAAAAGTTACTTGTATCGACGTTCGGGGAGGCTAGATTCGCGTTTTCGGCTTGCCATTTACATAACAGTCACTTCAGAGCTAATTTGAGTATAGTTCCTGACCTTATTTTGAAACACTTAAAGAATGAAAGTTGTATATCTACTTCTCCTCTTTCCGGATCATCTTGAATCATCAAAATCGGAGTTCGGACGAAGAAATTATGGCCATTTTCCCAAAGGATGACGGAGTAGAAAATGTCAGAAAAAGTGGCAGCGCCGGGGCGCCCATTTTTGGCCTATGCCCAGCGTCGGGGTGCTGGGGAGCAGTGTTTGAGCGTCGTACCCAGCACTGGGGTGATGAGAAAGGGCTTGGTGATGGTCTGGACGCGTTTTTGGGTGAATTTTGACACCTTTTTGACTCCAAATTGGATTGGGCTTGTTTCTAAGCTAAAAATTGGACTTGTAACCTATAAATACATGATGTAAGGCATAAAATAAAGGGATATTACATAGATTAGACTAGATTAAACACTCCATTAAATTAGAATATAAACCCTAATTCTTCATTTGCCATTGGAGATTGAAGCAAATTGAAGAACACTGAAGATCAAGAGCAAAGAAGCAAGAGGGAGCATCGATCATTCGACAATGATTCTATTCTCTTCTCTTATCATACTTTTATCTTTTAATGTCTATTGAATTGTGGATTCTTGGTTTTAATTCATTAATTATGAACTAACTCTTTTATTAAGATTTCAATTGAACTTTTATGGCTATGAATCGCTTATTCATTATATTCCAATTATTTATGTTGAAGTGAATTGTTCATCTTCATTTTTATGCTTATTGATTAATTATCCGATCAAGAATTACCTTGTTACTCTAGAAGGAATTGAGAGAGGAATTCTAGGGTTAGAATCGGGCTTGGTGACATGTGACTTAGTTATTTGCACAAATGAATAATTAGGTTTGTGAATAGAATGAGAATAACTATTTCACGCATGTAACATATATAAGGAATTGGGATCAGAAGCGAGTTTAATTCAATTATTTTGCATAGAGATATAGCAAAATTAATCAAGTTAAATATAAGGCAAATGATCACTTGAGAAAGGGCTTTTGGCATTGGAGAATTCCTGTTAACAATTCAGTAGACATAATAATTAGGATAATTGGATAATTGGTTTATAGTTCATAATTGGGGATATTGGAGTCTTAATCTTTATTTATCTGAATTCATTCATTAAAGTCTTAGTTTTAATTGATTAATTTAGTTTTCTTAATTAGAAAAATCACAATTTGCGATTGTTTAAATAAAATTGATTTGGTTAAGATTTAGTAATTGGTAATTTTTATTAAATAATTCCTCGTGGGAACGATACTCTACTTTCACTTTATTACTTGTTAACCGTGTATACTTTGTAAGACCCCAGCTTTTATAAATAAAGAGGAATTTTCTATAAATATTATTTTTTAATATTATGGAATAAATTTGATATAATGTTATAGTTGTGGGTAATATTTATAAATTTTGCAAAGTAAGCAAGTTGTTATAAAATATTCGTTTGGTTGGGAATATTCTTTTTGTTTGGGAATATTCGATACGACGGCTCAATCATTGGTGGACCCTAATAACGAAAAAGTATTGTCGTAGTTAGAAAAACGACAAAATTATTTTTCTATAAAAATAACGGCAGAGGTGTTACTCATAAAAAACTGCTGAACTACCCAAAGAGTAAAAGTACAAAGAATAATGCGTAGTTGTATAGTAGCACACGATAGTGATTATTGATGCTTACGTGAGAAGTCACTCAACTATGCTCAATTATTGCTACGAGAATTGCTTTGATCATATCTCTTATATTATTGATTCAATTTTGTCAAGATTATCATCAGATAATATGTTATAGTATTAAATTATTAATTGAGACGACAAGTTATAAATGATTAATAATTGTTGAAAGATTAAATATGTGTTGATTAAAATAAAATGATTTGTGGTAATATTTATTCAATCCTTGATGTATATAAAGAGTCTCATTATGAGACGTTTGTGGTAAGGTTGATTATTTTATGGGGGCCCCATATGTCATCATCTAAGAGTCCTTCGTCAATAGTAATTACCTTTGTGAATAGTAATTACCTTTGTGAATAGTAATTACCTTCGTCAATAGTAATTACCTTTGTGAATAGTAATTACCTTTGTGAATAGTAATTACCTTCGTCAATAGTATTTACCTTCGTCAATAGTAATTACCTTTGTGAATAGTATTTACCTTTGGGAATAGTAATTACCTTCGTCAATAGTATTTACCTTCTTCAATAGTAATTACCTTCGTCAATTGTAATTACCTTCGTCAATAGTAATTACCCCTTCGCAAATAGTAGTTGTCCCTTCAATATTACCAAGAGTTAACTGCCTCTTCGGTGTTCCAAGGGTTAATTACCCCTTCACAAATAGTAGTTGTCTCTTCAATATTACCAAGAGTCATTTTGACCCTTCGTTAAGACCAAGAGCCACCCTCAGTTTTTCTATAAATAGAAAGCTCATTCCTTCATTATTTCTTAAGAATTCACTGAAACTCTAGAGAGAGAAACTATAGAGAGAAAGAAGAAAAGTATTTTGCTACTTCACTTTTCCAATATTCAACTCTTCTAAGGTAGGGAATATTATTTGTTGTACTCGTAAGGGGTGTTATTTTTTATTCATGAAGAGAACTTCTGTTATTCCATTCCTTATTATTCTATTGGAATAACTTGTAAAAGTGGCATACCCTATACATGACCAGATATGCGAATACCCTATACTTGGTGAAATCCTTATATTATTCCATTCTTATTTATTCTCATTGAATAACTCAGTATATCTTGAATCCCTATACTTGGTGACATTCTTCTATTATTTTATTATTAGATTTGAACATCCTTGTCAGGTTTTACGTGGGATTCGGTTAAAATCTTTATTATTCTCGGTCTTTATTATTCTATTGGAACATCCTGTCAGTTGCTTTACGCCGGAATTCGGTTAAAATCTTAATTATTCTGTCTTTATTATTCTATTGGAATATCTCGTCTCGTGTGTTATACACAATAAACCCGGTTCCGCTTCTTTATTATTCTCGTATTTATTATTCGTTGAATAACTTTATACATGCGGCAGTACCGCATGCATGGTGATTTCTTTTGTTATTTCATTCGCTTATTATACTCGGTTGTTTAAAATTTTGACTTCTATACTCCATGAATTTAGTGGAATATCCTTCGATATTTGCGCTTCATCCAAAGATTTTTCATGAAAATATTTTTCCGAGCATTCTTGAATTTTACTCTACAAAGCAAAGATCATGTTGACAATTTGGACGTTATTAGTTCTGAATAAATTAATTCGTAAACTTGTTTTATTGAATTATTATGTCATTGTCATCATCCTCATGTTATATTATGTTATCTTTGGCTTACGTGCATAGATGAACTTAGTATGATTATGACCGAGGATCATTCGGCAGATAATCATGGCTTGATATAAATGATGTGACAAAAGTCCTCATTATTTTGTAATGCGTTGATGGATAGTTTTGGTATGATTATGACCGGGGTGATTCGGTATAGATAGTGACCATTATTGATAATTTGATGAAAATCCTTGACCGTGGTACGTGGATGATTAGATATTGTGGTTTATTCATTAAACCGAGTCTTAGTGATAAAATTGATGAAAACCTTTTAAAACCTAAAAGATAGTAGACTTTATTTTCTACTTGACTCTTTTAATGGATCAGATATTCACCGCAGCTTAAACCGGTTGTCTATTGTATTTTATCGGTTTAACATTGTTGAAGACTATTGATAATTTATTCTACATTATCTTAGTTATAATATTTTCATTGGGCTAGTTGAGCTCACCCTTTCTTTTCTTTGTTTCTCTTGAGAAATGAGAATATAAATGGGGACGAGTCGGGAAAAGAGTGATGGTCCCAAGATAGCATTAGTAGTCCTCACTATTACGTTAAATAGTGTGACAATAAATGTAATGAGGACTCTTGAGTATGGATATTGTCTAAATGACAATATTCCTATTAGAACTCTCAGTTTATGTATTGTCGTATGTTACACGACAGATGTATAATTAAGTTTGTATTTGAATTTATGTACCATGTAAGTGGCGACTCAAGATGAGTGACATATACCTAATTTTGGGGGCGTCACATACTTGCACGTATTCATTGATTGCGAAATCGACCAACATCTGCACTTTACGATTGCCATGACTCTTAGTTGTGGGGTATGAAGCTATGGCAAAAATAATGGCAAATAATAAAAAGATAAAAGATACGTCGCTAGCCTAATGTCTCGAATTGTGGCCTAGGTTACTCAAGTTATTAAGCCTGAGGGGTATCTTTACACCTGGTGCCCTAAAGCCATCTGGTTTGGGAGTCATCGGCCTAACGCTCGTTACATTGGGTAATGTAGTGCCTAATAAAACGAGCATTACAAAAGGCAAAACCTGAGCATATCCAAATTGTGGCGTAGGTTACTCGAGTAATTAAGCTCGAGGGGTGTCTTTACACCTGGTGCCCTAAAGCCCTCTAGTTTGGGAATCATCGGCCTAACGCTCATTACATTGGGTGACTTAGAGCCTAAGAAAATGGACTTGTAAAACTCAGACAAAGAATCGAATAGAGTTATCGCCTGACTTATCTCAAAGCGTGGCCTTTATTACTTGAGCCAGTAAACCCGAAGGGGTGTCTTAACACCTAGTGCCTTAAAACCCTCCGATTTATGAGTCATTAGTCCAAAACTCGTTACATGGGTAATTCTGAATAGCCTAAGAAAACGAGACAAAATTATGCGAGAAAAAAGAAAATTTTCCAAGGCATAGAAGTAAAGCCTCTGCTAAGAGTTGCGTCACTCATAGTGCGTGTGTCATATGAAGTCAACTCTGCGAAGAATAACGTCTAGAGCGAAGATGAATTTCTGTGATAAAGGGAGATAAGTCTTTTAAAATCTAACCCTACCCATGAATAATGACCATGGATGTTTATAAATTTCCTTACGATTTCATAAATCATTCCATTTCATAATTTGTACTTCAAATGCCTTATTCACTAGAGTATACTAATCCTGACAGCCAAGCTGTCAAGCTTTTTGTACATCTTGCTCTTTTGATGTGCAGAATATTGCTCACTCGCGACTTGGTCAACAAAGAGAGTTTCCCATATGAATCCCCGACAACAACATGCGAAAGGACTGGGGTATTTTCCAATTCCAAGAAATGGAAGAAGTTTAAGGCAAGATATAGCTTCTCATCAAAAGAAAGGAGAAAACTCCTGAAGGAAATCATGGCGACGTAAGCTTGCCCCTACAGAAGAAGGGGAAAATTTTCAAAAAAGTGCTTAACTCAAGAGAAGAAGGCCAATGACGAAAGGTATAGCAAATGAAATCCTCACCATCAAATGTGTCAACCTGCGTTAAGTCCTCATTAGTCGAGACATATATACCGAAGTTCAAATCTGTGCAGCAAGAGAACGGGCTGTACCCTCCAGGGATGTCAGCAACATTCAGATCATCAATTCAGTCAAGTTGCGAATCAAAAGCTCAAGGGAATGGGGCACAAGCACCCCATCAACAAAAAAAAACTCCAAATCACCTCAGAAAAGCTGAGGTAAGTTTCTACTCCAGACACTTTAAAATATGCATTAACCTAGGACAATAGACTCCTAAGGACAAATCTAGGTCATCACATCATGCATGATCTGCACATGTGCAAAAGTGCTATATCAGCGTACATCTCCATCAACATTTAGCATGCATCTCCTATAGAGTTAAATATGCACACATTAAATGTCTAGATTAGAGTAAAATTCCGTCATAGACATTAGTTAGTTGTTATCAATCCAGCGTAACATCAGGCGGAATCTGGTGATTAAGCCATTGAATATTACTTCAGTGAAGGTATCAGAAGAACAAATATTCTAAACTATTGGCATCAATTATGCATAACATTGAGCCATTTCAGCGATGAAAGCTTTGTATACCACCGTTCGAGTGGGAACCAAAATAGTTTGGCGATGTCAGTGTAGAAAACTACCAGCACGGTAGGTACCGTTGTAAACTACCAGCATATGCATCGAGAAGGTCTGATGATTTCAGAATTTCATCCCCAACAGAGATGAAAAAAACATCTCAACTTATCTTTATCAAATAAGCATCAACAACACCGATAAAAAGCCAAACCGTTGGATTCAACACCATTATATGCATCAACAATAACCGGTAAAGGTAAACCGATTTGCGATGTGCGATGTGCAAAATGCGATTTTCAATATGCGAAATGTGATGTGCAAATTGTGAAGTGCAATTGGCCAAATGCGAAGTGCGAAATACGATATGCGACTTGCGAACTGCGATTTACGAAAGCATTTTAACATTCATCATAACATTCATTACATTGTGATTTGCATCATTCAAAATACCTTGTCATATTTCAAGTGTCTAGTAATCTTTATCATTGAATGAACATGATAAAGAGGAGCATCTGTAGACACTCAAAATTTCATTTTCCTGTTACTAACTATGCAGGAAGACAAAAATGTTTTTTTTATTCTCCAGAGATAACCCTGGAGGACCACAACATGAATTCTAACCCCAGAGATAGCACCGGGAGATCCAGTTTCCAACCCCAGAGATAACTCCGAGAAATCAGTTTCCAACCCCGGAGATAACCCTAGAAAAATCAGTTCCAACCCTGGAGATAACCCCGAGGGATCAAGTTCAAAGCCTGGAGATAACCCCAGGAGGTCAAGCTAACCTCAAAAATAACCCTTAGGACATTCAAAGTCAACAGTATGATAATCTCAGAGATAACCTTGGGAAAAGACCGCTACAACTGCGCTAAAGTCAGAAATAACCCATGTGAGGGGAAAAATGGTCATTTTGCCACCTCAATCTCAACTCAACTCATTTCAACTCAAACTTCTTCAAAAGAAGTCCCACAAGAACCATGTCTTAACTTCCGAGTGCAAACTACGCAAAACAGCTCAACGGACTACCTGACGGAAACATGAAAATGCCATTTCGATCATGGACCCATCTCCCTGGAATCAAAAAAGTGAAAATCCTATGTCATTGCATAGCTCTTGGAAAGAGCTTTTCGGAATGGTACGGCACACTTCCATCGGACTTCCGGATTGAATGTTATGAAGGTTCGAGCGAATAATGCGTTGTCTAAGTGCACGTACTTCGAGACAGCGGGACCCGCATTGCCCGGGGCACCCCGGGAAACCGCAGGTACACCTACTACTGATGCAAGTACACATGCGGCTCCCCCTCTATAAATAGATAGCTTGGGGTGGCCATATTTGCAAGAGAAAATGCGAGGAAGCCCTGTCCAATTTGCTCTGTACACGCTATAAATTGAGGGCTTTCTCATTTTAAACACTTGTGAGCTCATATATTGTCATATTTTTACCGACGGGAGCTGAGTGTTCATCCACCTAAAGCTATGGAAGTCTTCTTTGGCAGTCCACTATAAGCCTTCTTACACACTTTAAAGCCTTTCTCTTCATCTTTGCACACACGCTTCTTCACATTGAGAGTCGTGTTGTGTGTGTAGGCCCGAACTTCGATTCGTGGTTTTCAATTCTGTCTGATATATAAAAGCAAGTAAACGCTCCGGACATGATATATATATATATATATAAACTGTTGTCGAACTTTGTTTGATGAGCTCGGATTTTATATCCCATGCATTTATCGCTTATATATATATATATATATATATATATATATATATATATATATATATATATATATAGCGACAAATCGCTAAAATGATAAACCTAGTGGGGATTATATATATCCCGTATGCGTTTTCTCTTTTATATATATATATATATATATATATATATATATACATTTATATTTCTGTCAGGCTTGGAGTTTACTTTGTGGCCTTTTACTGCTTTATTTACATTCCGTCCCTCCTGGAGTTTACTTCATGGAGGTTGATGGTTTTTACTGCTTTATTTATATTTAGTCCCGCCTGGAGTTTACTTTATGGCGGTTGATCATATTTATTGCATTATTTACATTTTTGATCCCCCATGAAGGTGCTTCGTGGTGGTTGATCATGTCTTTATATATATAAATATATATATATATATATATTTACCGCTTTTATATATTTACCTTTCCAATCCCCCATGCAGGTGCTTCGTGGTGGTTGATCATGTCTATATATATATATTTACAGCTTTTATATATATAACTGCTTACTGCTTTCATATAAACTACGGAATCATGTGAGCCTAGAAATCATATGATCACAGATTCAGTCTACTGAATCTAGATTCGGTTCCCATGATGGACATTTTCAGCTGTAAGCAGCTTGTAAATTATTCACGGTGTTTGAATTTCCTTAGATGGCTTTCATGCCCATGAGGAGTTCGACACTGCTATATATTATTTCCTCGAAGATGCTTCGCATCTCGAAAATAAAAGCAACCAAGCTGAACATTTAATAATAAAATGGAAGTATGAAAAGGTCTCAATTACTATTGACCACAGGGTTTGAAAAACCTCTTTTATAAAATCTCATTGTTATATCATGTTTAAAACTGAATTTTTCATACAAATTCAAACCCTTTGTATATAGGTGCGAACGAGGCCTCGCACTACTTCAAATAACAGCATATGACCCACACACACACACACACATTCATATAACAGTTTCTTGAAAAGTGGCGGTCACCGTGGTAACACGGATGTGGGGGGTGCCTAACACACCTTCCCTCCGCATAATCAAGCCCCAGAACCCAAATGAATCTCGATTTCACAGACCCGTTTAGCCGTGTCACATCACTGGGTTAATGTGCAAATCTTTTCTTGGTTGTGTTGCTGCAACTAGTTAAAAACACCAACTGGCGACTCTTACAGTCAAATCGTCGACATATACATGTCGGACCTTTTTAACTTGTTTTTTTAAATAAATCTCACATAACATGAGAACACCAAAGAACAAGAACAGAAAAGGGACAAATAAAAATCCCGACGTCGACACTAGAGTTGTTGAACAACTCCAATCTTGGCAAGATACACAAGTAATCTAATAAAGAATGTGTATAAGGGCATTTTGGTCAATTGTTTGGTGATTTTAATGGCCATTTTGTAATCTTAGCAAACCTTTAGGGTTTGACCCTAAGGTAAAAAAATAATTAGTTTCTAGGATTTTTCAAATTAGGTTAAAATGAAAATTAAAGTTTCTAAAATTCTAAATTAGGATTTCTTAATTAACATAGGTTATCTAATTACATTAGACTTGAAAATTAGTTTTAGGCTTTACAAATTATAATTAAGATCACTAATTTAGCAATTAAGGCTTACCATTTGATAATTAAGGTTCCTAAATAACAATTAGGGTTTTAATTAGTAATTAAGGTTTTCTAAGTAATAATTAGGGTTTTCCCTAATTAACATTAAGCTTCATACTTTAGCGATTAGGGTTCTAGTTTAGTATATAATTAGGGTTTCTAATTACTAAATAGGGTTTATAATTTCAAAATAAGGGTTTCTAATTTAGAAATTAGGGTTTCTAATAATTAGGGTTTTCCTAATTAACTTTAAATTCTATATTACTAAACATAAATCATATAACACAGTTACATAACAGTCTCGAACTCACAATTGAGTTTCAAAATAGGGTTTGGTCATGATACAACATAATTGACCAATTACCATTATCAATCCACATATAAAGTACTTATTTATAGCACTAAAATAAAAATAATATTATATTATTATTCTCATTCCTTGATCAAAATCCAAAAATTAGGGTTTGGATTCCATATCTGATATATCTTGCATATATAACATTATTAATTAAGTTAAAATAATTAACTTAATAATTTGTACTAAAATTCATATAATAAAATAATTATTATAATAACTCCAATAATCATTTCATATATTATTTAAATAATATATAATCATATTTTCATAGAAAATAAATAATAAAAATATTTTTACTACAAAATTTATTATAAAAATATAATTTATAATGGTCGATAATTCTAATAAAATTATTTGAAATTATTCATATAATAAATAAATTGTATTTGTCACATAAATACATATGCTTACCTTATACATATACCCACCTTTAAAATAATAATAATAATAATAATTTATACGTAAAATTTCTGATTTAATTATATAGAAAATATCGGGTTGTTACAATTTTCTTCGACAATGTAGATATCTGAGCTGCTAAAGATGTAACGCCATCCACTTCTAAAATTCAAGCTGCCTTAAGTTGAATCATCCTTGTAGATGGCCACTAGTAGTTATTAGCTGCCATAGTCTCTATCAGGTCGTATGCCTCCTCAAACTTCTTAGCCATAAATGCTCCTCCCGATGATGCATCTATACTTATCTAAAGATTACTATTCAACCCATTATAGAATGTGTTCATCTGCAATCACTTGGGTAATCCGTGATGTGGACATTTCCTTAATAATTCTTTATACCTCTCCTAAGTTTCATATAGTGACTCCTCATGTTGTTGTTCAAAAGTAGTAATCTCATTCCTCATTTTTGTTGTTTTTACCAGTGGGAAGAATTTTGTTAAGAACTTCTGAGCCAGATCATCCCAAGTAGTAATCGAGTCCGCTGGTAATGAATGGAGCCAGCTTCTCGCCTTATCTCTCAGTGTGAATTGAAATAACTGAAGCCTCACTGCATTATTCGATACCCCATTATACTTGAAGGTATCACATATTTCTATAAAGCTCATAAGATGTTCATTCAGGTTGTCGTTAGCCAAACCCCCAAATTGCACCAAATTTTGAATCGTTTATATTGTATCAGGCTTAATCTCAAAATTATTAGCAATAATAGCAGGCCTGGTAATACTCAATTGAATCTCAGTAACTCGAGGTGTGGCATAATCCTGTAATGCTTTCTGATCATCTGCAGCCATTTTATCTTATAGTTCTAAGTTCTCCCGGGTCTCCTTTATCCACTTACTCAACCTCTGAAACCTCTTCTCGATATCGTCCTTATAAGGTACTAATTCTGGCTCCTTTGATCGATTTTGCATGCACTATTTAAGAGAACCTGAAACAGGGAGTAAAACAAAAACAAAAAAGAAAGGTGTTTAATTTAAACTGATATTGAAAGAAATAAACACAATTATTTGTCCCCGACAACGATGCCAAAAACTTGTTGCTATAAAATCTAGTTACGCACAACACGCAAGTATACGTGGTTAACAAGTAATAAAGTGATAAGCCAAGAATCGATCCCACATAGAAAATAACTGAAATTTATTCTAACAACTACAAATTTTATACTTTCTCAATTTCAAATAATCAATTTATGAAATTATATGAAAACTACTACTTAATTAAACTAACTAATTACCACAAGTTTTAATCGAGAATTGGAGATTTAAGCCTACAAATTCACTTAATGCTTTACTCAAAAGTAAGATAAAAGATGAAGGAAGAGAAAGAGAAAACTATGATGTAATTTGCTGCTCTTTTTAACTTTCGACTTGAGTTCTTCACGCTAGCCTTCTCGCTTCAATTCTTCAATACGTAATCTAAACTAGGGTTTGATTATTAATTATGATAATAATCATATCATCTATGCCCTTGTATTCGCCTTAAATAATCTTCTAATCGCGATCTGAATCCATCAGCATAAAGTCTCCAGAATCTGAATCAAACAAGGAAACTTCACTTTTATTAGTCGTATAGTTTGCCTCAACACAGTTTCTTCTTAAGATTCACGCCTGACCTTTTGTGTTCTTTCGACCTTTACATTTACAAGGAAAATCATTCCCCAGGCATATGGTCTAATTTAGGCTAACTTTTCTCCATTTGTACTAAAATTCTTGTTCTCATCCACACTGCTTGTCCCTATATATAAACAATGTAAACAAGTAAAAATGCTCCTAAAAATACCCAAAGTAGCAAAGACTTATGTTTGAATAGTACTAGATTCGCAGGTATGAAACCCACTCATCACTACTTAAAGCTGGATTTCAGAGTTTGATAGGAGATTGAAGATACCATATATGCAGAGTGAATACTTCTGAATTAAAATAGGATTAGAATTCTTCTAGGGTTTCAAAGTATCTATAAATACCTTCACTTGTAAACTCATGACATTTCCTAGGTTATATCTTTACTTTATTATTCTTTGTTCTTTTATCAGTATGCTAGGCTAGTTTATTTCTTTTCAGTTCTAAGGGGATGTGGAACTTTATTTGTGCTTAATAGTATAATTGAATTTCATTATTTATTCCTTCTTATATGAGATTTATTCTAATAATCTGTACTAATTGTTTATATATTATTTTATCTAATTGATTTGATGTGGCCAGTTAGATTAATCTAATTAATATCATTTGCTAGATTTAGGGAGAATATTACGTAATTGATATTGTTCCTAGTCACAAGTAGCAATTAGTGATACATGATTGTGGACAAACTTTTGAGTATTGTTATGGTTATCAAAAGACAAGATAAACAATCTGAGCTTATGTGTTTGTTGCTTGGAATAGTCTAATTCCTTGGTTTTTAATGATGTTGTTATATTAAATCTAGAGAGCTTGTTCTAGGTTGTATGATAGTTAGAATCTTGTGAAGAGCTTATTTCATTAAGTGATAATCTAAGAGGAATTTCGGGTAACAGAGCTTGTTATTATCTAGGGCATTAATCTCATGAAAGGTAAAATAATGTTAACTTGATTATATTGTTGCTATAAATTAGTGAAACTGAACTGAAGAACTAAAATCTTAATTTATTTAGTTATCTTTATTAATTTAATTATGTTTTCTTTAGTTAGTCTTAATCAATTTCAAAACCCCCCAATCTTTTATTCATTGTTTATAGTTAGAAACATTATAATAGATATATTGTGCTTAATTTTATGTTCGTAAGAGTGAAATCAAGGTTTTATTTTTGGAGTGTTAACGACAGCTACCATGTGGTCATCAGAAACAAAGCAAGATTTGTAACCATAGGATATTCTCAAGAAGAAGGAATTTATTATGATGAGACCTTTGCTCTTGTTGCCAGATTAGAAGTTATCAGAATGTTTCTAGCATATGCAGCTCACATAAAAATAACAAATCTTTCAAATGGATGTCATGAGTGCATTTCTTAATGGAAGAGTTCCAGAAGAAGTGTATATTAAACCAACCCTATGTTTTATCAATCCAAATCATTTTAATTATGTATATAAATTAGACAAAGAACTTTATGGTTTAAAACAAGCACCTAGATCATGGTATGAAACATTCACTTATGCAGTTAATTTATAGAAAATGAAAATGCATGGGCTAAGGGAGTGCACACCATAAGTCACTGCATAATAGCCTTAATTCTCATAAATGAAGCGACCTTCAACCTCTAATTTTTTTCCACGTGTCCCTGATGAGTAGGTTTCATACGTACAAAACTGGTATCAATTGACTGAATTTGTTGCTTAGTCTTATGTTTTGTAGTTACTTTTTATGCATTTTGTATTATTTTTGTAGATTCAAAATCTTGGAACTAAATGAGCGACATTTGGCATGAAACTGCATGAAAAGATCAAAGATTATGCAAAAGGCGAAGCGTCATTGTGCAGCGCTTTATCTCCTAGTCGTAAAAAAAGAGGTTCTTCCAAGCGTGCAAACACAAGGCGATTGAAGGCTTATGGGCAGTGCGACCACGCCAGTTCGGGGAGTTAACCGAGTTGACTTTTCTATTATTTAGTGCAATTGATGTAGGAATGTGATTAGGATGTCATATTAGGATTAGGATTTGTGTTAGATAATATAAATAACAATTTATGTTAGTTTGTAAAGGGGATCTATCTTTTCCATTCTCAAAGCCAAGTTAAGATTGGATTATTGGAGAATTGAAGTAGTTGATCGAGAACAAAGGTTTCAAGGCAGGAGCAACTAAGAGAAGGATTGCTTTCATAGTTTTTACTCTCTTTCTCTACTTTTACTTCTTTAATCTTAATACCTAATCACTTGTGGATGTTGGATTTTAATTCAATGATGTTGAACTAAATTTCTATTTAAGGCTATAATGGATCTTATTACATAACTATGATTGACATACTTCCGTGTTAATATACAAATAGTTATTATTGGATTGTCTGTTATGATTTGCACTTAATATTTTAATTTCCTGGCCAGTAATTACCTTGATAATCTATATGAAATTGAGAAACGAAATATGGATTTAGATATGATCATAATAACACGTTATTGTGTTTTTTGCATTGCATTGGAATTCATGATTTATGTTTAGGATAGAGATATAACTAAGCATCGCATGTAATCTAATAAAAAAAATTTGTGTTTAAACCTTCTTTAATTGTAATTCACATAGAGATATAGTGAATTAGTTAATTAAGGTGTTCTTCTTAATTCTATCATCCGTGGATTTAAGTTGATTTGTTTATAATGCATTGAGAGATGGCCATAAAATGTGATTTGTTCTTAATTAACAATCCCAAATAATTGATTTTCTTTAACCGGAAGTGTGTCGATCTAAGTGAAGTTGTAGTCTTAAGTTTCCCTTATCTGATAAAATCATGTGGTAGTTTGCTTTAATTTAAGTATTTAATAAGTTTTATATATTTCATAACATTGATCACCTGTTTAAAGAAACTGAGATAATAGAAAAATTGTTGCTTGTTAGAATAGAATATAGTTTATTTTCTCTGTGGGACGATACTTGATTTATCACTTTTATTGCTTATTGACCACGTATACTTACGTGTTGTGCTTAATTAGATTTTGACCAACAAGTTTTTAGCGTCGTTTTCGGGGATAATTAATGCGACAGCCCCAAATTCGGGTCCTAAATCACCACGGATCTGGTACAATCATTCTATAACTATTGCAGAAGATATAAACATAAATTGTTTATACATTAAACTTTACACAATATTCTCCAAGGTAGAGTAACCTTAACTTATACACAATTCATTATTCTATCTAACATACAAAGATATTATCATACTATGTTGTTACAAATTAAGTCGCACACATAAACTTAAAGTTGGAACTGTCACTAACCTTTCCTTGTATCTGACGTATTCTCCTTATTCTGCAATGTTTATCATGATATAGCTAGGGTGAGCATAAAGGTTGCCCAGCAAGTATAAATTTATTTAAGGATATATCATGTTTGAAAGAATTTGAATAATAAACTGGCTATAAATCTTCAATATAGTTGAGAACTAGCACGAACAAACTTTTGACTGAACAAGTATTAAACATGAACAAATATATATCTGGACCGAACGGTAATGAAGGTGATCAGCCTTTCATACCTGACTTATACATGCAATATGTACATAGGACAATTCTACAATGGCAATCAGCAATGATTAACCATAAGCACATCTGAATGAAACAACTCTAAGTAGAGTTAAGAAAAACTTGCCTGTTTCATTGATTATCGTTACGCAATTTATTAAGCTTTGTCTGAATACCTAATATATAAATAATATCGATATACAAATTAGAATAATATCATCACAATATTTAAAATAACCTAAACACATAGCACATAACCCTATAAGTCTATACAGCACATAAAACTCGGTATTAAGTCAAACTATTGTAGTCTGAGTTGAACCCGACACAAATCTGACATCGCGACGGTCTAGTCGGACTTTTATCGAGTCAAAGTTCAATTAAACTCTGCCTAAACACTTAACAATTATCATAGATAATTTTATTATTGATCAAAATAATTTTCATAAACTCGTAATAATTTTCAAGTAATTATTACCATTTATCATAAATTTTCAATCACTTATATTGTATTTATATAATATAAATACCACAATATTCCTTTATCATTAATATTTATTTATTATTAAATATTAATGAAAATCATAACATAATATTATAATATGTTTATAACATTTCAAAGTATTTTAAATACTTTAAAATCACATTTATATGATTTTTAAATAGTTAAATGCATTATCCGATAATTGATATTAATATTAAAATATTAATATTTTCATGACAAAATATCAAAAGTTATATTTTATAACTCAAAATATTTTTTCTAACCCTTAAATCATTTTATATGATTTTTAAAGCATTATTTCTAATTTTCTATAATTTATTTAATATATTCATTAATTAAATCAATTACCATTAATATTAATTTATTAATGAAATTCATCACAAAATATCAAAAGTTATTTAAAATAACTTAAAATATTTTCTAACACCATAAAATAATTTTTCATGATTTTTCAAGTATTAAAATCATTTTTACTAATTTATTTAATATTATAATTAAATAAATTAAATACCATTTATATTAAATATTTATGAAATATACTCAAAATAATTATAAACTAATTTTCAGGCTTTAAAGTAATTTTTTCATAATTTATTATGTATTTTTAATAATTAAAAACTAATTTTTTTCTATTTATTTATTAAAATAAATAATTTTCCAAAATTAAGTGTCACTAAAGCGCCCTATAGCAACAGAACCGTCGCTATAAGTGTTCTTCGTCAAACCCAGAATGTTTATGTCAGTGTTCAAGTTGGTGTGTTTGACCAGTCTTAGATTCATGGTTATAAGGTTTCTGGGCAAGTTATTAAGTTAATGTTGTAGTACTGATGTAGTACTACAATCATAAACAAGTTACATGACCAAAGTCTAACACAACAGGGAGATTAAAGCTGCAGAAATCATTGTCAGAAGTTGTTCTTCATTTCTTGGTTTTCCATAAATGAAGAACAGTCCGAGTTGGCCACTTATGATCTTAATAACGTGCATCCTGAGCTTGCTTAATGTGATTACAAGGTTTAATCATGTAGAATACATGTCCAGGAAAAATTATATAACATAATATCAACTAAACAGCATCATCAACGTAAGATCTGGATCGGTCAAACTAGGCCACAACAACTGTTCTTGAACATTTCTGGAAAACCCAAAAATGTTCATAGACAGACGGTCAACCCAGGTTTGACCTGGTATAACTTTGATTCTGTTAAGCATTTGAGTGATATAAAGGCATACATGTGTAGTTAATATACCCCTCTACAACAACAACCTAACAACATGACCAAACTAACAAATCACAACAAGATCTAGCACCTGAAAAACGTTGTCGATTAATCGCTTTGGGTTTCGGGTCGCCTGTAAACCCTTTTTTCGTGCTTGGTCAACGTAGTTTGACCGATCATATTTTGAAATCTATACATGATCTGAGTTTGATTCAAGTCTCAGATCAAAGACCTAACAACAAAGAACAGATCTATAACATCAAACACCATAAATCATTAATACAGAAGAATCTACAGGCCCTAACATTAGCTTGTCAGACCAAAATTTCTAACTTTTCCAGATTTATCAAAACTTCAATTTCGAGAACATTGATGTTATAGATCCATGTTCTAGCAACCCAAATCAACAAGTGACACCCTCTAACATATATCTAACCAACAAACAACAACATTAACATCAGTCTTAAAGATCTAGCAGAAATTAGGGTTCATACCTCCTTAGACTTTAATTCTGATTCTGATCCTTAATGTTTGTTCTTGGCTTGCTAGAAATTATGCTAGAGACTGAATTACTTAGAAATTTTGTGGGTCTAGAGAGAAAAAGTGTTAGTTGAGTGCTTGTGAACAAATGAGCTTAAAATGTGACTTTTATATCTCTAATTCTATATATATAAATTGGTGCAATGTATTCAGCTGATAAGGTGGCTGAATGCTGTGAATTTAAGTCACATGGGGTGGTTAGCGTTGGTGAACAACTCTCAATTTGCCAAGATTTGCAAGATATCTCATAAATAATGCAATAAGAGTATTTTGGTCATTTTGATTTTTATTTTAATGGCATATTTGTCAATTGTCCAAACCCTTAGGGTTTAGGGTTTAACCCTTATGGTTTAGTATAGTTTAGGGTTTAACCCTTTAGGTTTTAAAAATAAATTCTAGGATTTCCAAATTAGGTTTTCAAAATACAAAATTATTATTTCTAAATTATGCTTAGGATTCTATAATTATATTAAAATTTCCTAATCATAATCCAAGCTTGCTAATTAGGATTATTATTTCTGAATTAAATTTGCTAATTTAGTAATTAAGGTCGAAATTATGCATTAGGGTTTATAACCCAAGAATTAGGGTTTTAAATAGAAAACTAATCTTTCTAATTTAGAAATTAGGTTTCCTAATATGATTAGGGATTTCTAATTACTTATAACTTTAAAATTAGGATTAATGTTTCCTAATTAACATTAAAATTATTACACTAACAATCAGGTTTTCCCTAATTATAAATTAGGGTTTCTAAACCATAAATTAGGGTTTTCTAAATCAATTAGGGTTATCCCTAATTATGTTATCATTAATAACGTTTAAACCTTATACCGGTATTTGCATTCCCAAACTAGGGTTTTAAATTTCTGAATTAGGGTTTTGAATTCCCGAAACTAAAATTAGGGTTTCAGAACCTGTTTTTAGGGTTTCTTATCCATTGCTAGGGTTTTCTAACTGAACGTTGACGTTCTAAAATAATATTAGGGTTTGACACTGATATAATTTATCTGGTCAACCCTTGACCCTTAACCACATTTTGAAAACATAAATGACCATATACACAGATCATATTCACGTATACACTTAATCTTGAATAATTCACCAAAATCCTTCACAGAATTTTGAAATCCTCAAAATTCCTTCCCAAAAATATCAAACGCATACACTTATTTTCTGTCTAGGTTCTAATATTGAACCTTAAATCAATCAATTATGATTTTAAAATTTTTCTAAATTCTTGGTTTGTCACATTCACCCCTTCTTCTAAGAATTTCGTCCCCAAAATTTACCTTACACTTTACACCATACAGCTTACACCATTCATACACGTCATCACATGCTACCCAATACACCACTCACAAGAGTAAAAAATTTTAAATTGTGTTGAGGAGTCATATAGACTATTTTTCTGTCATTTTCGCAAAGGTTTTATGGAAATTCATCCGCAAACCGTCATAACTTACAGACATAAAGGATGATTAGCCCGGTATGCCCTGTACTGGCCAAGTACTGCTGGTCAAAACAATTTGTTCCTCTTATCCGCCTTAGGCGCACAAAATTTCTTACCTCAGTCTTATTGGATTCCACACCAAAACAATTTGGTTCGAGAAATTTCTTTTAATGAACACTTAGATCTTTCATGCACATTAGTCTAGCTGAATCGAATAACATAGACTCATATCAATAATTCAATTCAATCAAATTATTTAGTTGTAGCCAAACGCCGTTGGCAAATTAAAATTTTGAAAATATTTTTAAGAATAACGTCATGATGTCGTACTGTATTAACAGTCCGTTTGAGGATGTTGTCATTGTATGACTTTGTCATAACACAACATACAATAGTGGAACAATGATTTTTAGATCGAGTTCACACTAAGTATTCCTGTATTTACAACTGCATCAACTTTTTATCATCTCTACACCCAGGTTACATGGTACATAAGTGATAAATAAAATATATTTTGATATTTCAAATCATTTGTGTCTAGCCGAAATAAGTAGCATAGACTATACTTTAAACCGTTCCAAAAATTATTACGAGTCTACATTTTTTTTAAAAGCACATAGTGCGTATTTAGCTTGATGTCAAAATTTTGAAATCTAGCACAGCTAGGAGTTTTGGAAAACTTATGTCTCCACTAATAATTATTTGCTTAACAATTTATCTATTCCTATTATCCTCAATACTCCATTCACACAATACTATACCCAGTTCGTCAAACCATACTCATGAGTTCAGGAACTTTCCACAATCATATGAGTTTAAGAACTTACCCTAGTTAGACATTTGGCGTCCATTCGCTGAGGGGTTCATAAACATTTCGTATAACTATGAGTCAAGAATGTCACATATGTATAAGTTTTAAGAACTCGTACTTAACCTTATATTCTCTACCTATAACCTATCTATATGTTATACACACGAAAAAGGAATCACCCTCTTAACATGCATATAGCAAATAGCACGACACAAACATTTCAATGATTATCAGTGCTAGAAAATAAGTGGTTTTTACACCAAGTATAATTCCCCGCCTATACAAGGAATCATGCAACTCAGCTGCTGACATGAGTCCTCAATTAAAATCCCCACCTAATCTTAACTCCCTTCTCAATACGAATTTTATTTAATCCGTATTCATAATCCTTTCCTGAATCTGTACCAATTCATAGTACAACTGATATACAACAATCTTGCTGTAAACTTTTCAATCATTTGTTTGATCTTTTTGACTGCCATAACCTTATCCGATCACGGGGTGATATCATTGTATATATTACGATTCATTTCTATGTCTTGATCATTTTGTTTGACGATCTCTTATCCCTATTCTTTTAGTCTTTTAGACTCTATCTATTCATCATTATTGTTCAACTTTATTATCAAAGTTAGGGAACTCTGTATCTTTATAACTCACCGATATTCGTCTTTGAATCTTACCGACCAACTAACTCTTTGTGAGTTAGATCTTATCATAATCACTGCAGTTATTGATCTCAGGTATTCCTACCTAAGCTTCATAACCTACAGCTTTGATACCAACTGTGACAGCCCCAAATCCGGGTCTTAAATCACCACAGATCTGGTTCAATCATTCTATAACTATTGCGGAAGATATAAACATAAATTGTTTATACATTAAACTTTACACAATATTCCCCAAGGTCGAGTAACCTTAACTTATACACAATTCATTATTCTATCTGACATACAAAGATATTATCATACTATGTTGTTACAAATTAAGCCGCACACATAAACTTAAAGTTGGAATTGTCTCTAACATTTCCTTCTATCAGACGTATTCTCCTTAATCTACAATGTTTATCATGATATAGCTAGGGTGAGCATGAAGGTTGCCCAACAAGTTTAAATTTATTTAAGCATATATCATGTTTGAAAGAATTTGAATAATAAGCTGGCTATAATTCTTTAATATAGTTGAGAACTAGCACGAACAAACTTTTGACTTAACAAGTATTAAACATGAACAAATATATCTGGACTGAACGGTAATGAAGGTGATCAGCCTTTCATACCTGACTTATACATGCAATATGTACAGAGTACAATTCTACAATGGCAATCAGCAATGATTAACTATAGGCATATCTGAATGAAACAACTCTAAGAAAAACTTGCATGTTTCGTTGATTATTGTTACGCAATTTATTAAGCTTTGTCTGAAGACCTAATATATAAATAATATTGATATAAAAATTAGAATAATATCGTCACAATATTTAAAATAACATAAACACATAGCACATAACCCTATAAGTCTATACAGCACATAAAACTCGGTATCAAGTCAAACTATTGTAGTATGAGTTGAACCTGACACAAATCTGACATCCCGACGGTCTAGTCGGACTTTTATCGAGTCTAAGTTCAATTAAACTCTGCCTAAACACTTAACAATTATCATAGATAATTTTATTATTGATCAAAATAATTTTCATAAACTTGTAATAATTTTCAAGTAATTACTACCATTTATCATAATATTTTCAATAACTTATATCGTATTTATATTATATAAATACCACAATTTTCTTTTATCATTAATATTTATTTATTATTAAATATTAATGAAAATCATAACATAATATTATACTCCCTCCGTCCCAGGATAAAAGTCCTGGGGGACTTTTCACGCATATTAAGAAAATGAATGAAATGACAAAATTGTCCATAATAGTGTCATTAAATATGGATAGAGAATTAGAATAAGAAAAGTATGAGATATTTAATGCTACGGGTATAATAGGAAAATATGTGTAAAAGTTTGGTCATGAAAGGAAAATGGACATTTAACATGGCACTACCCAAAATAGTAATAAGGATTTTTATCATGGGACGGAGAGAGTAATATATTTATAATATTTCAAAGTATTTTAAATACTTTAAAATCATATTTATATAATCTTTAAACAGTTAAATCAATTATCTGATAATTGATAGTAATATTAAAATATTAATATTTTCATGACAAAATATCAAAAGTTATATTTTATAACTCAAAATATTTTTTCCAACCCTTAAATCATTTTTATATGATTTTTAAAGAAATATTTCTAATTTTCTCTAATTTATTTAATATATTCATTAAATAAATCAATTACCATTAATATTAATTTATTAATGAAATTCATCACAAAATATCAAAAGTTATTAAAATAACTTAAAATATTTTCTAACACCATAAAATATTTTTTCATGATTTTTCAAGTATTAAAATCATTTTTATCTAATTTATTTAATATTATAATTAAATAAATTAAATACCATTTATATTAAATATTTATGAAATATACTCAAAATAATTTAAAACTAATTTTCGTGCTTTAAACTAAATTTTACATAATTTATTATGTATTTTTAATAATTAAAAACCAATTTTTTCTATTTATTTATTCAAATAAATCATGTTCCAAAATTAAGTGTCACTAAATGGCCCTATAGCGATATAACCGTCGCTATAGGTGTTCTTCGTCAAACCCAAAATTTTTATGTCAGTGTTCAAGTTGGTGTGTTTGACCAGTCTTGGATTCATGGTTATAGGTTTCTGGGCAAGTTATTAAGTTAATGTTGTAGTACTGATGTAGTACTACAATCATAAACAAGTTACATGACCAAAGTCTAACACAACAGAAAGATTAAAGCTGCAGAAATTGTTGTTCAGAGTCGCATTCTTCATTTCGGGTTTTCCGTAAATGAAGAACAAATTCCGAGTTAAGTAACTTATGATCTTAATAATGTGCATCCTGAGCTTTCTTAATGTGATTACAAGGTTTAATTATGTAGAATACATGTCCAGGAACAATTATATAACATAATATCAACTAAACAACATCATCAACGTAAGATCTGGACCGGTCAAACTAGGCCACAACAATTGTTCTTGAACATTTCTGGAAAACCCAAAAATGTTCATAGATAACGATTGATCAACCCAGTGTTTGACTCGGTATAACTTTTGATTTCATTAAGCATTTGAGTGATATAAAGGCATATATGTGTAGTTAATATACCCCTCTACAACAACAACCTAACAACATGACCAAACTAACAAAACACAACAAGATCTAGCACCTAAAAAACGTTGTCAGACAACTGCTTGGTGTCTAGGTTGCCCAGAAACCCTTTTTCATGCTTGGTCAACGTAGTTTGACCGATCATATCTTAAAATCTATACATGATCTGAGCTTGATTCAAGTCTCAGATCAAAGACCTAACAACAAAGAACAGATCTATAACATCAAACACCATAAATCATTAATACAGAAGAATCTACAGGCCCTGACATTAGCTTGTCAGACCAAAATTTAAAACTTTTCCATATTTTTCAAAACTTCTATTTCGAGAACATTGATGTTATAGATCCATGTTCTAGAAAACCAGATCAACAAGTGACACCCTCTAACATATATCTAACCAACAAACAACAACATTAACATCAGTCTTAAAGATCTTGCAAAAATTAGGGTTCATACCGCCTTAGACGTTGATTCTGATTCTGATCCTTAATGTTTGTTCTTGGGTTGCTAGAAATTATGTTAGGGACTGAATTACTTAGACATTTCGTGGGTCTAGAGAGAGAAATTGTTAGTTGAGTGCTTATGAACAAATGAGCCTAAAATGTGACTTTTCTCTCTTTAATTCTATATATATAAATTGGTGCAATGTATTCAGGTGATAAGGTGGCTGAATGCTGTGAATTTAAGTCACATGGGGTAGTTAGAGTTGGTGAACAACTCTCAATTTGCCAAGATTTGCAAGCTATCTCATAAATAATGCAATAAGGGTATTTTAGTCATTTTAATTTTTATTTTAATGGAATATTTGTCAATTGTCCAAACCCTAAGGGTTTAGGGTTTACCCCTTAGGGTTTAGGGTTTAACCCCTTAAGTTTTAAAAATAAATTCTAGGAATTCCAAATTAGGTTTTCAAAATACAAAATTAATATTTCTAAATTATGATTAGGATTCTATAATTATATTAAAATTTCCTAATCATAATCCAAGCTTGCTAATTAGGATTATTTGTGATGCCCCCAAAATTAAATATCAAATGACGTATACAATACGATACACTTATCTAAAGTTCTCAACAAAATTATTTCCATACTATTTAGGGAGAACCTCAACCGCTATAGACCACCGTTCTAATATTCCCCTGTTATCCCCGCTCGACCAAGCTACACTCTTATTACCTGAAAGGAATTGTGAAGCAAAAAGGGTGAGCACAACTAGCCCAGTAAAGAATATCATGACTAAAGATAATTTACATCATCAATAGCCTTCATCAGTAATAAATCAGAGATTTAGAACATATGGTAGATGATAAAACTTTTCAACCATAGTTGCAGCGGAATGAGCAATGCATTAGAAGAGTCAAATAGACCATCAGGTCTATTATCTTCTCCATTTTAAAAGTCCAACAATAATGTTTTATCCCTGTAACATCAATCAACAATTCCTGTCCACAAACATATGAATAACTCATAATCATAATTGTGGTTCTAAATTCCTCTTCGCACCCAGGACGAAGATAATTTTCATCACCTATCTTCACCTGAAACATCAAAAATCATGGTTATACCAAATCACAATTCCTGCTCATAATCATACTAATAAATTCATCTTTGCACTACGGCCAGAGATTTTCATTAACAATTCATCTTTGTACTACAGGTCAAAGACATACAACTGTATTTTAGAAGAGTCAAGTAGAGCATGATATCTACTATCTTTTACGAATTAAAAGTGTATAATCAATATTTATCGTTGAGACTCAGCTTAATAAATAATCCACATCATCGAGTCATCCCTGCACTACGGCCAAGGATATTCATGTAATCATCAATGGTCGTGATTATACCGAATAATCCCTGGTTATAATCATATCAATAACTGTCCATTAATGCACTATGGGCCAATAAGGACTTTTACCACATCATCTATAACATTACGGGTCATGATTATACCGAATGATCCCTGGTCATAATCATACCAATAAACAGTTCAACTATACACCTAAGCCAAAGATACTCATCAATCAATAGTTCATCTTTGCACGTAAACCAAAGATATACAACTCTAAAACCAATAATCAGCAGTCCATATTTGCACGTAAGCCAAAGATATACAACTCAGAAACTAATAATCAATAAAATCCATCTTTGTACGTGTAAGCCAAAGATATACAATCGTAAAACTAATAATCAACAAATTCCATCTTCAGACGTAAGCCAAAGATGACTTTCATCAATAATATAAGCATGAGGATGATAACAATGATATAAGCATTAATCAAACGAAATCAAGGATAAATATTAAAGACTTTAAATTTATCCAGAGTTTAAAATATCCAAATGTTATCAATCACTTAATAATCTCATAATCTAATATCATTAATATTATAACAATATTTTAATCATTTCTTAAACTTATAAATAATTTATTTTAATTGTTTAAACAAGCATACCAAATATTGCATTTAATCATTCAAAAATGTCATACTCAAAAGATTTCATCGCCAATGATCAAATCATCAAAAATCAGTAGATATACCTTATATAGGATTTCTAAGCCATAAAATCCTATTTACCTATTTTTTTTAACTTCACATAACATATTTAATTCATATGTTCGTAACTAAACCATTTTCATGAAAAATAACAAATCATTCCCAAAAAGTTTTCTTTTCTGGAATTTAGTAAAATATAGTCCCATATTGAACATATATTTTTCTCAGAATTTTTAAAATTCATTTACTATTTTTCATATGGCCAAAATCATAGAATATTTAGACATTTATCATAAATTGTACTTCTGTCCAAAAATTCTGAAATTTACAGGGTATACTCTTGTTATATATATGTACTCCCAATAAAAATTTCATCAATTTTGGAGTTAAACCACAAAGAGTTATAAGGGTTTACTTTTAAAATAGTCTTTTCCTGTAAAATTCATAACTTCTAATCTATACATCCAAAAATCGCTATTTTTTGACACAATCTATAAAACTCATCAAAATATCATTTAAAATTTTTCCAGAATTTTTGAGGGTCAGAAAAATTACGAAACTGCAAATGAATTTTCGCCCACTATGCGATAATCCACGTAGACAGATCATTTCCACAATTTAATAAGGAATGAATACGAAGGATCATTCTCCATGCATGTGGTAATCCACATAGACATGTTATTCCAACAGAATAATAAAGAATGTAATAACAGAAGAATTCACCATGCATGCGGTAGTCCGCGTAGACAGGTTATTCCAACAGAATAATAAAGAATGAAGTAATAGAAGAATTCACCAGGCATGCGATAGACCGCATAGACAGGTTATTCCAATAGAATAATAAAGAATGGAATAACAAATGAATTCACTGGACTCGCGATAAACCGCATGCATAAAAGTTATTCCAACAGAATAATAAAGAATGGAACCGTGTCAATGTGCGTAATCGACATTGCATGTGATTTTCCAACAAAATAATAAAGAATGGAACCGTGTCACGCGTGAATTCGCATGCATGTGATATTCCAACAAAATAATAAAGAATGGAATAACAAAAGAATTTCACCATGTATGCTAAAGATGATAGATAGGTTATTCCAACATAATAATAAAGAATGGAATAATAGAAGAATTTCACCATATATACTAGAGTCGCGACACAAAGTTATTTCAACGTAATAATAAGGAATAGAATAACAATAGCTCTCTTCATGAATACGAAAGAAATAATAACCGTTACTATAATAATAATATCTCTTACCTCAAAAGAAGACTGGATACTGGAATGGTGAGGTAGCAGACTTCTCTTCTTCTTTCTCTCTATAATTTCTCTCTATAATAATTGCTCTATAGCTTTAATGAATTGGTGAGAAATGAAGAAAGAATGATCTTCTATTTATAGGAAAATATAGTTTCAATAATTGCACGTTTTGGGGCTCGAGATATTACAGTATAATACCTCCCTCTTTTTCTTCATTTTTAATTTAGTCCTGCAAGTATTATCAAACTTGCACCACCTCCCCTAAAAGTAAATAATGTGAATCAATAGTTATAATAATGTGAAAATACGAATTATAGTATATTACCTCCATCTATACCTCCATTTTTAACTTAGTCATGCAAGTATTATCAATCTTGCACCACCTCCCCTAATAATATAAGAATGTGAATCAATAGTACACACATGTGAACAAATAGTTATAATCATGTGAATTAATAGCAATTAAATGCTCATTTATCCGGTTAATTACCCGATTGGTCAATATTACTTCCAAACGTCAATAATATCGAAATAAATGTCAATTTCCACTAACATTAATAATCTCAACACAATGGAACTATTTTTATCAAAAGATTTATTTTTGAAATTTTGAAGTTTAACTTTTTCCAAAAAAGACAACTGTTAACTTTTTGACCAAAAAGTCAACTCCGAAAAATTTTGTGTTTATAGTCTATTTTTACTAATTTCATCATTCCGGACTCAAATATCACGTCCGCGTCTCCAAATTAAACTCTGAACTCAAATTCAATTTTTTAATAACATGTATTCATTATTATTATAATTCGCACTATTTAACAACCAATTCGTTCCCAGGAAAGAGGGGCTTTCCGATAAGAATTTCTCCTTATTGGCGTGCAATTAGGTGACCAAACCTCTCCTTAACAGAACTTCTAGACATTGTCAATATTGCAAATAATCATATGAATAACTTTGCCGTCTCAATTATTGATTTAATAATATAACATATTGTGATAATAATTAAATAAAACTGAGTGACTTCTCACATACGCATCAATAATCAAAGATATTGTACAATACCGTGTGCTACTATGCAACCACGCGTATTACTATACTTTTATCACCAATTATTTTATAACAACTTGTTTACTTTGAAAAAATTTCACATATCACCCTTAACTTTAACCTTTTATCAATTTAACCATTTACTAAATAGAATAATTATAAGAAAATTGAATACTTTCATTTAAAAAAATTCGGGGTCTCACAATCTCCCCTCCTTATGAAATTTTTCCCTCGAAATTTACGTACCTGGTAGTTCGAAGAGATGATAATACTTTGCTTTTTTGATTGTACCTTCCCGCTATATCCTCCTCAGATCATGATTTTTCCATTGCTCATATCCCCGTATTTCAGGATATCATTCTAGAATATATCTTCAAAATTAAGGTCAATTGACATATCACAAATTGTCAACTTATCAAGTAAAATTTTCGCTTAGGTAAGTCACACACTAGCAAAGTATATTACTCGCTCTCCCTCCTAGTTCTAGACTCATATCTCTCGTCAAATGCATTATATCCCTAAGCTCGATACCATTTGTGATGCCCCCAAAATAGGTTCCACACGACCCATTTCGAGTAGCCGATATTATACTATAAAAATCAAATATAAACTTCATTTATACAACTCGTTGAACTCGTCGTAAGTAATACGCACCACGCTTAAACCGTGAGTTTTAATATAAATGTATGTAACTCTCATGGTGCCTCGACCACAACATTACAATGGTACTTTACATAAAATATAGTCAAAACTATTTTAGAAATTAAAATCTTTGGGAAGTGCTCAAAGAAACCTTCGTATATGGGAGGCCATGCGCCTAGGTTATGATAGATATCATATGTCCACGTAATTATCCTTGGTTGATCTAATAGTCCCCAAAGAAAATAAGAAGATTGCTATCATCTTTTTTCCAATGGTGAGTCTCTCGACATATAATTATCTTCGCTTTTCTCCAATTGAAAATTATATTTCAAATAAACTCCAAGATCATATAGGTAGTGCTCATAGATATACTCAAAGAAGTGGATGTGCACAACCCTCGTCTTATGATAACACGAGGTTGTATGTCATTAGACATCTTGTATGATAATGGCAAAACACCTTCCAAAGTTGGGTTCACCTCACCCAATTCGGTTCACCAAAATTAAATATCAAATGACATATACAATAACGATACACTTATCTAAAGTTCTTAATAAAATTATTTCTATACTATTTAGGGAGAACCTCAACAGCTATAGACCACCGTTCTAATATTCCCCTGTTATCCCCGCTCGACCTAGCTACACTTTTATTACCTGAAAGGAATTATGAAACAAAAAGGGTGAGCACAACTAGCCCAGTAAAGAATATCATGACTAAAGATAATTTACATCATCAATAGCCTTTATCAGTAAATCAGATATTTAGAACATATGGTAGATGATAAAACTTTTCAACCATAGTTGCAGCGGAACGAGCAATCCATTAAAAGAGTCAAATAGACCATCATGTCTATTATCTTCTCCATGTTAAAAGTCCACCAATAATGTTTTATCCTTGTAACATCAATCAACAATTCCCATCCACAAACATATGAATAACTCATAATCATAATTGTGGTTCTAAATTCCTCTTCGCACCTGTGACTAAGATAATTTTCATCACCTATCTTCACCTGAAACATCAAAAATCATGGTTATACCAAATCACAATTCATGCTCATAATCATACTAATAAATTCATTTTTGCACTATGGCCAAAGATATTCATTAACAATTCATCTTTGCACTACAGGTCAAAGACATACAACTGTATTTTAGAAGAGTCAAGTAAAGCATGATATCTACTATCTTTTACAAATTAAAAGCGTATAATCAATATTTTATCGCTGAGACTCAACTCAATAAATAATTCACATCATCGAGTCATCCTTGCACTACGGCCAAGGATATTCATGTAATCATCAATGGTCATGATTATACCGAATAATAATAATCCTCGGTTATAATCATACCATAAATCGCCCATCAATGCACTACTACGCCAATGAGGACTTTTACCACATCATCTATAATATTACGGGTCATGATTATACCGAACGATCCTCGGTCATAATCATACCAATAAACAGCATCAATCTCATCTATATACAGATATAGCAAAAATATACTAATCAATCAATAGTTCATCTTTGCACGTAAGCCAAAGATATACAATCAGAAAACCAATAATAAAAGTATCCATCTTTGCACGTAAGACAAAGATATACAAAATATGCAAAACTAATAATCAATCAACAAATTCATCAAGCGCACATAAGCCAAAGATGACTTTCATCAATAATATAAGCATGAGGATGATGACAATGATATAAGCATTAATCAAACAAAATCAAGGATAAATATTAAAGACTTTAAATTTATCCAGTTTAAAATATCCAAATGTTATCAATCACTTAATAATCTCATAATCTAATATCATTAATATTATAACAATATTTTAATCATTTATTAAACTTATAAATAATTTATTTTAATTGTTTACACTGTACCAAATAATGCATTTAATCATTCAAAAATGTCATACTCATAAGATTTCATCACCAATGATCAAATCCCTCATCAAAAATCTGCATATACCTTATATAGGATTTCTAAGCCATAAATCCTATTTACCAATTTTTTTAACTTCACATAACATATTTAATTCATATGTTCGTAACTAAACCATTTTCATGAAAAATAAAAAATCATTCCCAAAAAGTTTTCTTTTCTGGGATTTAGCAGAATATAGTCCCATATTGAACATATATTTTTCTCATAATTTTTAAAATTCATTTACTATTTTTCATATGGCCAAAACTACCGAATATTTAGACATTTATCACAAATTGTACTTCTTTCCAAAAATTCTGAAATTTACAGGGTATACTCCTGTTATATATATATAATCCCAATAAAAATTTCACCAATTTTGGAGTTAAACCACAAGGGGTTATAAGGGTTTACTTTTAAAATAGTCTTTTTTCGTAAAATTCATAACTCCTAATCTATACATCCAAAAATCGCCATTTTTGGACACAATCTAGAAAACTAATCAAATTATCATTTAAAATTTTTCCAGAATTTTTGAGGGTTAGATAAATTATGAAACCATAAATGGATTTTCTCCCACCATACAGTAATCCACGTAGACAGATCATTTCCACAATTTAATAAGGAATGAATATGAAGGATCATTCACCATGCACGTGGTAATCCACATAGACAGGTTATTCCAACAGAATAATAAAGAATGTAATAATAGAAGAATTCACCATGCATGTGATAGTCCACAGAGACAAAGTTATTCCAATGTAATAATAAAGAATGAAATAATGTAAGAGTTCACACGTGCATGCGATAGATCGCATGCATAAAAGTTATTCTAATGTAATAATAAAGAATGGCATAACAAATGTAATTCACCAGTGCTTGCGATAGAATCGCATGCATGTGTTATTCTAATAGAATAATAAAGAATGGAACCAGTCACGCGTAATCCGCATGCATGTGATTTTCCAATAGAATAATAAAGAATGGAACCAGGTAACGCAGAATCCGCATGCATAGGATATTCCAACAAAATAATAAAGAATGGAACAGTGTCATGCATAATCCGCGATGCATATGATATTTCCAATGTAATAATAAAGAATGGAATAATGTAAGAATTTCACCATGTATATAAAGATTGCGATGATGATAGAAAGTTATTCCAACATAATAATAAAGAATGGAATAATGATGAATTTCACCATGTATACTAGTGAGTCCACAGATACAAAAGTTATTCCAAATGTAATAATAAGGAATTGAATAATAATAGCTCTCTTCATGAATACGAAAGAAATAATAACCCTTACTATAATAATAATATCCCCTACCTCAAAAGAAGATTGGATACTGGAATAGTGAGGTAGAAGACTTCTCTTCTTCTTTCTCTCTATAATTTCTCTCTATAATAATTGTTCTATAGCTTTAATGAATTGGTGAGAAATGAAGGAACAATGAGCTTCTATTTATAGAAAAATATAGTTTCAATAATTGCACATTTTTGGGCTCGAAATATTACAGTATAATACCTCCCTCTTTTTCTTCATTTTTAATTTAGTCCTGCAAGTATTATCAAACTTGCATCACTTCCCCTAATAGTAAATAATGTGAATCAATAGTTCAATTATGTGAATCAATAGTTATAATCATGTGAAAATAATAATTACGTGATATAGTACCTCCATCTATACCTCCATTTTTAACTTAGTCATGCAAGTATTATCAATCTTGCACCACCTCCCCTAATAGTACAAGAATGTGAATCAATAGTACACACATGTGAACAAATAGTTATAATCATGTGAATTAATAGCAATTAAATGCTCATTTATCCGGTTAATTACCCGATTGGTCAATATTACTTCCAGACGTCAATTAATATCAAAATAAATGTCGATTTCTACTAACACTAATAATCTCAACACAATGGAACTATTTTTATCAAAAGATTTATTTTTGAAATTTTAAAGTTTGACTATTTCCAAAAAAGTCAACTGTTGACTTTTTGACCAAAAAGTCAACCCCGTAAAATTTTGTGTTTATAGTCTATTTGTACTAATTTCATCGTTCTGGACTCAAATATCACGTCCGCGTCTCCAAATTAAACTCCGAACTCAAATTCGATTTTTTTAATAACATTTTATTCATTATTATTATAATTCGCAATATTTAACAACTAGTGACCAAACCTCGCTCCTGTGAGAAAGAGATATTTTTCCGATGAATAAGATTTCTCTCTTATTGATTTAATAATATAACATAATTGTGACCAAACCTTAATCTCTCATATGCATCAATAATCAAAGATATTCATCAATATTAATCAAAGATAAATAATAATATTAATATACTTCACCAATTATTTTATAACAACTTGTTTATTTGGAAAAATTTCACATATCAATACTTATCTTTAACCTTTTATCAATTTAACCATTTACTAAATAGAATAATTATAAGAAAATTGAAAACTTCAATAATCAAAAAAATTAGGGTCTCACATTATTATTTCCTAATTAAATTTGCTAATTTACTATATTTTTATTGAAATTATTATATAAGGGTTTATAACCCAAGAATTATGGTTTTAAATCACCCTTTAACCCAAGAATTAGATTTAGGGTTTACTAATTAGAATAATTTGAGAAATTAAGATGAATATTTCATTAATTACCATTAAAATTCATTACTAACAATCAGTTTTTTCTAATTATAAATTAGGGTTTCTAAACCATAAATTAGGGTTTCTAAATTTAAAGGGTTATCAATAATTAATAAATGTTGTTATCATTAATATCGTTTAAACCTTATACGGTATTTTAAATTCCCAAACAAAGAGGGGTTTTAATTTCCGGATTAGGGTTTCAAATTTTCTGAAGTTTCAAATTTAGGGTTTCAAATTGTGGTCGGTTTCTAGGGTTTCTTATCCATTGTTAGGGTTTTATAATTGAACGTTGACATTCTAAAATAATATTAGGGTTTGACACTAATATAATTTATCTGGTCAACCCTTGACCCTTAACCACATTTTGAACACATAAATGACCATACACACAGATCATATTCACGTATACACTTAATCCTGAATAATTCACCAAAATCCTTCACAGAATTTTGAAATCCTCAAAATTCCTTCCCAAAAATATCAAATGCATACACTTATTTTCTGTCTAGGTTCTAATATTGATCATTAAATCAATCAATTATGATTTTAAAATTTTTCTAAATTCTCTAGTTGTCACAATTAAACTATTTTTATTACTTTCAATATCAGTTTAAATTAAATCGATTTTAGTTAACCAGTTCTTTTCACCTGCAAAAACTACTAAAATGAGGAATGATATTACTACCTTTGAGCAATAGCATGGTGAATCTGTAACAACCCCAAAATTTATACAATTTAATTCTCAACTTCGGTCATTAACAATACATTCAACCTCTAATTTTACATCATTAAACGATAATACAACCATTGAAATTAATTTGCGGAATAATTAAAATTTTCTATTACAAACTATTGTCGTTCCCAAAACTTCCAACCTTTACATCTAAATATCTCAGAATCATTTTAATACTACAAGAGTTTACATCGCAAAACGATATTACAATTCAACATTAATACATTTACTGAAACATTAGACATGGTTTACAAGAATAACAACTTGGCTAGGATATTAAATCTTCATGTATCACTTTTGATCCATATATCAATCAAGTAGCACATAACATTACATTCGATTCTTGAATCTGCAAAAATGGTTATTTGCAAGAATGAGCTCGACATCTCAGCAAAATCTAACAGTTTTCATGCATCGCGTAGCACATAATAACATGCTCAACATACATCTCATAATCATAAAACTAACATAGCATACATGTTGTAGCTCACATAACAACTATAAAGATTAAGTTCCTTACTCAATCAACATTCATAGCTCAATCATCATAGTCATAGATTGACTTTCACATTTCATACTTTTGACATATATAATACATCATACAATAAAATTTTAAACCAGTTCATCATCAAGTTCACATAGCAAAAAGAAACTGAAAGACTTGCCTTTATCGGTGTTTTACCAACACACTAATACTTCGCGTCCTTGCACAACCTACACTATATGTGAGATTGATAATAAACAAAATCAATACGCGATCTCATGGTCAAATTTATTCTAAGACCTTACTTTATCTTATTATCCTTGATAATGTCTTTATAGACATCTAACTGTATTTTATATGCAACTCGATGTTATTTTCATTTTCATCACCACACATGCTAGACTATCGCACTTGTAGTTTAATGTGCATATATCACACCATTTTATTATACCACTTTGGTTTTTAAAAAAAATGCATATTCAACACATTGTTTACATGTTTAATTTTTCTTCAAAAATTGAAAATCGCCCTTTTCGATTTCCTTCTATAATTATTCTTGTATTATCATTTTTTCATACTTAGATGCACATAACACCCAATATTAGCCATTAGTTAGACACTTTGTATAGCCAAAGTTTAGAAACATTATTACTCTTAAGCATTTTATCGAGCACGTTATGTGCACACATTAACTTATCTCAACTCTTGATCTTAAATGGTTAATTATGAATAAAATGTGATAACACATATCTATACTCATTACATATGTCAAAACATATTGTTAATCATCAAAATATACCATCACCAAAAATCTTAATTCAAACAAAATTATAAAACTCATTTTCATAATTTCTTTAACAAAATGTTGTTTTCGTTTTTAACGTAACTCCTTCGTTACATGTCCGTTTTTGTTCCTTCTTATATATAATTAACCCTTACTCAATGTACTACAACCTCATCTAGGCCTTAAAGTAAGACCCTTATCCATCCAAAATAGATTATGCAAT
Source organism: Panax quinquefolius (assembly GCA_020205615.1). Taxonomy (NCBI): domain Eukaryota; kingdom Viridiplantae; phylum Streptophyta; class Magnoliopsida; order Apiales; family Araliaceae; genus Panax; species Panax quinquefolius. The sequence continues at coordinate 108,791,598 of CM035157.1, read as the reverse complement.
TTCATCAACTAGTCCAGAAATTTTCATTTTCTGGACAGCCTTACTAAACAATTTATTTCGAACATGATCCGGTCCATAAAATGGCTCTATCTTGGGTGTCTGGCTATTAAACTTCCATATGTACAACTTTTTAGTTTAAAGTTTCTTTAGATTCAAAACACACGAATTTTTATTAATTTTTCAAAGTTAAAAACCGTAACAGTTTTGATTTTCTAGGCAGATTATTTTCCCTTCGGACCAGCCTTACTAAAACACACACTATAAGAAATCTACTGGGAGTTTTCATGTGATTCTACTTTCAGAATATAGCTTACTTCCATAGCTTCGATTTGATATAAGGCTCACTTTCTAACTCATTATACCCAAAGAGGTATGAATTTCACAAGATCTGTCCACAATTACTCAAAACCTACGATTTTGTTCTTCAAATTTTCTTTCCATTTCATTTTCTTTCTTGAATCTTCTTGTTTGATTCTTGATAATCTAATATTAAACCAATACAAACAAGATTAAGCATGATCTACTACGTTAGATCTTATAAAAACATAAATATACCCAAAAAAATCAAAGATTAAAACAAGGGTTTAGAAGTTACCTTCTTCTAGCTTTTTCTTCTTCTTCTTCCATGGCTTCTTCTTCTTCTTCTAGCTTCTCTCAATTCCTCTATTTCTCTCTATCTCTCTCAATTTCTCTATTTCTCTCTTCCACAAAGACTCTTGTTCTAAAAGAAAAAAAAACTCTAGGATTTCTTCTTGTGTAACTCTTCATTTGGGTAATAGTTATGTAATTAATTAATATAATAGTAACCCCCAATAATAACATAAGGCTTATGTTATAAAACTCCTACATGCATGACCAATATCACATTAAGCCATCTTAATAGCATAACGTCACTTTTCTATCATTAGTTAAGCAACCCAATGGTTAGGCTATTCATTATATACTACTATTACTTTACTATGACATATAACATATTTCTAATGTCACACTTAAATAATTACTTATTTTAGTAATAAACTCAATTAAACCTTACTAATTATAATTCATATTTCATATTTCACCAAAATAATTGCAATTTTATTTAACCCATTACAAACCTTCTAATTTAATTATTATTTAATTACATAACATTAAAGTAATAAAATACACATCAATTGAAGAATTATTTAACATACACTTAATTAATAAAATCACACTTTAATAATTTAAAGTTATTTTATTAGTAAAATCAATTAAACTTTAATAATCAAACATCAATTATAAAATTATCTATCAAATTATAACGCTTAATTAAATTAAGCCATAACAACCAACATCAAATATTTATTATTCAATAAATAAATCAACTAAAATATTTATCTAACTCAAATAAATATTTTAATTAATTATAAAAATCACATTCGTTATATTTTTCCCTCCTTATTAGGATTTCATCCTCGGAATCACCGAAATCTCCCTTACCCAGTTTTCATCTCGTCTCTTTTAGAAGTCTATTATAGAACAACTTTAACGCATTACCTTAACCTAGGTTTTATATTTCCTACTCCCACCATTCTTCATAATAAATTCTTGAAAGTTTTATTTCACAACATTTACTTAGACTTCAATTATATTTGAGTATTATATATTCTTTAACCCATTCATTATCTCTAAGGATCATTATCAAACAAAATTCTCAAACTCTCGGGACACTACATTCATTCTTCTTCTACAAATTTCTTCCTCGAAATTTTATTTATTAATCTTCATTCATTCGATTTATCAAAATAGATTTTACGTTAATACTTTATTCATTCATTGGGTTCTATAAAAACTTTCTTTCCTCAAGGATCTTTCCATAATTATTAAATTTTCTATCTCATTCTTTTCAAGAACATTATTCTCTTGATAATTCATCTCTTTCTTTTCAAATTTTTTTTTACGGATTTATATATATATTCTCCCATCACAACATGTCGTATTCTCCAACTTTTTCTTTTCTAAGGAATATCATTCTTTTCACTTCCATCTTTTAGAATAGCAAGAATCTTCCACAATTGTTCAATAATTGGGAAGTAGTATGAATAACTCAGAATTTAAAAGATTCCAAATCATGCCGAGGGGTCTCAAGACCTTGAACTCATCTCGAGGTTATAATATTTCTTTCACCCTTAAACCTTAACATCATTAAACCATTCTAACATAATGTTTAACAATGTTGAGCCCTTCGTAAACATTCTACATCTACTCTATCCATGTGTATAAGTATCTCTTTCAACTTAAACCTAAATAGTCATAGACTACATCTTAACATCGTAATGACTATACACGTTATATTCGGAATCAGACATCTCCGATAACATGTCCCCTTTATAGGGGTTGTTCATCTCAAACTTTCAACATCCGAATCCGCACCAAAACAATTTGGTTTGGCATAACTTCTCAAAGAACGCTTGAATTGAATAAACATCTTTCAATATTTGTCTAACTGAATCAAATAACATAGACTTCTAACAACAACTCGAACATCAATCGAAATAGTTTTATCCAATTCATGTGGCATATCTTTCTTAGTTTAAAGAAAACCAAAAATCCTTTTATGATGACATAATACCGTAATATCTCGATAGTACATTGAGGATTCAGTCATTATATGACTTTTTCATGCTACATCATACCATAGTGGGCTGACGATCTTATGATCACATCCAACACTAGGTTCAATTGCATTGATGACTTCCTCGTTTGTCAAATCAGCATCATATTTAGTGATGCCTTAATGAATTCGAAAAGAAGAAAAAAAACAAAATACATTTTGATATTTTTAAATTAATTTTGTCTAGCCGAAATAATTAGCATAGACATACGGATAACGGTATTGTTTTTAAAACTCATTGGTTCCAGCGTTTGATCCCATGCTTTTCAAGAAAAAAAATAATATAGAAATGCAAACATTAGCATGAAGTCAATAAAATTCAAAAATCTAGCAAAGTTGAAGATTTAGAATATCTAATTTTCTCTATTAATTTCAATCTTTACTCCATTACCTCATTACTAACTAATTCTTTTTATTTCTAGCACCACCAATGCTCTTATACTTAATATTCTTGTATTTCAACTTACAATCTTCCTATACCCCCAGTATAGTTCATCAAACTTACTACACATTGGAAGTTCAAGAATTTGCCACAATAATATGAGCTTAAGAACTTATCCTAGTCAGACAATAGGCGTCCATTCGTTGAGGGGTTCAAAATATACCATATAATTATGAGTCACGAGCTTACCATATGCATTATTTTTAAGAACCATACCTAATCTTAATATCATCTAACCTAATCTTAAAAGCCTCTAACTATCAAATATACACATGAGAAAAGAATCACCTTTCCACCACATATACATTGATAGCGCGACACCGAGATTCTAATGATTATCAATGTGATAAACCAAGTACATGCATAAAACCTCTGCCCATACAAAGGTTTGTATAACTTAGTCACCATATAAGTCCTCAATTGAAATCCCACCTAACATTACCTTACTCTTAACTTATTCTTAACTTGCCCTTAACTTGATCGATATGAATTCCTCATATCAAATTATCTATAACTCCTCGTGAGTTTATCTCGTACTATATCATAGTACATTATCTTCATAGCATCAAGCTATAATTCTTCAAACATTATAGACCATCTTTCTTTTATAACTTAAACAGATCACGTCGTGATCTTATTCTATAATCATATCCCTTAAAATTCTTTTCTTTACTCGTGATCGTTTTGTTTTATGATCCTCTTTCTTTCCCTTTTCATCATTTACGATTTCATTTATGCTTTTAATCTTACATACTTTGTCTATTCATCATTATTCGTTATCTTGGCTATTCGAGTTAGGTAACTCCCAATTCTTATCTTTATATCTCTTCAAGATTCTTCATTGAATTTTCTTGTTAATATAACAATTCTTCCTTTAAGAATTTCTAACTTCATTTACATTGCTCAACATTTCATTCGAGTTTCACATTTTCATCATACGTATCCATTTCTATACTTGGTACACATCGAGTCTCTAATAGTTTCAATATGGTACGCTGAGTGGTTTCTCACAAACAACCAATAAACTAGGCTTCGAGTTGCTAGTTCGTATATACCTCCGCTCTATAAAGGAATCGTTTAGCCCAGATACCATACATCAACTGTTAAAGAGTATGATTGTACCATACTTAAATATAACTTTTTATTCTTAACTTCTTTATCATTCTCTTCTTATATACATTGTCTATTTATTATCACCTTACATCCTTATTATTGGAGTTGGGTAACCCCACATTCATATTCCTTATAACTCATGAGATTCTTCTTTGAATCCTCTCAATACATGTTTTAATCCCTTCTTTATAAATTTCTTAAATTACTTCTTATTGTTCAAACTCTATCTGAGCTTATTCTTTATCATCTTCACATCTCTTCTCTAAGGTTATAGCCTAAGGTACTCTTACCTAAGGTTTCTAACCTATCGACTTTTGATACCAATCGTAATAACCCCAAAATTTAAATAATTTAATTCTCAACTTGATATCGTTAACAATACATTCAACCTCTAATTTTACATCATTAAACGATAATACAACCATTGAAATTTGTGAATAATTAAAATTTTCTATTACAAACTATTCTCGTTCCCAAAACTTTCAACCTTTACATCTAAATATCTCGTAATCATTTTAATACTACAAGAGTTTACATCGCAAAACGATATTACAATTCAACATTAATACATTTTATCAAACATTAGACATGGTTTATAAGAATAACAACTTGGCTAGGATATTAAATCTTCATGTATCACTTTTGATCCATATCAATCAAGTCAAGTACATAACGTTACCTTCAATTCTTGAATATGGAAAAATGGTTATTTGCAAGAATGAGCTCGACGACTCAAAGAAAATCTAACAGATTTTTTCATGCATGCATCACGTAGCACATAATAACATGCTCAACATACATCTCATAATCATAAAACTAACATAGCATACATGTTGTAGCTCACATAACAACTATAAAGATTGAGTTCCTTACTCAATCAACATTCATAGCTTAATCATCATTGTCATAGATTGACTTTCATATTTCATACTTTTGACATATATAATACATCATACAATAAAATTTTAAACTAGTTCATCATCAAGTTCACATAGCAAAAAGGAGCTGAAAGACTTGCCTTTATCGGTATTTTACCAACACGCTAATACTTCGCGTCCTTCCACAACCTACACTATATGTGAGATTGATAATAAACAAACTCAATACGGGATCTCATGGTCAAATTTATTCTAAGACCTTACTTTATCTTATTATCCTTTATAATGTCTTTATAGACATCTAACTATGTTTTATATGCAACTCGGTTTTATTTTCATTTTCATCACCACACATGCTAGACTATCGCACTTGTAGTTTAATGTGCATATATCACACCATTTTATTATAGCACTTTGGTTTTTTAAAAAAAATGCATATTCAACACATTGTTTACATGTTTAATTTTCCTTCAAAAATCAAAAATTGCCCTTTTCGATTTCTTTCCATTATTATTCTTGTATTATCATCTTTTCATACTTAGATGCACATAACACCCAATATTAGCCATTAGTTAGACACTTTGTATACCAAAGTTTAGAAACACTATTACTCTTAGGCATTTTATCGAGCACGTTATGTGCACACATTAACTAATCTCAACTCTTGATCTTAAATGGTTAATTATGCATAGAATGTGATAACACATATCTATACTCATTACATATGTCAAAACATATTGTTAATCATCAAAATATACCATCACCCAAAATCTTAATTCAAACAAAATTATAAAACTCATTTTCACAATTTCTTTAACAAAATATTGCTTTCATTTTTAACGTAACTCCTTCGTTACATGTTCGTTTTTGTTCCTTCTTATATAGAATTAACCCTTACTCAGTGTACTACCACCTCATCTAGGCCTTAAAGTCAGACCCTTATCCATCTAAAACAAATTTTGCAATTTCATCAACTAGTCCAAAAAATTTCATTTTCTGGACAGCCTTACTAAACAATTTATTTTGGACATGATCTGTTCCATAAAATGGCTCAATCTCGCTTGTTTGGCTAGTAAACTTCCATATCTACAACGTTTTAGTTTAAAGTTTCTTCATATGCAAAACACACGAATTTATATGAATTTTTCAAAGTCAGAAACAGAAATAATTTTGATTTTCTTGGCAAATTGTTTTCCCTTCAAACTAGCCTTACTAAAATAGACACTGCAAGAAATATATAGGGAATTTTCATGTGATTCTACTTTGAGAATATAGCTTACTTCCATAGCTTCGATTTGATATAAGGTTCACTTTCTAACTCATTATACCCAAAGAGGTATGAATTTCACAAGATCTGTCCACAATTACTCAAAACCTACGAATTTTGTTCTTCAAATTTTCATTCCATTTCATTTTCTTTCTTGAATCTTCTTGTTTGATTCTTGATAATCCAAGATTAAACCAATACAAACAAGAATAAGCATTATCTACTATCCTAGATCTTATAAAAACATAAATATACCCAAAAAAATCAAAGATTAAACAAGGGTTTAGAAGTTACCTTCTTCTAGCTTTTTCTTCTTCTTCTTCCATGGCTTCTTCTTCTTCTTCTAGCTTCTCTCAATTCCTCTATTTCCCTCTATCTCTCTCAATTTCTCTATTTCTCTCTTCCACAAAGACTCTTGCTCTAAAAGAAAAAAAACTCTAGGATTTCTTCTTGTGTAACTCTTCATTTGGGTAATAGTTATGTAATTTATTAATATAATAGTAACCCCCACTAATAACCTAAGGCTTATGTTACAAAACTCCTTAACCAATATCACATTAAGCTATCTTAGTAGCATAACGTCACTTTTCCATCATTAGTTAAGCAACCCAATGGTTAGGCTATTCATTATATACTATTATTACTTTACTATGACATATAATATATTTCTAATGTCACACTTAAATAATTACTTATTTTAGTAATAAACTCAATTAAACCTTACTAATTATAATTCCTATTTAACCAAAATAATTGTAATTTTATTTAACCCATTACAAACCTTCTAATTTAATTATTTAATTAAATTAGAATATTTCCATAACATTAAAGTAATAAAATACACATCAATTGAAGAATTATTTAACATACACTTAATTAATAAAATCACACTTAAATAATTTAAAGTTATTTTATTAGTAAAATCAATTAAACTTTAATAATAAAATGCACATCAATTATAAAATTATCTATCAAATTATAACGCTTAATTAAATTAAATTAACAATAACAACCAACATCAAATATTTATTATTCAATAAATAAATCAACTAAAATATTTATCTAACTCAAATAAATATTTTAATTAATTATAAAAATCACATTGCTCGTAACAAAATAAAAATATACCTTGCCACACGGGCAAGTCAAATAATGTCACACAGGCAAGTCAAATAATGCCACACAGGCAAATCACACACATTGGACCGTGAATCCAATGCATGTAAAATCGAAAGATGTGTTTGGCACAAACATCACCAATCCGCAGAACAAAATAGAACAGAAAACTAGGGTCGATCCATACGCCTCCCACAACAAAAAACCAAATGGCCAACTCCCAACGGAGCACAAAACGGAGATGTCGTGGACTGATCACACCGCCACGGAATGTGTCATGCCTCGGTGCCAAGAGGACATGACTGTGGTACCACCACAGGTGGTTATAGCTCAGGTATACCTTAAGGCATTCTAACAAAAACATCATGTCACAACACATGCGACATAATATTAACACAAAGGGTTCTAATATGTGCATATTAAACTGAAATGAATCATCAACTCAAAGTCTCCAAACATATACTAACATGCACATTACTACAAATATCAAAATAAAATTTAGACATGATACACTAGCCTAAAGAGTACAAATATGAGTTCTAATACAACGCCAAAACCAATTTATCACAATAAATTGACAAGGACCAATTATGAGAGGCAATACTAAATTTCGAAACGAATAACAAAACGAATAAATCAAAAATAAAAGAGTATCGCTAAAAGAGTACGGAATCCGTACCTGGATTAAACAATGTAATACCCAAAATTCCAATAAAACTCTCTCCGTCCAATCTAATAAATTTTATTACAATAAAATCATTAATAACATAATACTGTTAAATTTATTATTAACTTTTATGTCTTTAATAGTAAAATTAATTCGTTTAAATTAATATACATAACTTCTAATTTAATTTATCAATCCGGTTTATAAGTTTCATTCTATGACTTAATACTTATTAAAATATTATATATATATATATATATATATATATATATATATATATATATATATATATATACCCAAGCTAATTAAAATGCTCCTTTGGCCTTCTTGGCATATCCATCAATTATTTACATACACACAGTAGTAATCTTAGGAAAAAAAACTTTGTTGTAATCATTATGCATATAATATATATATAGCCATATGCTTTATATATATATATATATATATATATATATATATATATATATATATATATATATATATATATATACGCAAAAGCTTCCTCATTGTTGTCTTCGCAAAAGCTTCCCTTTTTTTTCAAACTTCTAGGTGATCTACTGAAGGAATAGCATTAAAATATATAATCTTTTATAATAATCCGACCTCTTACCATTATTTCATAAATCCGTTTCTTCTTCTTCTTCTGCTCTGCGGCTGCGTGAATTCCTTTCTTTCTCCCCAGTGACGCGTCAAAGTAATGTCCAATAAAATTAGGTTAGGTTTACTTATCTATTTATTTATTAAATTATCTTATTAATCTAATTTTAAATTTATTTTTTTATATAGAATTTAATATTACAAAACACAGATTGGATCCAATTAATTTTAGCCCAACTTTACTAAGTTACTTTACCCATCACTTATGAATATTTATTAGTCCACACAAATTAAATAACTAGTTTGACCCAAAATAAATGACAAAGTCTAATTAGTATGTTTTCAAAAACAAAATAATTTTTAATATTTAATATATATATATATATATATATATATATATATATATTCGGGTATTACAATGGACTACCCAAGTGGCTACAGGTTTAGACATTTTATAATGGGTTAGGCAGTAATACGACGAAAAACATTGATGTAGCAGCGAGAGGAGCACTTATGGCCTAGAGTTTTGATGAGGCATTTGAGTTACTAGAAACTATGGCAGCTAACAATTATCAATGGCTGACTGTAAGGGTGAATCAGCCGAAGGTAGCTGGGGTGTTAGAAGTGGATACAGTAACAGCTTTAGTAGCTCAGATGTCAACACTTTCAAAGAAAATAGATGCAATTACAGGAGAAAACATTCAACAAGTAGCATTTATGTGTGAGTTGTGTTCGGGTTCACATCTGACTGAGCAATGTGTAATTAACCCAGAGGCAATCCAGTTTGTGGGTAGTTATAACCTTCCACCGAATACATATTAGAATAGCTATAATCCAGGGCCAAGGAAACTTCTTAACTTTTCATGGAGTAATAATAATAATCAACAACAAGTTCCATGACCATTATATCCTCCCGGGTTTCAAAATCAACAGCAGTAGAAAATTCCATAACCAGAAAAGAAGTCAGATTTGGAAGAGTTGTTACTAAAATATATAGCTAGTAACGATGTGATAATGAAAAGTCAAGCAGCTGTAATCCGAAATCTTGAGAATCAAATGGAAAATATTTTGACTAACAGACCTCAGGGAGCCTTACCAATTAACACGGAAGCCAATCTGAAAAATGATGGGAAAGAGCAGTGTAAAGTTGTTAAACTTCAAAGTGGGAAATAGTTAGATGAGTTTTAAAGAATAAAAGAATGTACAAGTAAATGATTAATTTCGTAAACCGATGAAAAACAGAGGAAAAAGATAAAGAGAAAAAGGTAGAAGAAGAGCCAGTGATAAAGGGAAAGGTAGAAAAATCAGTAGTTACTCCATCAGTGCCATTTCCACAGCGATTTGAGAAATAGAAATTAGATAAACAATTCTCCAAATTACTTGAGGTGTTTAAGAAATTACAGATCAACATCTTATTCGTAGAAGCATTGGAGCAGATTCCTAGTTATACTAAGTTCATAAAGGATATCTTGTCCAGGAAAAAGTGGCTAGGTGATTTTAAGATAGTAGGTTTAACTAAAGAGTGCAGTGCCATATTGCAAAAGAAGCTTCCTCCAAAATTGAAAGATCCAGGTAGCTTTACTATTCCATGCACGATTGGAAGCTAGCTTTTTAAAAGGTGTCTGTATGATCTAGGTGCAAGTATAAATTTGATGTCATTATCTATTAACACTCAGTTGGGACTACCGGCACTGAGACTGATAAATATCTCTCTACAACTTGCAGATTGGTCAGTGATATATCTGAGGGGAATTGTGGAGGATATTTTAGTGAAAGTTGATAAATTCATATTCCCAGCTAATTTCATCATATTGGACTATGAAGAGGATACGGACATTCCTATTATACTTGGGAGACCGTTCTTGGCAACAGGTAGAACAGTCATCGACGTGCAGAAAGGAGAGTTGACTATGAAGGCTCAAACCAAGAGGTGGCGTTTAATGTGTTCAAAGCCATGAAATTTCCTAAGGATTATGAGGAGTGTTACCAAATGGATGTGATTGAGAAAGTAGTGGATGATGAGTTTTTGAGGCTGTTGAATACAGATCTGTTGGAAACTACATTGTTGGGGGATATTGAAATGGATGATCTAGAATTAATTGAGTATCTGCAAATATTGTATGCATTGCTAAGGGTAAGTAAGTTCAAAATATCTTTTGAGCCATTGTAGTATGTAGAAAAGTCTTCGAATCACTTGAAATCATCTCTAGAGGAGCCTCGTACACTTAAAATCAAACCTTTACTTAACCATCTCAGGTATGCGTATTTGGGTAATTCATCTACTTTGCCTGTTATTACTGCATCCACACTTAACAAATTACAGGAAAGCAAGTTGCTACGAGTTATCCGCGAGTACAAAACTACAATCGGATGGACCATCACAAACATCAAGGGGATAAGTCCATCATTCTGTATGTATAAGATCATTTTGGAAGGCGATGTGAAACCAACTATTGGAGGCTTAATCCAATCATGAAAGAGGTGGTGAAAAAGGAAATTTCGAAATAGCTTGATGTTGGGATCATTTACCCTATCTCTGATAGCTCATGGGTGAGCCCAGTACAGTGTGTCCCGAAGAAAGGTGGTATGACAGTTGTGGTAAACAAAAATAATGAACTGATATGATGAGGACAGTGGCCGGCTATAGGGTTTTTATGGATTACAAGAAACTCAACAAAGTAACCCAGAAGGATCACTTCCCTTTACCCTTCATTGATCAGAGGTTGGACATATTTGAGGTATAACCAGATCACTATTGCTCTAAAAGATCAAAAATAGATAACATTAGCCTATCTGTATGGCACTTTTGTATTTTGAAGAATGTCTTTTGGACTGTGTAATGCACCGACGATGTTTCAAAGGTGTATAATGGCAATATTTTCAGATATGGTAGAACACAACATGGAGGTGTTCATGGATGACATTTCAGTGTTCGGAGATTCATTTAACAGTTTCTTGAAAAATCTAATCTTGGTGCTGAAAAGATGTATGGATACAAATCTAGTGCTTAACTGGGAGAAATTCCACTTCATGGTTCAAGAAAGAGTCATCCTCGTGCATAAGGTGTCAGCAAAGGGACTAGAGGTAGATAAAGTCAAGATTGAGACTACTATAAATTTGCCACCTCCAACCAGTTAAGGGAATTCGCAGTTTCTTAGGACATGTTGGATTCTACCGTAGATTTATAAAGGACTTCTCCAAGATCATAAAGCCATTATGTAGTTTATTGGAGAAGGATGTGCCTTTAAAATTTGAGGAGGAGTGTTTGACAGCCTTTGAGCAACTAAAGAAGAAACTAACAACTGCACCTGCAATTATGGAACCGAATTGGGCCATGCCCTTTGAGTTGATGTGTGATGCTAGTGACTATACAGTGAGTGCAGTCTTGGGCCATGTCATCTATTATGCTCAACTTAATTACACAACCACCAAAAAGGAACTACTTGCGATTGTGTATGCTTTTGACAAGTTTCATTCATACTTGATTGGAACTAAAGTTGTGGTGTTCACGAATCATTCTACTATACGGTACTTAATTTCCAAGAAATATGCAAAACTAAGACTGATTAGATGGATCCTTCTCCTTCAGGAATTTGACTTAGAAATCAAGGATTGGAAGGGTACGAAAAAGCAGGTGGCTAACCATCTTTTGAGATTAGAGAATCTGGAGCAAGACAAGGAAGATAAAGTGTTGATCAATGAGTTCTTCCCGGATGAGCAGTTGTTTTTGGTTAACAAAGAAGTTTCATGGTATGTCGACATTGTCAACTACTTAGTGAGTAATGTGTTCCCTCCGGACATGACACACCAACAAAAGAAGAAATTTCTTCATGATGTGAGAAGGTACATGTGGGATGAGCCATTTTTATTAAAGTAATGTGCAGATCAGATGATACGAAGGTGTATTTCGTAAAGAGAAACTGAAAACATCTTATAACATTGTCATACCTCATTATATGGGGGACACTAAGGGAGTGACATGACAGCTACTAAGGTATTCCAAGCAGAATTCTATCAGCCCACATTGTTCAAAGATTCCCACCAATTTGTTTAAAAGTGTGACAGATGTCAAAGAGTGGGTAATATCTCTAAACGTCATGAAATGCCTTTAAACACAATCTTGGAAGTTGAAGTCTTTGATGTTTGGGAAATCAATTTCATGGGGCCGTTTCCATCATCTTTCAATAACTTGTATATCCTATTGGCAGTGGACTACGTCTCCAAGTGGGTTGAAGCTATTGTTTTGCCAACAAATGATGCCAAGGTAGTCTTGAAATTTTTGCAAAAAAAAACATCTTCACAAGGTTTGGCACACCAAGGGAAATTATCAGCGATGAAGGGAGCCATTTTTGCAATAAATATTTTACAGCTCTTCAAGCTAAATATGGGGTAATTCATAGAATTACCATGGCATATCACCCCTAGACTAGTGGCCAAGTAGAGGTATCTAACAAAGAAGTGAAGAGAATTCTGGAGAAAATTACGAATCCAACTAAAAATATTGGTTAGTAAAGTTGGATGATGCTATGTGGACGTGGAGACACTCAAAATTTTTCATTCCTGTTACTGTAAGACCCCAACTTATTATAAATGAAATTAAATTTCCTCTATTTATTATGTTGAAATAGTAAGGGTTGATTTGATTAATGTGGTTAGTTATGGGTAAAATGCGCAAAAATTTCAAATAAGCAAGTGGTTATAAAATATTCATTTTTTTCTCGGAGAATATTCGTTTGGTCGTGGAATATTCTTACTGTCGAGGAATATCCATACAATGGCATAGCCTTGTGTGGGCCCCATAACGGAAAGCGATTGGATGAAGAAAATGACAAATATAAGTTATTTATAAATAACGGCGTAGTTGTTACCGTTAATACTATTGCAATATTCGGTGGTTAAAACATAGTAACACACGGTATTGCACCAATTATTATTTCTTACGTAAGAAGGCACTACTCAATAATTGTTACGATGAATTCTCGCTCAATATTTTATTTTATTGATTCAATAATTGCTGCGTTGATATTTTATATTATTGTTGTTTCAATAATTGTCACTACACAGTATTTTCCATTATCAGATCAATAATTCATATTATTTGAATAATATTATTAGATAACATTATCGATGAAAGTTACATCTAAGAAGAGGTTTGGTCACCTAATCATGCGCCAAGAAGGAGAGATCCTTATTGGAAAGCCCCTCTTTCTCGAGAGCCGCCGGTTGGTTGTCGATGATTGTGATTCCGTAATATTATTTGTGAATAATTAATTATTGATTTATATGATAAGGAAAATATTCATTTTATGTGGATATAGATGGAGAAAATTTTAATGTGACAATTGTTGAAAATTGATATTTTATTTTTTCCGATAAAATAATTCATTTAAATATATTATTATATTTTTATAATATAATAATGGTGATATTTTTACAATGAATGTGGGATATATGAATATATGAGAATGAAGAGTATTTTTGTTGTAAAAGTTGTTTAAAACATGTTAAACATGTCTGTGGGCCCATTTCTTGACTGAAATTTGATTTTAGCCTGTAAAATCGCCCGTTTACGGATTTCAGTCAATTTCTGTTTGGAATTTGGAAAACCTTTCTTCTAAAAAGTTATAGATAATGGAATTTCCTATGAAAAAGACATAAGGTTTGAATTTTTCTGATAAAAGGGCTATTTATTATGAATTATTGAAGTTCCGAAGTTCCAGAATAATTAATTTTTGAAGTTTTAAATTTTTTTTAAAAAAAAACGTTTTTGGTGAGTTCATTGGGTCTTGAATGTGATGTAAATGTGCTGATATAAGTTTTCCAAGTTTGCGTATGATTTATTTTATAAATATTAATATTATATTAAATTTTCTGCTTTGGTGTTCTAAGCAATTTCCTATAAATAGGGTGTTTAGGTTAGAATTGAAAATCACTTTAAACCTGAAATTTTTCTCTCTCTCTCTATATATCGAGGCGTATTCTTGTGAGTATTTTGATACTTTGAGTGTTGTTATACGGTGCAAGTTCCCTTCAGCACTATATCCAGTATTCCAGTCAGAAGTACCATCTTTTAGAGGTAAGGGATGTTATTTTTTTTAAAATGATATTATTTCTTCTAATATCATTATACCGGATTATTGGTAAGATTTTTCTTGTGAAATTCTTGTCTTTTAGTGTCGGGATTACTATTCACGTATACGTCACTATTCACGTATACAGTACTATTCACGAATATGACACTATTCACAGAAAAATTAAATTTTTCGCTTTTTATCCAAAATATCTATTATGGATACTAGCTTTGATTATATCCATGTTTTGATCATTCTTGAATTTTACTTCATTATGATTATTTATGAAGTATTTTTGAACTCGGATTGTTTAAAGTACGAATCCTTAATATTTGTTCTTTTGTTTCACTGGATTCGTTTTCTTTAAAATATTTTACATCATCCTCAGTCCTAAATGATGATATTACTGAATATTGTTGGCCTGTAGTGCAAAGATGAATGAATATTTTATGAATATCTTTGTCCCGTAATGCAAAGATGAACAGGTGTTGAGATGAACATGACCAACTGATGAATATCTTTGGCTTGTAGTGCCAAAATGAATATTTGATTCAAGATGTATATTGATTGATATTATATGGATAAAATATTGATGATAAACTTTTAAATTCATAGATTATAGTAGATTTCATTCTCTACATAACTCATCTATGAATTATTATTTCCACTGCAAATATTGATCTCAAACTTGTTGTCTATTGTATTTTATCAAATTTTTCCCTGTTGAAGACTAACGATAATTTGTTCTATATTATCTTAGTCATAATATTCATTACTGGGCTAGTTGAGCTCACCCTTTTCCTTTTTATTCCATTTTTCTTCTCAGAAGGCGAGAATGTAGCGAGTTCTAGTCGGGGTGTGGAATGATGGTTCTAAAGAGTTGTTTTATTAGTCCTCACCATTTTTGTAAAATAATGTATCAATAATTGTAATGAGAACTTATTTGAGTGTTGATATTGTCTAGAAGATAATATTTGTTTTTAAACTCACAGTTTTTATGTTGTATTAATAAAGTTATAGTTGTTTTACATTATTTATTATATATTGACGACTCAAAATGGGTGATGTATACCTATTTTGGGGGCGCCATGATTCAGTATCGAGCTTAGGGATATGATCTCTGGCGGAGATCGGGGAATAGAACTAAGAGGGGAGAGACGAGTAAAACCTTCTCTAGTGTGTCTTACCTAAGCTTATTTGTTGGTTGGTAAGTATATAGGGATATTATGTGATATGTTGATTTCTTTAATTAACCCTTGTTTTATGGCAGTATTTGAGAATGTCGACTAAGAATGTTAACAGTGGAGTAAATGAGACCGTAGAGACACCTTTACCCACCAACGAGGAGAACGTGTAACAGGCTGGCAATGTTCCTCCTGTGAACAACACCACTGAGCAGATGATGAACGACGAAATGTTTAGAAGCTTTTTGCAGTTCATGCAAAATCAGACGAGGGGAACTCCTGTTCAAAATACAGGTGGAAATGATAACAAGGCACGGTTTGTCACAGCCAAGCAGTTCAAAGAGTTGGGACCACCAGAATTCTGGGGAAAACTGGATCCGATTAAGGAAGAAACGTGGGTCAAACAAATTACCAAGATATTCGATGTCTTGGGATGCACGGAGGAACAGAAGGTTCCATTTGCCACCTTTTATGTTAAGTAATGAGGCGTGACATCGGTGGGAATCGTGAAGCGCACTCCATCCGGTACCGCACTCAAAGATGTCTCTTGGGAGACGTTTTAGAAACTGTTCAATGACAAATACTTTCCTGAAAGTATTCGTCATATGAAGGAAGTGGAGTTTATTAGATTGGAACAAAACAACATGACAGTGTCCCAATATGAGGCGAAGTTTTCAGAGTTATCCAGGTTTGCACCTCATTTGGTGGAGAATGAGGAACGTATGACACGGATGTTTATGAGAGGTTTGAAACCCGTCATACGTCAATATCTCATTTCTCATAAATTTTCTCTCTATTCAGATGTTGTCAACAGGGCTCAATTATTAGAGAGAGATAACGAGTCCGTTCAACTGAGGGACCACAACCAGGATCATACCGGAGATAGCAGTCATCAAAACAACAATAACCAGCGGAGAAAGAAAAATACGGATAAAAATGGTAACCACTCTGGTGGTAATCATGGTCATGAAAATAGAAGAAGCGAGTCGAGGGGAGATTATAAAAAGAGGAGATTCAACAATGACAATGCGAAGACGTCAAGACCAAAGCAAAGAATCGGTTCTAAGGAGGAGAAGAGCAACCACTGGTCGTATGCTATAAATGCTGGATAGAGGGACATAGCAGTCCAAACTGCCCACAACAGTTCAAGGTATGTTATAATTATGGAAAGGAAGGACATATCGCTCGAGATTGTACAGTAGCGAAACCAAGTCCAGCGGGGATGGTGACTCAAAAGGCTGTCCCAGAAAAGTCAAAGTCAACGGTTCTTGGAAGAGCGTTTGTTGTGACTAGTCAAAATGCGAGGAACCCAAACGAGATGATCACAGGTAAGCTAATCATAAATTCTTGCGAAGTTTATACCTTACTAGATACCAGTGCTACCCATTCATTTGTCTCTCCTGCTTGTGCTCAACGTTTAAACATAATCCAGAGAAATTAGACTTTGATTTATCTGTGGAGACTCCGTTAGGAGAAACTTTCATCACATTCACTATTTATAAATCTTGTTTGATCCAAGTTGGCACCATCACATTACCTGTTGACCTTATCTCTTTAAAGATACTTGCTTTTGATGTGATTTTAAAGATTGATTGGTTAACTACTCATCATGCCAAAATTGATTGTTTTCGTAAGGTTGTTAGTTTTCATATTCCTAACCAACCTGTTGTACAAATTCAAGCAACTAAACCATTAAAATCAATCACTGTCATATCTAGTCATAACGTTATTCGTTTATTGAAAAATGGATGTCAAGCTTTCTTAGCCCATGTTATGGATTTGAATAAAGATACGTCAGATTTGAATAATATTCCTGTTGTTAGTAAATTTCCTGACGTATTTCCTGAAGAACTTCCCGGTCTACCCCCAGAACATGAAGTTGAATTCTTTATTGATCTTGAACCTGGTACAAAGCCCATTTCTAAAACCCCATATCGAATGGCTCCTATTGAACTTTAGGAGTTAAAGGTCCAACTACAGGAGTTGTTGGATATCGATTTCATTCATCCTAGTACATCTCCTTGGGGTGCTCCTGTTTTATTTGTAAAGAAGAAAGACGGGAGTATGATACTTTGTATTGACTACCGGGAATTGAACCGTGTCACTATCAAGAATAGGTATCTGCTACCTCGTATTGATGACCTGTTTGACCAGTTACAAGGAGCACAATTTTTTTCAAAGATCGATCTTCGTTCTGGATATCATCACCTGAAGATTAGAATCGAGGATATTCCAAAGACTGCCTTCAGAACTCGGTACGGGCATTATAAATTCTTAGTCATGTCTTTTGGATTGACTAATGCTCCTGCGGCTTTC
Organism: Panax quinquefolius; assembly: GCA_020205615.1. Lineage (NCBI taxonomy): Eukaryota > Viridiplantae > Streptophyta > Magnoliopsida > Apiales > Araliaceae > Panax > Panax quinquefolius. Next base: position 108,773,309 of record CM035157.1, on the reverse strand, counting down.
ATGGATATAATGAACCGGATATTCAAGAAATATTTGGATCAGTTTGTTGTTGTCTTTATTGATGACATCCTCATATATTCCAAAAGCCGTGAAGATCATGAGCACCATTTGAAGCTGGTACTCCAAAGGCTTCGTGAAAACAAGCTATATGCCAAGTTGAAGAAATGCGAGTTCTGGCTTGGGGAAGTAGCATTCCTTGGTCACGTGATGTCAAAACATGGAGTATCTGTCGACCTGGCGAAGATTGAAGCAATACAAAGTTGGGAGCAACCAAAATCGGTGATCGAAGTATGTAGCTTTCTAGGCTTAGCTGGTTATTATCGGAGATTCATGGAAGGATTTTCTCGAATCGCTACTCCTTTAACTCAACTAACTCGGAAGGATACAAAATTCGTATGGAGCGAGGAATGCGAGAAGAGTTTTCAAGAGCTTAAGAGGAGACTTATTTTGGCACCTGTTCTGACAATACCATCTGGTTCGGATGGATTTGTTATCTACAGCGATGCTTCAGGCAAAGGGTTAGGATGTGTTCTCATGCAACATGGGAAAGTCATAGCCTATGCCTCGCGACAACTTAAAGGGTATGAGAGGAATTATCCTACTCACGATCTAGAGTTGGCAGCAGTTGTTTTAGCGCTAAAGATCTGGATGCACTATCTATATGGAGAGAAAGTGGAGATATATTCAGAACATAAAAGCCTCAAATATTTCTTCACCCAAAAGGAACTCAACTTGCGGCAACGACGTTGGCTCGAGCTGTTAAAAGATTATGACCACACCATTCAATACCATCCTGGAAAAGCAAACGTGGTAGCTGACGCGTTGAGTAAAAGATCATATGCAGGAACGAGTGCGATGATGTCAAGTATACGCATAGAACAAACTTTAATAGATGAAGTTAAAGTTGCTCAAGCCACAGACCCGGAGCTGATGCGTATGAAGAAGAGAGTACAAGAGGGTATTATTCTACAAGCAAGAATCGATGAAGAAGGAATACTTTGAGTCCACTCCAGATTTTGTGTTCCTAACGATTCTGATTTAAAGAACAAGATCATGATGGAGGCACACAATACACCATTTGCAATCCATCCTGGAAGTGCCAAAATGTATCGTGATCTTCGACATACATTTTGGTGGAACAATATGAAGAGAGAGATTGCAAAGTTTATCTCGAGGTGTTTAACTTGTCAACGGTAAAGGTGGAGCATCAAGTGCCTAAGGGTCCATTGCAACCACTTGAGATTCGAAATGGAAGTGGGGAACACATTACCATGGATTTCGTTACGGGTCTTCCCATGGTTTCTCAAGGCATAAATGTTATTTAGGTTATTGTTGATAGATTAACCAAGTCTGCTCATTTCTTGCCAATACGGGAGACTTATTCCCTTGAACGTCTTGCTAGTATGTACGTGAATGAGATTGTGAGATTGCATGGCATGCCAGTATCCATAGTTTCGAATCGTGACCCAAGATTCACTTCACAATTTTGGGTTAGCTTGCAAAAAGCTATGGGCACGGATTTACGATTCAGTTCGGCATACCATCCTCAAACAAACGGACAATCAGATAGGACTATTCAAACCTTGAAGATCTATTAAGACTTTATGTCCTAAACTTCAAAGGGAGTTGGGATAAGTATTTACCATTGGTGGAATTCTCCTACAACAACAGTTATCAGGCAAGTATAGGTGTGGCTCCATTCGAAGCATTGTATGGACGAAAGTATCGCTCTCCAATATGTTGGGATGAGGTGGGTGAAGCAACATTGTTGGGACCCGAGTTGGTACGTATGACTATGGAAAAGATCCAAATGATTCGATAACGTATACAAACGACACAGGATCGACAAAAGAGTTATGCGGATCGTCATCGGAAGGACGTGGAATTTAGTATTGGGGATCATGTATTGTTGCGTGTTGCTCCATGGAAGGGAATTACAAGATTTGGGAAGAGAGGAAAGCTCAATCCATGATTTATTGGTCCATTTCAGATTCTTGACCGAGTAGGAAATGTAGCCTATAGACTCGCGTTACCTCCAAGTATATCTCGTGTTCATAATGTTTTTCATATATCTCGTCTTTACGTAAATATGTGAAAGACCCGAACCACGTTATTGAAGTTAGAACCGGACGAGATAGCCAAGACTTAACGTATTTGAAGAGGTACTGTCAAGATCTTGGATAGGAAGGAGCATGTCCTACTACGACAAAGGTCATACCACAAGTCAAAGTTTTGTGGAGGAACCATGCTATTGAGGAAATGACCTGGGAGTTGGAAACGGAAATGAAAGCGAGGTATCCTAACCTTTTCGAAACACCAGGTACGTACGCCAATTTCGAGGACGAATTTTCATAAAGAGGGGAGGTTGTAAGACCCCAACTTATTATAAGTGAAATTAAATTTCCTCTATTTATTATGTTGAAATAGTAAGGGTTGATTTGATTAATGTGGTTAGTTATGGGTAAAATGCGCAAATATTTCAAATAAGCAAGTGGTTATAAAATATTTATTTTTTTATCGGAGAATATTCGTTTAGTCGTGGAATATTCTTACTATCGGGGAATATTCATACAACGGCACAGCCTTGTGTGGGCCCCATAACGAAAACCGATTGGATGAATAAAACAACAAATATAAGTTGTTTATAAATAACGGCGTAGTTGTTATCGTTAATACTGTTGAAATACTCGGTGGTTAAAACACAGTAGCACACGGTATTGCACCAATTATTGATTCTTACGTAAGAAGGCACTACTCAATAATTGTTACAGTAGTTACTGTTCAATATTTTATTTTATTGATTCAATAATTGTTGCGTTGATATTTTATATTATTGTTGTTTCAATAATTGTCACTACACAATATTTTCCATTATCAGTTCAATAATTCATATTATTTGAATAATATTATTAGATAACATTATTGGCAATGTCTAGAAAGTTACGTTCTAAGGAGAGGTTTGGTCACCCTAATTGCACGCCAAGAAGGAGAAATCCTTATTGGAAAGCCCCCTTCTGAGGGCTACTGGTTGTCAAGATTGTGATTCGTAATATTATTTATGAATAATTAATTATTGATTTATATGATAAGGAAAATATTCATTTTATGTGGATATAGATGGGGAAAATTCTTAATGTGACAATTGTTGAAAATTGATATTTTATCTTTTCTGATAAAATAATTCATTTAAATATATTATTATATTTTAATAATATAATAATGGTGATATTTTTACAATGAATGTGGGATATATGAATATATGAGAAGGAAGAGTATTTTTGTTACAAAAGTTGTTTAAAACATGTTAAACATGTATGTGGGCCCATTTCTTGACTGAAATTTCCTATAAAATAGCCCGTTTGTGGATTTCGGTCAATTTCTGTTTGGAATTTGAAAAAACTTTCTTCTGCAAAGATGTAGATAATGGAATTGCCTATTACAAAGACATAAGGTTCGAATTTTTTTGATAAAGGGGCTATTTATTATGAATTATTGAAGTTTCGAAGTTCCAGAATAATTAATTTTTGAAGTTTTAAATATATATTTTTACAAAAAACGTTTTTGGTGAGTTGAGTGGGTCTTGAATGTGATGTAAATGTGCTGATATAAGTTTTCCAAGTTTGTGTATGATTTATTTTATAAATATTAATATTATATTAAATTTTCTGTTTTGGTGTTCTAAGCAATTTCCTATAAATAGGGTGCTTAGGTTAGAATTGAAAATCACACCGTAAACCTAAGTTTTTCTCTTTTCTCTCTATATTATCGAAAGCGTATTCTTGTGAGTATTTTGATACTTTGAGTGTTGTTATACGGTCTGCAAGTTCCTTCAAAGACTATATCCGAGATTCCAAATTCAAGTACCGTCTTTTCGAGGTAGGGGATGTTATTTTTTTTAAAATGATATTATTTCTTCTAATATCATTCTGCTGGATTATTGGTAATATTTTTCTTGTGAAATTCTTATCTTTTAGTGTTGGGGTTACTATTCACATATACGGCACTATTCACGTATACAGTACTATTCACGAATACGACATTATTCACAGAAAAATTAGATTTTTGTTTTTTGTCCAAAATATCTATTATGGATACTAGCTTTGATTGTATCCATGTTTTGATCATTCTTGAATTTTACTTCATTATGATTATTTATGAAGTATTTTTGAACTCGGATTGTTTAAAGTACGAATCCTTAATATTTGTTCTTTTGTTTCACTGGATTCGTTTTCTTTAAAATATTTTACATCATCCTCAGTCCTAAATGATGATATTACTGAATATCTTTGGCCTGTAGTGCAAAGATAAATGAATTTTTGATAAATATCTTTGGCCCGTAGTGCAAAAAGATGAGCAGTGTTGAGATGAACATGATTAATCGATGAATATCTTCGCATGTGTAGTGCAAAGATGAATATTTGATTCAAGATGTATATTGATTGATATTATATGGATAAAATATTGATGATGGACTTTTAAATTCATAGATTATATTAGATTTCATTCTCTACGTAACTCATCTATGAATTATTATTTCCGCTGCAAATATTGATCTGAAACTTGTTGTCTATTGTATTTTATCAGATTTTTCCCTGTTGAAGACTAACGATAATTTGTTCTATATTATCTTAGTCATAATATTCTTTACTGGGCTAGTTGAGCTCACCCTTTTCCTTTTTGTTCCATTTTTCTTCTCAGGAGGCGAGAATGTAGCGAGTTCTAATCGGGGTGTGGAATGATGGTTCTAGAGAGTTGTTTTATTAGTCCTCATCTTTTTTGTAAAATAATGTATCAATAATTGTAATGAGGACTTATTTGAGTGTTGATATTGTCTAGAAGACAATATTTGTTTTTAAACTCATAGTTTTTATGTTGTATTAATAAAGTTGTAGTTGTTTCTATACCATGATATTGATGACTCAAAATGGGTGATGTATACCTATTTTGGGGGCGTCACAGTTACTTACTGTGCAGGAGGGAAAAATCGTCTTCCAAAGACAACCCTGGAAGTCAAATCAAAGAATCGTCTTCCAGAGACTGAGATATCAACTCTAGCCCCAGATACAACCCTGAGACATCCAATCCAACCCCAGAAACAACCCTGGGACTTCCAGTCAAACCACGAAGACAACCTGGGGAGATGGAAGTTTAATCTCGGAGACAACCCTGCGAGATCGAAGTCCAACCATGGAGACAACCCTGGGAGATTGATTTCCAACCCCGGAGTCAACCCCGGGGGATCCAATTCAAAGCCTAGAGTCAAACCCCGGGAGGTAAAATCAACCTCAGAGACAACCTTGAGGACTGTTAAAATTTAAAGTAGTCCAATCTCAGGGATAACCCTGAGAAAAGACTGTTATAACTGCATCAAAGCCGGAGACAACCCCGAGAGGGGGAAAATTGTCATTTTTCCAACTCAACATCATTTCAAATCAAAACACTTCAAAGGAATTTTTGAAAGAACCATAGCTTAAACCCCGAGTGAAAACTGAACAAGACAGCTCAACGGATAGGCTACGAAGACTTGGAGATCTGGTCATGGACCCATTATCCCGGATTTAGAAAATATCTAATCCCATGTCATTTTCTAGCTCTCATCAATGGATTTCCATAAAGGTACATCACGCCTCCATCAGATGCCCGGATTAAAAGTTCTAAAGGTTTGAGCGAACAACGAGTTGTTCGAGTGCACGTACTTCGAGATAACAGGACCCGTAAAGCTCGGGGCAACTACGGCAGCCGCAGGTAGACCCGTGGCCATCTTGGTCTATATATAGACCCCCCCCCCCCCATCAGCTTATTTCAAAAAGGAAAAAAAAGAAAGAGAGAGAAAACTATGTCCATTTCAGCCCTTAAACTCTTCTAGAGTCCTCCAAATTTGGATATTATTTTTTCTAAACACTTGTAAGCTCATATTCTACAACATATCAAAATTTAACCAGTGAAAACCGAGTTTTCAAGCTCCAAAAGCGGTCTGAAGTCTTCTTGGTAGCCCACTATAAGATTTTTTGAATTTTAAGCTTTCTACTACTTCGATATATATATATATATATATATATATATATATATATATATATTTACATTTCATGTCTGGCTTGGAGTCTATATATACATTCCATAGTCCTGCCTGGATTTCAAATTCATGACAATTGATCGTCTTTATATATATATATATATATATATATATATATTGCTTTCAAGTATATGCTTTAACTGCTTTTGCAATGTAAATTCTTAATATTCCAGCCTGTAGACTATATTTATCTAAATCCAGCCATCTAACTTTTAACCAGTTCAAAAGTGACTAAATTGGAACTGTTGAAGTTATAATGGCTTAGATTTATTTAAATCTAATTTTCTTTCTAGTTTTTGTAAATATTTATCAATCATATGAGCCTATGAGCCATGAGGTCTGAGATTTAGCTTACGAATCTAGATCTAGTTCCCACGATGGACCATTTTTAGTTATGCAGCCAGCTTGTAAATTATATACGGTGTCTGGACATCCTTGGATAGCATTTATGCCCATAAGAAGTCTGACACTGCTATGTATCTTATTTTCTAAAAGATGCTTCGTATCTCAAAAATAAAATCAAATCAAGCCAAATATGAAATAAAATGGAAGTATCAAATGCCTCAATTACTATTGAGCATAAGGGTTTGAAAACCTATTTTCAAAACATCATTGTTATATCTTGCTTAAAACTGAACTTTTATACAAATCAAACCCTTTGTATATAGCAGCAAACGAGGCATAGCACTACTTCCGAATAACTGCATATAGGCCCAATAAACACACACACATGCAGATAATTAGGGTAATTGAAAAGTTACGGTAAACGTGTTTTCACATAAATTGGGGGGTGCATAACACGTTCCCCCCCCCCCCCCACTTAATCAAGCCCCCAAACTCTATGAATCTTGGTTTCCAAGGCCTGTTAAACAGAGTTCAACCATTGGTCCTTTGTGTAAACCTTTTCAAAATCGGTTGAGTTGGTACAACCATTTCAAAACTACCAACTAGCGACTCTGATTTTCAAATCATCGACATTTATATGAACGTCGGACCTTTTCAAACTCGCCTTTTCAAACAAAACTCAAAAAAATAGAGAAAATAAAGGGCAAGAATAGAAAAGAGTAAAATTTTCCTGACGTCGATAGGTGGCGACTCTGCTGGGGACAGTAGAGGGCTTAAGCCGTTGTTCAACCTTTTTAAAAACCTTTTAATCTGGTTGTGTGTGAATGATGTATTTACATTGAATGAATGTGAACAAATGCTTTATTTACCGCACTCTACTGCCTCGCACAATATCTGTCTGTGGTATTAGTGCTTCACACAATGTCATCATTTCATACGGTAAGACATAATGTATGTGAATGTATGTTGTGTGATTCCTCCACTAGAAGAAAAACTTGTCAGTCTTTGATTACTGGACTCAAGGGAGACTAATCTCGCGAGACTCAAGAAAGGCACCACCCAGATCCGCTCCAATTGAAAGATCGAATTAACTTTTTATCCAGTAAATTGCGATGATCTGGGAACTTTCATGCCGAAAAGCCACGAGAGTAGCCTAAGATAGGTCAGTCTTTGATGAACCAAATGCGAAGGAAAGTCTCTTCATTCTTTTCCCTTTAAATTCCATGTAAATTCAAATTCCATGTAAATTCAATTCCATGTAAATCCCAATGCCATGTAAATATAGAGGAAGATGTAAATATGCATTCCTTTTCCTATCAAAACCTATCATGCTATCCTGTCATCAAAACAATTGACATATGTTTTACAGGAAAACATTAAAAAACTCCTAAAACAGACACATTTGCATAGCATGCAGCCTCTTAGTGTTTACTTAGACTAAACTACACAGTCTTTTTGTAGGGAAATAATTGGTCCCATTACCCGTTCAAAGTTCAAAAAGGCACTAAGCCAACCTAAAAACATGGCTACAAGTTTCCAGCCTGAACCTACTCCTGTTTCCCAAGAGGAGTTTGAGGGACTAAGAAATCAGATAGCAAAATTGATTGCCTTTCTGAAAGAACAAAGCAAACAAACTCAAGGTCCACCAATACCCATTTAAACATAATCCTCTGCATAGGGAGGAACCCAGGGTACTGGCAAAGAAGTATAAATACCTCAGTTTCAAACTGAAAAATCCAACAAAACCCCTGAAATCGCCCATCTTATAGAAGATCAAGAAACTGGTGATATCTAGAAGAAAGTCCAACAAATGGGAGAAACCATCCGGTCAATCAAAGGGACTGAAGTGCATGGAAGCGTGACTTACTCAGACCTTTGTATCTTTCCAGGGGTTCATTATCCAGAAAAGCTCAAAACTCCTAATTTTGAAAAATATGACGGATTGGGAGATCCTTACACTCATCTAAAAGTGTTCATTGGAGAACTCGGATCCTATGCCGAGGATAAAAAACTGAGAATTCAATTATTTCAAAAGAGTGTAACTAGAGAAGCCAGAGCATGTTATGCCAAGTTGGATAATTCCAGAATCTATAGCTGGGAAGAACTATCCCAAGCTTTTCTAAACCAACATAGTTTTTAGACACAAATGGCTCCAGATAGATACCAAACTACTAAAGTCAAAAAACAAAACATTGAGTCATTCAAAGAGTATGCCCAAAGATGGAGGCGTCTAGCTTATCAAGTATTCCTATCCATAACAGAGACTGAGATGGTAATGACCTTCATAGACATTCAAGAACTTCCATTTTATAAGAGGGTCCTAGCAGGCATAGGAAAATCATTCTTAGAAATGATCAAACACGAAGAAATGGCTGAGATGGGGTTAAAATCTGGGAAGATTAAAGTCCTCACTGCTTTAGAAGTCGTGGCCAAGCACATTCAAGCTGGAAATTATGGGAATAACCCCCAGAGGGCCAATAAAAAGAAAGAAGAGGATGTCTCCTTGGTGCTGAAACAACAAACTCAGAGAGACAATCAAAACTTACCCATTCAAAGGAGAAACTATTCCCCTTTTCAAGCACAATCCTCAAACCCTCCATTTCAAAAAGTTAGAGAAGTCAAATGTCAAAGAGTTTTCACACCCTTAGGGGACTGATTGGAAAATATATTCAAGATTCTGACAGCACAGGGAAGATCATCCCTTTGGGTCAACCAATGGAAGAAATCTTGCACATGTTGATCAATGAAGGGAAGATCACATCACTGCTACCCCCAATAAATCCACGTTCAAAGAGATTTAATGCTACTGGGGTCTGTTAATACCACTCCAATACTCATAGCCACAACACTAAAAGTTGTTGAGCACTTCATCATCTCATTCAAAATATGATTAACAGCGACGACCTGCAAATGGCAGACAATGACACCATATTGCCTGAGGAAGAGAATATATTTCCTCTAGGAACACAAAGATGGAGGAAACATATAGCAGTCATATCCTCTGAAGGAGACTTGTCTGCAACACCTCTTATAATTAAAGGAATAAAGCTCAAAGGAGTGAAAAACCCTTTGAAGGTGGTTGCACCAGAACCACTGGTATTGCCATTCAGGCCACAGTATCCTATCATCAGCTTAAAAAAAAGTCCCATGGAACTATGGGGAGGTTGAGGGATCAACTTCAAATCAAACTTTTGTGGTGTCAAAGGAAAACCCATTGTATCTACCTCAGCGAGAGTTGAAACGTGTCATCAAATCCAAGGGGAAAGTGCCTGAGGAGAAAATTGAAGAATTCCTCCCCAAGATGGGGCACAATGAAGCCAAGGTGGTGCAAAGCTTGAAAGAAGCACCTCAACAGATATCCATTCTGGACTTGGTATTCTCTTCTGAAGATCATCGCAAGGTTTTAATGAAGGTACTGGAAGAAGCTTACCTGCCAAAGACGGTGGACAATGAAAAGTTTCATCATTTGGTAGATCACATTTTCAATAACAATGTGATTTCTTTCACTGATGATGACATACTGCCTGAAGGGATGGAACATTGCAAGCCATTACACATAGTAGTGATGTCTTCAGAATATGTGGTCGGAGGTGTGTTAATAGATGGAGGATCTTCCTTGAACATCTGCCCCTACGCCACGTTGGAGAGAATGAATGTAAGAAACGAGACTTTCAGGAATAAATAATTATTTCAATATAGTAAGAAAATGAATATTTATTTGAATATAAATGTGTTGTACGATGAGTAATTCGATTAGTGCAAAGTGAATTTATATAAGAATTGAGAACTGTGAAATTGACGATGAGAATTGTGAAAGACCTTGTGTGGCATAGTGTGGAATAAGGAAATTCACTAAGTGAATTAAAAGGGAAATAGTTATTAAGAGGAAGATTAATTGTGTATGATTATGTGATAAATACACTCTTGAACTAGTAATATCGCCACTATAGAAGTTAAATTATATCATGTAAAACTTGTGTGGTGATAGAAATTGGAACTGGCTTGAAGTTAAACCATTTTGGCACTGTTAGGGACCGACGCAACTGCGCCCTCCCAGCAGTACAAAATGGCATAGCTATGCCAGTGGTTAATCTGGGAAAAATTAGTTTCTACTATAGAAATGAAATGGAACATTAATGTATGGTGTGACATGAATAAAATCATATGATAAGCATACATTCTAATGATATAAAGTATCAAGTAGTATAATAAAATCATAAGTGATTTTAATACATAAATAATTAAATATCTGTGTATTCTAGAAATTGGGAAATGAATTACGTGTCTAAACTGGACAGTTAATATTAAATAATGTTATAATGTGGTTATGTGAGTAGTAAAAATAATTATGGATATACCGGGACAATAATACCTAATTGTGTTATTTTATTACATGTATTTAATGTACATGGATTATATGATGTGGGTATATAAATAATCCCTAATTTTTCTAATATGGTAACAATTGTACATTAAAATTATATTTTGGTAGTTAAAGTAACTGAACTAAGCTTGTTGCTGAGAATTGATTTTTGTCCCAAAATGAGTGACCCTTCTAGTACATGAACAGTAGGCTATTTCTCTATTGCGTAAAACTCAGCAAACAAAAAAGGCTAGAATTGTGTAGTGATGATTGCTAGACAATTGGTGGTTGGCCAACTCTTAATTAACCATTATTTCCCTCCAATACACTATGGATTCCAACTTCAGTGTAAAGCCAATGCTCAGTCCATCAATTCTCTATAAATAATAGCTCTATTTTCAGTTTTTATGTTAATTGTAATTGTCTATTGAAACTCTGAGAATTTGAGTTTGAGTGTGTGTTGTCCAAAGAAGAGGCTAGCAATCTCAGAAGGAAGAAACTAAGTTTATTAAGCTCTAAGAGGTATAAAAATTCTTAACTTTTGTTCTTAGTTGGGTTTTATCAAATCCTTGAAATTACTTGAAATTCTCTGTCAATCAAAGTGAATTAGCATGCTATCATGTGTTTAGGAAGTATGTGTACATATATGAAACCTTTGATAATGGATTTGAACATGTTTAAATCAAGAGGAATCGTTGTTGGTCGATGCTCTGCAAAGTAGAACAAGTTATTGCTTCATTCGTGTACGGCGTGTGACTACGCTCTATTTATACTAGGGTGCAAAGACAAATTGCCATACCATACCCCGTAATCGATTAATGATCAACTTTGTTATACTATGTGTTGTGAAATTGGTTTTATGACTTAAATACATACCTAAAAAGGAGTATAGCATGGGATATAAAGCTTCTTTGTGAATTATGAAGTGTCTAATATGATATTAGTAGGAAATTGTGATAAAACTTAAGGTTTTGAAAACAAACCTTGTGGAAACTTATGTTTTACAAGTTCTGAACTTAGTAGTTTATTCACATGATTAATTTCAAACATAAATGAGCGTGATATAGTGTCTATAGTACCTTTGCTCATGATTAAACTTGTCAGACCTTGTGTTAGAGAAATTTTTAAGAAAAGCTTAGTATAATAAGCTAATGGACATGAATGCTACAAGATATAGTTTCTGATCTTGAAAAGAGGTTATCATGAATTATTTACTTATGATAAGAGTTTTAAAGCTATCTTATATGTGCCATATGACATCATTCATAATAAAGTGATTTCAAAGGCAACCTTGAACATATTTTCAAAATCTAGTTGTATCACATGAATATCTAGATTCTAAAGTGGTAAGATGTCATGTTATGTCTATAATATCGCTAGACATGATTCATATGTATTGAACATAATGATAACTAAACCAAAAATGAGTTTAAAGAATGATTCAAAGTGTTAAACAATGATAGTTGTGAATAAACAATATGAATACTATAAGCATGTGTAATAACATATTGTGTAATCACTCTATGTGGACATATAGTCAAGTTATAAAACATGGTAACTACGTGATCTTATTATGCTTTAATACCATGTAAGTTGTAAGTTAAAACTTGTAAAAATAAACTCAAGAATGGTGCTTATGTGAGAACCTCTAACATCTATGTATGTTAAAGTATAAGTGCATAAGTGTGTTAGAGTTGGACAGAAGCAGGAAGTACAAAGCTCAACCCTGGTCTAGCCAGGGGATAGCAAGTTGTGATGTCCCTATGCCTAGACAGGGCGCAGCTGCGCCATCCTGTAATCATGAATAGTTTCTGTTTTTTATCTAAAGTTCAAAGTATGCTTATATGATTACTTTAACTTGTATTATATAACCAATATGCTATGTAATGTGTTAAGAAGCATGCTAGGTGATAAAGATGAAGGTTAATGAGAAATTACGACTTTCAAATGTTAAGTCTAAAATAAGGTTTACAAGCTATAAAATAATGATACCTTGTTTGTCTTATGGTAACATACAATTTGATTTGTGCTATGAAGATGTATGATATGTGATGTGGTAGGTAAGAAGTTACAACTAGGTTGGATATTTAAGTATACATTTGAACTTACACATATGAGTTTATGTAACTAATGATTATCCTATACATGTAATATATTATGTTAGGACTCAAAAGAGGGTATTAAGCTTTACTTTGGTAAACTACGCTTGAGGCAAGTACTCGAACCTTACTCTTTATTGAGAATTATTATACTTGTGCAATTATTGATTGTACAAGTAGAATTTTGAAGAACACATATTTTGTAATGAAATTTCAAACCTTGATTTGAACGATTACCGTTCATATATATGTTGTGAAAGAGCTATCTAAGCCATTAATTCTGCTAGACTATTGATAATAATCAAAAGCTATCCAAACCAAATTAAATTGGTGCAGACTCTTATAACTGAGAAGAACAACCCTCTTAGTAGGGGAATTATATATTGTCGGGGAACCGACGTGCGCACATAAAAAAGACTAAATGTTATGCATGGCATAGGGTACTTTAGGCTGATCACCTGTTATACTCATTTTGTAGAATTATCAGTCTATTACTGTTAATTCTAGGATAAGTTCATAGTCCTTACTGACTGCTCAGTATTTATTACTTTGAAATCTTAAATTGATAAATCTTTGAATATTATTTAATATTATTGTCCATAGTGATCATTGTTGTTAATCATTGATACTTCTTATTATGTTGAACTATCCTATACCCTTGAGAAATTTAAAACATGTTGATTACCCTCTTTACTATATTACTTGATGGGCAAAATTATTGCTCATCCTTGCTTTCCCCAAAACTTTCAGTGAAGGCAGAACTTGGTGAACCCTCTAGAAAGGACAAGGGTAAAGAGAAAGCTTTGGAGTAATTATTTCTAGGTTGCTAGGAATGTACTATGATTTGGTTGTGAAAGAACTTATTTAGCCATGTTTAATTTAAGCTGTGTTGTATTATGTATTAGTTATGTCTAAACAATGTTTATTTGTGGTTAAGATTATGTAAGAGATGTTTAAGTTTCGAACCCTTGGGACAAGAATAATTATGTTATACTAATCTAAATTATTCAATTATTCCACTGTATAAGATTTTGATTTATTATTAGAGTTAGTACGTGGCAACCAAATTTGAGACAAGTGTGGACTGAATTTGGGAGTGTCACAAGTTGGTATCAAAGCTGTAGTTATAAACCTTAGGAGCGAAAGTCCTTAGATTATAACTTAGGAGAACTTAGAAGATAGAGGAGACTCATATAGAGTTTTCCTAGAAAGGGACTTAGTGTGTTATGAAATATAATTTCATTATATACAATGAACTTATGTTTATTTAACATTCTAATGGAGTTGTTGTTTTTGTTTTCTTATGTTGGTGATTGTAGGATGACTGATATGGGAGGACCTAGCCGGGTGGTAGAGGAGGAGCCGCGTGACATCCGCGTGGTATTTAAGGCACCATTGATAGCGGAGCCTATATCAGCAGTGGCCCCTATTGATGACGATGACGAGGAGGAGGAGATGAAGCCATTAACCGAGGAGTCTGATCTGGAGGAGGAGCCCATAGAGGAGGAGCCTGAGTCTATGGAGGACTCTGACGAGGCTACTTTTGAGGACCGGATGTTGGGGGAGTATGAGGAGCAGATTTTGGAGTTAGGATGTAGAGTGGAGGAGTTAGAGGCTGAGGCTAGGGAGAGGGAGTCTAAGTTCCAAAAATTGAGGGATGAGGACCATCAGAGGAAATTAGCGATGCAGGAGATGGAGGTAGAGATTGCTCACCATAAGGAGGTAGGGATCCAGATGGGGACTTTGTTTCACCGATCGGTGGATAAGAATATAGAATTGGAAGGGAAGCTGGAGGAAATGGAGTAGAGAGTTTTTAGTGATCAGAGGACGGAGAAGGAGGCTCTCCGTACTCAGTTAGAGATGGAGTTGATGGATAGGATTCACTTCGAGGAGAAGTGGGCGCAAACCAATGATAGGGTAAATGATCTAGAGGATGAGGTACGATGCAAGAGAAGGAAGATGAACAAAATGGGCTATGCTCTACGCACAGCCATGGAGCGGTTGATTGATGGGGTAAATCATTACCCGGCTGAGCAAGGAAAGACCCGGCATACCATAAGCCGAGATATGGTGGTTCACATCACTCAGAAGGAATACCAGAGTGCTGTCAAGCGTGGGATGTTAGATTAAGTCTAGAAGAAGAAGTCTAGTAGTTGTAATATTTTATTTATGTGTTGTTTAAATTGTTGTTGTTTAATCTCAGTCTTTGTGTAAGATGTGAGATAGTTGTAAACCCCAAAACTTTTGAAAGATGTTAGAGGGGTAGTATATTGGTTTTATCCCTGTCTTTTGTGTTAAGAGGGGATATGATGTTGTCATTTATAGTAGTATGCTAGAGAAGAACAAGTAATTGTAACCATTTGGCATATGAATATAAATGATCTTATTTCTAAAACGTGTTTTTAAATTTTATTTCTTTTGAGAAATGTTTAAGATATATAATTAAATAATAAAATGAAAATTTTTTGATGCAGAAATATGCCGCCCAGACGTAGAATAACTGCACCAGAAGAGTCGGATAATGATGAGAGAAGACACGTAGATCTGATATAGAGACTTATAGATTTATTAGGGGAGGCTCTGAGGGGAAGAAAGGAACTAGTACCACCCGTTCCCCGAGTGGTTCAAGTCATAAACTTTAAGGATTTTAGGAGTGTAGGACCTCCGGAGTTCGTGGGCACGACCAATCCGATCATGGCTCATATATGGATCCAAGAGATGGAGAAGGCTTTCACCATCGCTCGTGTGGGTGAAGATCAGAAGACAGCATTTGCAACTTACATGATGAAAGGCGAAGCGAACTACTGGTGCGAGGCAAATTAGCAGAGAGCATGAGAAGGGATAGTCACTTGGGAAAGGTTTAAGACTTTGTTCTTCGAGAATTATTTCCCGAAGAGCATGAAAAATAAGATGGAGGTAAAAAATTTAGAACTTAAGCAAGGAGATATGTCGGTGGCGCAATACGCGGCTAAGTTCAATAAACTAGCCCAGTTTGCTGAACACCAGGTGATAGATGAAGAGAAGAAAGCTAGGCGTTTTGAACAAGGACTGAAGCTTTGGTTGTTTAACAAGGTATCGGTTCTACAGATTGATTCTTTTATGACATTGTTGGAGAAGGCTAGTATTGCAGAAGGAGCAACTGAAGCTTTAAGTTTGTATAACAAAGAGAAGAAGGGAAAGAGCACCAGTGGAGAGAACTGAGGAGGAAGTAGCAGCGGAGGTAGCAACTTAGGAAAGAGGAAGTGGGAGAACAACAACAACAACAAGAATCTCAACAATCAAGTGGGAAAGTTTCGAGGAGAATTTAAGAAGAAGGTGGAAGGATGCCCAAAGTGTGGAAGGTATCACCAGGGCGAATGTTGGAAAGGGCGCAGTGTATGTTATAATTCTGGCCAAGAGGGACATTATGCTCCAAACTGCCCGAAGCTGAAAAAATCAAAGGGTGTTTCACTTGTGGTTCATTGGACCATCTGATCAAGGACTTCCCAAAGAAAGGAAGTAGCGGAGGAAGCGACCAACAAGGAGGGAGTGGCAAACTAATGATTGGCGGACTGACGTAATCCAACTGTCCCACTGCCAGATTAATGTTTAATATGACCGTCTATGACGTCGTAGCTGCAAAGGATCACTACAAGAAATCACACAAAAAATGACGTTAAAATTTGTCACATAAAATTCATTTTTCGTCACTAAAATATTTTGTGACGATTGTTAATCGTCACAGAGACCGTCACCGTATGAGTGTGGTATTAGGTATATTTGACACTATTTGATGTCGTCACTAAATGTTTTAACTTATGATGACGATCTACATCATTGTCACTATAATTAATTACTTTTAGTGACGTTAATAGCGTCACTATTTGAATGAAACTTTCGTCACTCTATATTATATTTCGTCATCAAAACTTGGTGCATTAAATGACAAAAATTATTTTTCGTCATTAAATGATATTGTTTTAGTGACAAAAATATGTTTCTCTATTTAAATCATCTAATTTTAATGACGACAATATTGTCATATTTATGATTATTCTTTTGTCATGTTATTGTGTTTATCATCACCAAAAATAAAAAAATAAATGACGACAGAACAATTCATCACCTAATAATATATTTAACATGACAATTATGTTGTTGTCATTTCATATTTTAAAAAATATTACAAAATAATTTGTCACCAAAGAGTTATTTTTTGGGACACATTTTTCAATGTCACTAATTGAATACTTTTACTAGAAAATTGGCCTATAGCGACGGTCGCTGACCGTCGTTATAGGCCAAAAGACCGTCGCTAAAGGTTTTAGCGATGGTCATCGACCGTCACCATAGAAACATATAATGAATATCAGCAATAGATATGCATGTATATGATGTTCTATTAATTATATCTTATATGGCGTAATAACAGTATACAACTTATGTTATAATTAGATTAGAAGTCTGCAGATTTAGTTTAATATGATTAATTGAAACAGGACATATATGATATGTACCGGGTGTATTATTATTATGACTGTTTTGGTGGATTAAATATATGATTCTGAAACTGTTTCAGAGATTCGTATGAAAAAATTCTACAATACAGATTATATATAGTTTTCTTTAATTATATATAAATTACTATGTGTACCCCCCGTTGGACCCCCCGTCGTAGCGCACGATGGTCGTGTCCCCTATATGTTATATATAGTTTTCTTTAATTATATATAAATTACTATGTGTTTATTGTGATATGCATGGTGCACAGTTATGGCCTTTTGACCCATAGGTTAGTGGTTTTTTGTTTTGAAATACAGCTTGCATGTCGTGCCTTTCTATAAATTCTAATGTAATATTCTCTTCTCATCTAAATCCCCTCGAATGTAACTCGAGGTTTCTCTATGTCATGTAATAATCTGTAATCGATGAAGATGTCAAGATGGAGAACACGATGGAAAGATGATGAAGGAGAGGAGGCACATGCTTGAGGAAGATCCAAGAAAGCTATTTATTTTAAGATCTTTTACCACCTTAAATTGACCTTCAATCTTTCATTAGCTTGAAAAGATTAACAGTGGATTGGGCTATAACTGTGACACATTTATTTTTATTTTGCACTTTATTTATGCTTATATGCGATATGATATGATAAATAATGTGCATGCTTAATAAGATTAAAAATTGGTGAGATCTAAATTTATTTATAAAATCCCTCATTAAATTATTAAGTCTAAATCAGATGCCTTCCAATGAATAACACTCATCAAGCCCTTGATCAGTAGATGTAGGTTTGCCAAAGCAAAGTACCCTATTTATCTTGGTAAGATGCGATAGGATAATTGTGATATCCAAACTGTTAAAATCATTGGGCCCGGCTTAACTAAGTTATCTCAATAGGATTGTGGACTTAGAGGCATAGAGTTTGGTAGGTACCATAAGATGGACTAGAAACAAATGTTGTTTACCAAACTATCCAAGAGTTATATATGATATAATTGACAAAAGGGTTGTCTACCTAAATAATTGTGTTTTAAGAGATTAGCCAAAGCTAAGTTAGGGCATAATGAAATATGTATCTTGGCTCATTAGAAAGATTTAATTGAAAAATGTTTTCCGAATTAATGGTGAGGGCTATTAATTTGAATAAAATAGTGGGAGGTATATTTTGAATGTACTATTATCAATTACATAACATCAACTCTGCAATTTGACTTATTATTTTTTTGCACTTATAAATTGTAGATATCAATGACAAACAACAACAATACAAGTAGTCTTTCACTACGATCAGTCCTTGAGAAGGACAAGCTGAGTGGAATTAATTTCCTTGACTGGAATAGGAAGTTGAGGATTGTCCTCAAACAAGAGCGCAAGCTATATGTCATTGAAAAGCCCATTCCTGCAAAGACCACCGATCATCGCACCACGTCATGGAGCATAATGCTTACAAGAAGCATCAAGATGATGCTCGGGCGTGAGTTGTCTCATCTAGCAACCATGAACGCCGAGCTTCGAGCTAAACATGAGTTGATGGATGCTTATGAGATGATCGAGCATCTCAAGAAATTGTTGAAGGCATGCTCGACGGAGAGAGGTATGATATAAGCAAGGCGTCAGATATCAACAAGAAGATGGGTGAATGTGATCCGGTTGGTCCACATGTCTTTGAAAATGATTGGGTATATTGAGTACCTTGATAGGTTGGGTTTTCTAATCACTCCCGGAGGCCCAAACAGATCTTGTTTTGCAATCCACTGAACAATGACTATTCTCAATTTGTCATGAATTATCTTATGAATGAAATTGTGAAACCCCTTACTCGAGTTGTTGAGCATGTTAAGAAGCTGCCGAGAACAACATGAAAAAGCGAGACCCGCTCCCATAGTGATGGTGCAAGAGGGAATGCTAAAGGAAATTGGAAAGGCAAGAAGAAGATAGGATCTAAATCTGGTGCCAAACCCAATTCCAAAACCAAACAGGCTTTAAAACCTAAAGGTGGGGTGGCTAAAGAAGGTGATTGTCACTTCTGTGAAAAACCTGGACACTGGAAAAGGAATTGTCATGCTTATTTGGAAGAAATGAAGAAAAGGAAAGGAAGTATGACTTCCGATTCAGGTATATATGTTATAGAAGTCAACTTGTCTACTTCTACATCATGGGTATTAGAAACTGGATGTGGTTCTCACATTTGTGTTAATGTACAGGAACTCCGAAGGAGTAGAACTTTGGCAAAAGAAGATGTTGACCTACGTGTTGGGAATGGAGCAAAAGTTGCTGCACTGGCTGTAGGAACTTATCATTTATCTTTGCCCTCTGGGCTAGTTTTAGAATTAGAAGATTGTTATTTTGTGCCTGCTATAAGCAAAAACATTATTTCTATTTCTTGTTTGGACAAGAAAGGTTTTTTATTTATAATAAAGAACAACCATTGTTCGTTTTACTTAAATGATATATGCTATGGTGTTGCACAATTGTTTAATGGTCTTTATATTCTTGATTTGGAAATGCCTATCTATAACATAAATACAAAACGATTTAAATCAAATGATTCAAATTCGATATATCTCTGGCACTGTCGTTTGGGCTATATAAATGAGAAACGCATATCAAAACTCCATAAAGATGGATTTTTGGATTCATTTGATTTTGAATCATATGAAAAATGCGAATCTTGTTTATTACGCAAGATGACTAAAGCCCCTTTCACTGGACACAGTGAACGGGCTAGCGATATATTGGGACTTATACATAGTGATGTATGTGGACCCATGAGTTCGTTAACAAGAGGTAGGTTTTATTACTTCATTACATTTACTGACAACTTCAATAGATATAGATATGTGTATCTTATGAGACACAAATTCGAATCCTTTGAAAAGTTCAAGGAATTCAAGAATGAAGTTCAAAACCAATTTGGCAAAAGCATAAAAGCCCTTTGATCCGATCGAGGAGGTGAATACTTAAGCCAAGACTTTGATGACCTTCTAAAGGAGTGTGGTATTATATCACAGCTCACTCCACCTAGAACACCACACTGGAATGGTGTGTCTGAGAGGAGGAATCGAACCTTGTTGGACATGGTACGATCAATGATAAGTCATGCAGATCTTCCAATAAGCTTACGGGTCATGTGCCAGAGACAATTTGATTCACACTTAACCGTGTTCCTACAAAAACGGTTTAGAAGACACCGTATGAGATGTGGACTGGGAAACGTCCTAGTATGTCGTTCATGAAGATTTGGGGTTGCGAGGCGTTTGTAAAACGTCTAGATTCTGACAAGCTCGGACCTAAATCTGACAAATGTAATTTTGTGGGATACCCAAAGGAAACAAAAGGTTATTATTTCTACAAACCTTCTGAGAACAAAGTGTTTGTTGCTCGAACTTGTATTTTTCTAGAAAGAGAATTTGTCTCTAAAGGAAACAGTGAGAGGAAAGTAGAACTCGAAGAAATTCGAGAACCATAGAATATCATTGAACCTAAGTTGGAACGTGAGTAGGAACCACAAGATGTTGTGAAAAGTGAATCTGCTCATATTACACAAGGAATTCGTAGATCTGGTAGGACACGCCAAGAGCCCGAGAGATATTATGGATACCTTATGACTCAAAACGGCGATGTGATGCTCATAGATCAGGATGAGCCTGCTTCCTACCAAGAAGCTATGAATGGACCAGATTTTGAGAGATGGCTTGAAGCTATGAGATCTGAAATGGACTCCATGTATACTAACCAAGTATGGACTTTGGTTGATCCACCCGAAGTGGTAAAACCAATCGGGTGCAAGTGGGTTTTCAAGAAGAAAACTGACATGGATGGTAATGTACAAACCTACAAAGGTCGACTGGTAACAAAAGGTTACAAACAAGTTCGAGGTGTTGACTATGATGAAACCTTCTCTCCAGTGGCAATGGTTAAATCCATCAGGATCTTACTTGCTATTGCAGCCTTTTACGATTACGAAATCTGGCAGATGGATGTTAAAACTACTTTCCTTAACGGAAATCTCTTTGAGGATGTGTATATGACACAACCTGAGGGATTTGTCAATCCAAAGGATGTTGGAAAGGTATGTAAGCTGCAGCGATCCATTTATGGATTGAAGCAAGCCTCTCGGAGTTGGAATCTTCGATTTGATGAAGCAGTCAAAGAGTTTGGCTTTATTAAAAATGAAGATGAACCTTGTGTATATAAGAAGGTTAGTGGGAGTCATATTGTATTCTTGATATTATATGTTGACGACATATTAATTATTGGGAATGACATTCCTTTATTACAAGCTGTAAAAACATGGTTAGGAAAATGTTTCTCCATGAAAGATTTAGGCGATGTAGCCTACATTTTAGGTATCAAGATCTATGAAGATAGATCGAGATAAAGTGTTGAAACGGTTCAGCATGCAAGAGGAAAAAAGAGGACACTTACCCATGACTCATGGTATAAAGATCTCTAAGGCCCAATGTCCTAAATCACAAGATGATGAGGAGCGTATGAGAAAGATCCCTTATGCTTCGGCAATTGGATCTATCATGTATGCAATGATATTTACCCGTCCGGATGTCTCGTATGCTTTGAGCATGACGAACAGATACCAGTCGAATCCAGGTCAAGGTCACTGGACAGCAGTCAAGAATATCCTCAAGTACCTAAAAAGGACTAAGGATTCATTCTTGGTATATGGAGGTGAAGACGAATTGGCAGTAAAGGGTTACACAGATGCTAGTTTTCAAACTGACAATGATGACTATAAGTCTCAGTCAGGTTTTGTGTTTTGCCTTAATGGTGGTGCTGTTAGCTGGAAGAGTTCAAAGCAAGAGACAGTAGCCGATTCTACAACAGAGGCTGAGTATATTCCTGCTTCTAGTGTAGCCATGGAGGCTGTATGGATTAAAAAGTTCATCACTGAACTTGGTGTTGTTCCAACCATTGTTGATCCGGTTTCTCTATACTATGATAATAATGGAGCCATTGCACAGGCTAAGGAACCCAGATCTCACCAACGATCCAAGCATATACTTAGGCGGTACCATCTCATCCATGAAATCATTGATAGAGGAGATGTACATATAGGAAGAGTGCCAACTGATGATAATGTTGCAGATCCATCGACAAGGCTTTGTCACGCACAGAAGCCATGACTACCACACTAGTTCCATGGGTATTAGATACATGAGTGATTGGCTCTAGTGCAAGTGGGAGACTGTTAGAGTTTATACCCTAGAGGCCAATTATTTGATATAATTGCTTAACGTTTTGATATTATATTTGATTGAATAAATGAATGATTTTATTATGGTTTTATTTATTGCGTTATATAAATGTTAACATAATAAAAAAAACTTTAGAATAGTGATACAAATTATATAGTTTCAAGTATGTGACTTGAACATGAGATTATATAATTACAATTAGTATCATTGTTCTTAAATGTCCCAAGTCGAGTATCATTATTGATGGGACAACAATGATGCATTAAGACTAGTATGTGGATTGACTGATGACCAAATCTCATTGGTCATAAATATATGAGATATTAAGTCAATGCATGAGTGTACATGTTAGAGAATGATGTCTTCGAGACGGACCCACCATGAGAATTCTATGTGGAGCATTATGCGAAGTGTCATTAGCAATTCTCATAGTGACATTGATGTAATGGTCCTCCGACCCGGAAATCACTATATTTCTACACGGAAATTTATGTACTTTGATATCATCAAATGTCACCTTTAATAGGCGGACTATAAAGGTGATTATTGGGTACATCATGAATCGTGTGAGGAATATGAGTGATCTAGATGGAATTTAACCATCCTATATATTAGAGGTGATATCCATAGGCCTCTTGATTGAGTAGGACTATGAAATGCATGGTCATGCTCAAATAGTGATTTGTTTCATATAGTCTACTCATTGTTCAAGAAAACTCAGATTAAATTATGAAGAGTATGACACATTCCATAACTCGAGTTTAATCTAGGATATTAAGGTTAAAAGGATTAAATTATATTGAAACATTGGTCATTTAAAAGGTTGCATCGAATCATCGATCTTATTATTACTGGGGTAAAGTGATGCATTATTAGATGCAGCACATCATTTATAATTTTATAATATGATTATAAAATTATTGCCAACGTTATAATAACCTATAGGGTCACATACATAGAACGTAATTTAAAAGAGAATAAATTTAAATTTTTAAGGATTTAAATATATTAATATGATTAATAGTATTTAAATCACGAATTTAAATTAAAAGGATAATTTGTATATATGTATATTAATTAAGTAAGAATTAATTAAGATATATATATATATATAAATAAATTCGGATTTTATGAAATTAGGTTTTGATTTGATTAATTCTTTTTAACTACTATATATGTGATATATAGCATCAACTTAGGGTTACATCATTTTTAAAAACCCTAGCCGCTCTTAGAGAGAGACTAGAGAGAAAACAGTTCCAAAATCATGTTCCTTTGGTGGCTAGTACCGCAGTCCCTTTATTGTAGAATCGTTTGACGGTTCGTGCGACGTTCATATGGATACCGTAGAGACGCGGTTCTGATTGGATTGCGTAAAGGATTCGAAGCCATTTCAGAAATCTTTCATAATCGGTATAATATCTAAACCACTGAATTAATTTCTGTTTTCGCATGGATCCTGTTTTGAGTTTCAGAATTGCTTTAAATTGGTTTATTTCCGCTGCGTTTCTGTGTCAAAACCCTATATTATCCCTATAAACAAGCTTCAAATATTAAAATCCTCTTACTGAGCTTTGTCAAACCTCAACTGAATTTTAGATATTCGCCGCATCATCTATAGGCTTCTCCACACAGCACTCCATGTTACCTTAACATGTTAAAATCTCAACTATTAGATTTAGCCTAAAAAATGTACTTTGTTTGTAGTTAACATGTTAAAGAACTTTAGTCATCATTACATGCAATACAAAATTCAATTTCCAGCTTTGAGTTTGCCTAATGTCTTACTTTTAGACAAAACAGTCCACTTGGGACTTTTGTCAAACATGTGGCGTGCACAATTTTGTGGTACCAAATTCAAAGCTATTGGTTTATATCATAAACCCATTTTATCCCCCTTATTACTCCACGGCCCAACCTATCTCCTTGTGCCTAAATTCAATCAATGGCAGTCAAATACACAGTCAAATATATGTGTATCCAAGTAGTTAACAACTAACTAGTTTACTCTTTTTCAAAAGTTCACTTCCTTTTGATTCACATGTAATATGCCATATAACAGCTCCATCTTTGTTAATCATGATCTCTATAATCAATTAGTATCACTCCAGTTGAGCATACATAGCTAAACAACCCATATTACTAATTGTTTTGTTATAGAACTAATTCCTCCATTTATAAAGAAAACATAGAAAATAGGAGATACATGCCTTTACTTGCTTCTAACGTTCACCTTTACTGTGCTAACACCCCTTTGAAACTAGCTGGAATCAAAGACAGATTTTAAAATAGCCTAATAAGTCAGAACACTAAAAATTAAAGATGAGATCCATTACTACAAAACAATAAATAGACAACGCGAAAAAAACGTTGTGATTTCAGTCAGAAAAACGTCGTGGTTAAGGGTGTCATCTATTTGACACCCTTACACAACGTTTTTAAAACGTTGTAGTTAAACATATTACACAACGTTTTTTAAGTATGACAAGACAACCACACAATTCTACAATTTCGACAAACATTCTTATCTTCAAAGTATGACAAGACATTAGCAAATAGAGAAAAATTTCAAAAATTCTAGAAAAACAAATATACATAAATTGGGAGAAAGGTATATAGCCTCTCTATTTTAAGTATTTGCATATAATGACAAGTTAGAAAGCTTCTATACTCTACAGTAACCCCTTGTACAATTTGTTGGCAGAACATGAAAAGAGTAAATGCAATGTTGCTTTTGCATTTTGTTGATGCATAAAATGCCACAAGATATGAGAAGGAAAAATAACAAACATTCTGTATAAAGAAATTTGGAACCAACTTTGATTTTCTTGGGTTTAGATCTCTCAACTATATTGCCATCATAAGAATTCCCGGATCGTCCCCAAAGCTCTGTTGTCACTGCTGCACAAGAAATAACAACAAATTTAACAAATAATCCAATTCAACAAGTAAACATCTGAATAACAAATAATGCAGTTACTATATTCCATGTAGCAATAGGAAATAGCTAATGATAGCTGATAAATTATGAGGTCAGCATACATAACAACTAGTAAAATAATGTATAAAGGGTTAATAATGCCATACTTACAGGTGATTCCAAGCAGTTTTACTAACATAATGTATAAAGGGTTAATAATGTATAAAGGGTTAATAACGTATAATGCAGACAAACTCACCTTATCAGTTTTACTAACATAAATTTTTTGCCCATTGCAAAATGCACCCCCGCCTGGAAAATCATGGATCATACCTGTAAGTTTATATTTGAATTCTATATTTAAAAGAGTGTTTTTAATAACTTCTTGAAAAGAACATTCTTACCAGAAACTGCAGAAAATGTGCGCGTATTCCAACACATTGGACCTCCAACAAACTCAACCTACAAACAGAAAAAACACTTTAAAATGTAAAC
The DNA here is from genome assembly GCA_020205615.1 of Panax quinquefolius. Taxonomy (NCBI): domain Eukaryota; kingdom Viridiplantae; phylum Streptophyta; class Magnoliopsida; order Apiales; family Araliaceae; genus Panax; species Panax quinquefolius. Next base: position 108,747,319 of record CM035157.1, on the reverse strand, counting down.
ATTATCTCAGTCCAGCAATTAAGAATCCTATTCAGACTTCTCACAGAACTACTTCCTTCAATCCATCAATAAAAATGCTCACTCAGATGTCATCTAATGACAATTAATATCAACTAATGTCAGGCCCATATACCATTATTATCTGGTAAAGCAGTCTCATCTAATTTAAGAGAAGTTATTTTCATAATTGAAAGGTCTTTCTCAATGACACAGTAAAGGAATTACAAAAGCCAAAAGGAAAGGAATGTAGAACGGTACACAGGAATATACATCATGATGACATGGGCTAGTTTAAACTGAAAATTGCTAGTAATTACCTCTGTAAATTTCTCCAGATAAGCTCATATGCTATGTAAAAACTCAGACTCACCCATGGCCTGAATATGGTTAACAACCCAAGCAACAGTGCAGTAGCCTCAAGTAAACTCAGATGACAGATATATGCAAAAGAAAACCATGCCTGCTAGGATACTAAGAAAGGCCTTGAAAGACTTTATTCAACACAAGTCATCTAGTAGGAAAAGTGTTAGGGATCACACTAACAAAAATATTTCTTTCTTGTTTCCATGATAGCTGATTATCTTGCCAACACAAATTTAAAAATAAACTGAATTAAATAATGGATCCCTTACCAATGGCCACCTTCTCCATGAAATAACCTTCCAGTGTCTTATTAACTAGATGATCCTTGAAGTTCCTTTGATGCTCAGTCATGGTGGCATATAAGATAATCTCTTTCTTTCTAGGGAGCATCTGCTCAACATCTTCTTTCATTCTTCGAAGGAGAAAAGGACGTAATTCCAGATAAAAGGGCACAACACATTATGATAAAAGGGCACAACAGATAAAAGGGCACAGTAATCAACCGAAAGGATTAGAGGGAAGGTAAGCATTACCAGCTGAGTAATCTGAAGCATTGCCATAGGAAGCATCCATTGCACAATTGATAAAAGGAGTTCTTTGTGTGCGACATCTCTGTGCAGAACCATCCCAATTATTTCTTCTACATGATAATTGAAATAGTAAATAAATAATTATGATAAACATACCAACCAAACCTTATCCAACAGAAGTAATGAACATTGTACCTTTGAAGAAAAAGTAAGTCTCTATATTTTCCAATATTGTGATAAGCTGAAACTTATTTATAAAGTGATCCTTGACCTTTTACAAGGAGATGGAAGCTATTCCTTGAAGGGATTCCACTCAATCCAAACAGACTCATTCTTTATATTCAAAATAACCTGGTAGCTATATCAGAATGCTACCCTCAGTTTGATACAATTATGATGAATCAGACTCTGCAATGGATAAGTAAAAACAATTACGACAATGCTTAGAAGACAACAAGAATTTTTATGATTCAGAAAGACCGAGAACAGCATCCTCATTCAAATAAGAGTCTTGTATAAAGTATAAAGGCTACTGAAGATTAAAGAAGATTTTCTTAACTTTTTATGGTGGAATGCAAAGTGAAATTTTAATATCTTCAAATCAGACTAAAGCTTACTTTCCCAGCCCCAGTCAAACCTCTAGGGATGAAGGCCAAAAATGCTACATAATAAAATTGCAAGGAAACAATGTTTGCAAAACACAAAAAAAAGAAGGAAAAAAAACCAAATTTCACAAAGCATTGGCAAATGCAAGAATACACCTTATGCCACCATACACAACTGCAAAAAAACAAAACATAAAAATATAAAAATGTGGCCAGCACCAATACAAATTGCAACAACATTTACAAAGAGGAATTCAGTTATTAGTAAAGCAATTAAAAGATAGTATTTAAGAACATAAAATCATATACCAAATAGATGTAAGCAAACTCAATACCTTAAGTGTTGTTGATATATGACTCAAACATTAATTGTGATATATGACTCAAACATTAATCATAGATGAGTCAATACTAAATCCATTAAGTATTGTTGATATATGACTCAAAGATTAATTGTGAGCGGAATTTTTATATCTTAATCATAGATGAGTCAATTCTCAAAACAAGAGATGATTATGAATTGAACAAACAGATGGGAAGTTCTTACGACTTATAACAGAAAATAAATAACAAGGGGAGTAGGGAAGAAATAGAAGTAGAACCTGTTGTTGAAAGGGTCAGGCTTTGTCTTTGTAGTCGGACCTCTTAAAACTCTATTTTAAAATTTTCTTAGTTTATATGAATCTTCAACTTTCAACCATCGAAATACCTCAATGTTAACAATTGGGCAGTAAAATGTGTTGCGAAGCTTGTGGAAATACCTCATACCCACTTTACCAAAGTATCCAGGATGGTACTTGTCCAAAAGGATGCGATGGTGGTGCATGCCTCCGGCATTTTCGCGACCTCCGAGATGCTTTCGATGCTTTCCGAAATGACCATGGCCGGCACTGACGTGGCCACGCTTCTTGCGGTTCTTCTTGAGGCCGGTTGGCATTCTCTTAGATTAGGGTTTGGGGATAGTTAGGGATCTTGGAGCGGCGAATGAACACAGGGTAGAAAGGGTTTTGGGCTAATTTATTAAATGAGGATCCGTGTTCATTTAAGCGCAGTTTCTTTCTCCGTGTTTTTTTTTTCATAGATAACGTTTTTTTTTTTAAAACGTTATCTATTTAAAATCAAAAATTGTCCTGGATAACGTTTTTTCTATCTACAATATTTTATTAAAAAACATTATAAAAAAAATACTTCAACATTTTTTATAAAAACGTCATTTTTTAAATATTGTCTTTTTATGATTTTATACTAGTGGTCCTAGTCCAATTAGCCAATAAATACATCTTACTCTTTCCCTGTCTCTTTGAATCTTCCCAGTTTTTGTTCCAATGTCATTATGAACAACTTTATAGTTGAGTACTAAGACCCAGCAGTCTAATTTTTTTTGTTACACTATTAAACAAAAAAAACAATCAGATCCATTAACATTCGAAGACATCATTCTAATCAATGTTGTCACTTATCCACTCATCTAATTAGTGACGAACTAGTATCTCGTCATATAAAATTGGTATTTGTGACAATAAAAATGGTCATAAATTATTAATTTTTCGTCTTTACAAAATTTACCTCCAAAAGTTCTTAAAAAAATTTGCCTCCAAATCAAATTGTGACGATATTATATACTTTGTCACTAAATATAACAATTTATGATGAACCATTTTTGTCACTTATCCATGCAGCTAATTAGTGACGCACTATTATCTCGTCATATAAAATTGATATTTATGACAATACAAATTGTCATAAATTAATATATTTTTGTCTTTAAAAAATTTCCCTCCAAATTTTTTCAGAAATTTTTTGCCTCCAAATAAAATTATGACGATATTACATACTTTGTCACTAAATATAAGAATTTATGACGAACGATTTGTGTCACTTATCCACGCATCTAATTAGTGACGCACTATTATCTCGTCATATAAAATTGGTATTTATGACAATACAAATTGTCATAAATTATTATTTTTTCGTCATTAAAAAATTTTCCTCCAAAATTTTGCCTCCAAATAAAATTGTGACGAATTTGTATTTGGCGTCACTAAATGTGAACATTAGTGACGAAAGCACATTGTCACTAAATTTCACAAATAATAAATGACAAACTATTATGTTGTCATCGAAAGAAATATTTTGTGACAATAAATATTGTCATCAATTATTACAAAATATCACTAAAAGGTTTCCCTCCAAAATTTTGGTACGAAATTCTATCTCCAAAATAACTTATGACGAAATTTTGTTAATCGTCATCATATGTGTAAATTAGTGATGATATAAATGATTAATAGTAACAAAAGTAAAAGTCGTCACAAAAGCAAAAGTTTTAGTGACTTCTATGAATTTCGTAATTATTAATTAACAAATTGTGACAAAATTTTGTGTGGCAACAATTTCGTCATAAAATGTGTGATTTCTTGTAGTGGATATTGTGTCTGGTATCATCCCGATCAATGATATAAATGTCTATGTATTATTTGATTCGGGTGCCACCTGTTCTTTTGTATTTGAGGAATTTGCTAGTCGACTTAAAATACCCCGAGAACGATTAGGAAATCCTTTGAACGTAGAAGTTCTGAATAAGGAAGTAATCCCTGTAAAGTATATTTATCGAAATTGTCGGGTAAATACTAGAAATCATGAACTAAGCGTAGACCTGATCCCGATAAGATTAGGAGAGTTTGACGTAATATTGGAAATGGATTGGTTGTAAAACCATGCTATGATAATTGACTGCCAAAATAAAAGTGTGAACCTTCAGACTCCGAATAAGTCTAAGGTAGTGTTTTATGGTAGATCATCGCTTAAGCAGTTATGTTGTCTTATGATGATGCAGGCCAAGAGATTGATAAGAAAAGGATGTGTAGGGTACTTAGCATATATTGTCGACACTCGAAAAAAGGGAGTAGAAATTAAGGATATATCCGCAGTAAAAGAATTTCAAGATGTATTTTCGGATGATCTGTCTGGTCTTCCGCCAGACAGAGAAATTGAATTCGTAATAGACTTAGCACCGGGAACTGCACCGATTTCGAAAGCCCCATACCGTATGGCGCCAGTAGAAATGAAGGAATTGATGATACAATTGCAAGAGTTGCTGAATAATGGTTACATACGACCGAGTGTGTCTCCTTGGGGAGAACCTGTGTTGTTTGTAAAGAAGAAAGATGGATCGATGAGGCTCTATATCGATTATTGAGAATTAAACAGAGTGATGATTAAGAATAGATATCCGTTACCAAGGATAAATGATCTTTTCGACCAACTAAAGGGAGCCAAGTGTTTCTCAAAGATAGATTTATGAACGGGTTACCACCAGGTGAAGGTACGGGAAGAAGATATATCCAAGACGGCGTTTCAAACTCGTTACAGACATTTTGAATTTTTGGTAATGTCATTTGGATTGACGAATGCTCTGGCAGCATTTATGGACTTGGTGAACCGAGTCTTCAAACCATTCTTAAATAAATTCGTAGTAGTTTTCATCGACGATATACTGATCTACTCTAAGATGGAGGAAGAACATGTCGAACATCTGAAGATGGTTTTGGAAGCACTAAGAAAAGAAAAGTTGTATGCAAAAATTTCTAAGTGTGAATTTTGGATGGAGAAGGTTCAATATTTAAGACACGTGGTGGATAAGGATGGAATATCTGTAGACCCCGCGAAAATAGAAGCAGTGAGTAATTGGGAACACCCGAAGACGCCAAATGAAGTAAGAAGTTTCTTAGGGTTAGCTGGGTTCTATCAAAGATTTATCCAAGATTTTTCTAAGATAGCCACCCCGTTGACCAATCTAACAAGGAAGACGGTGAAGTTCGTGTGGATGGATAAGTGCGAAAAGAGTTTCCAAGAGCTAAAAAAGAGATTAAGCGAGGCGCCTGTATTATCATTACAAGATGATACGGGAGGATTTGTGGTGTATAGTGATGCATCACACAGAGGACTAGGCTGTGTGCTAATGCAACATGACAAGGTCATTGCGTATGTGTCACGACAGTTGAAGGATTACGAAAAATGATAACCTACTCATGACTTAGAGTTAGCGAAAGTAGTTTTTGCGTTAAAGATTTGGAGACACTATTTGTACGGTGAAAAATGTGAAATATATACGGACCATAAGAGTCTGAAATATATCTTCACACAGAAGGAGTTGAACATGCGTCAAAGGAGGTGGTTAGAATTGATTAAGGATTATGACTATGATATTCTTTATCACCTGGGAAAGGCGAATGTTGTGGCCGACGCATTGAGTAAGAAAGGAAGGGATAAGTTATATCAATCGACAACTCAGGAGGAGTTAATAATGGAGATATGGAGAAATTTGAAATAGAAGTAAAGGGACCGGAGAAGCCTGATGAGAGATTGTTTGCAATAGAAGCTCGTCCAACCTTGTTGGACAGAATAAACGAATCCCAAGAAAAGGATGAAGACTGTGAGAAAATCAGAAAGAGGATCTTGGAGAATGAGGAAGAAAAGTTCAAGATGGATAGAGACGGTATTTTAAGATTTGAAGGGAGAGTGTGGGTACCAGCAGTAACCAAGTTGAGGGAAGAAATTCTACACGAGGCACATAACACGATGTATTCCGTTCATCCAGGAGGTACGAAGATGTACCGGGATTTGAGGCAACATTTTTGGTAGCCAAATTTGAAATGAGAAATCGCGGAATGCGTGAGTAGATGTCTTATGTGTCAACGGGTCAAAGTAGGGCACCAAAGGCCAAGTGGTCTACTCCAACCATTGGAAATACCTGTGAGATCCTGAATTTTATGAAATGAAAGTATTTAATTTTCTTATAATTATTATTCTATTTAGTAAATGGTTAAATTGATTAAAGGTTAAAGTTAAGGGTGATATTTGAAAATTTTTCAAAGTAAGAAAGTTTTCATAAAATAATCGGTGATAAAAGTAAAGTAATACGCTTGGTTGCATAGTAGCACACGATATTGATTATTGATGCTTACGTGAGAAGTCACTCAGTTATACTCAATTATTACTACGAGAATTCTTTTATAATATCTCTCATATTATTGATTCAATTATTGTCAAGATTATCATCGCATAATATTTATTATTATTAAATCAATAATTGAGGCGACAAAGTTATTCATATTATTATTTACAATATTGACGATGTCTAAAAATTACATCGAGGAGAGGTTTGGTCACCTAAATTGCTGGCGTCGATCAGGAGAAATCCTTATCGGAAAGCCCCCTCTTTCCTGGAAATGATCTGGTTGTTAAATATTGTGAGTTATAATATTAATGATGAATAAGTTCGTGTGTAATTAATGATGAAATTGATAGTTCCATTATGTTGGGATTATTAGTGTTAGTGGATATCGACATTTATTTCGATAATAATTGATGTCTGGAAGTTATATTGACCAATCGGGTAATTAATCGGATAAATGAGCAATTAATTGCTATTAATTCACATGCTTATAACTATGTGTTCACATGTGTGTACTACTGATTCACATGTATGTACTATTAGGAGAGGTGGTGCAAGATTGATAATACTTGCATGACTAAATTAAAAATAAAGATATAGATGAAGGTACTATACTTTAATTATTTTTTTCACATGTATAGCACTATTGAGTCACATGATTATACTATTGATTCACATGATATACTATTAGGGGAGGTGGTGCAAGTTTGATAATACTTGCAGGACTAAATTAAAAATGAAAGAAAAGATGAAGGTATTATATTGTAATATTTTAAGCCACAAAATGTGCAATTATCGAAACTATATTTTCCTATAAATAGAAGCTCATTCTTCCTTCATTCTCACCAATTCACTAAGACTCACAAGAGCAATTATAGAGAGAGAAGCTATAAAGAGAGAAGCTATAGAGAGAAAGAAGAGAGAACGCTACTTCACTATTCGGTAAAGATCCAGTCTTCTTCTCAGGTAAGGGGTATTATTTATTTCATATTCTGAAGACATATTATTTTTCGTATTCGTATGAATATTATTTTCATTCAATATTCGTAAGGAATATTATGACGCCCCCAAATCCGGGTATCTTCCAACCCGACAGATGGTGCTACACGGTACTACCATTCACACATACATTCAGTTTAAAAGCCTTAATAGAACGAATATGTCTTCTATATAATCAAAATAGTAATAACATTCCCCCATGTTCTTTATAACCATTACATTTGTTCTTGTCATCATATCAAATATATTACAATCATTCACCCGATACTATTACATAAGTATTCTACGGGTTCGTCTTCGCCTTGCCCTTATCCTTGCCGGAGCCTTCGGTCCATTCGATCTTAGTTGTGTTCATATGGTTCAAGCAAGAGTGAGCATGACTAGCTCAGCAAGTACAACAATTCTAATAAATAACATGCTTGAAACATAGGAATCTTATATCTTCAATAACTGAACAATAGTTACGAAGTACTATTGATAATTCAAAATAGCACTTCTTTTCCTTCAAAACGTTTTACAACAACAATATTTAGTAAAACATCAATTTTGATCCAAGACCTTGAGCATTTCATAAGTTCTTTTGAAATGGACATCTCGACACTAAGTCCGTAAGTCCGACATTTCTTACGAGCACGTCTAGGTGATCAGTCTATAGCACTCTATGTTGATCAACACTATATTCATTAAAAATATGTACGTTTAAGTTGTGGCAACCTCACGTGCCTGTCGTTTGACGACAAAACATTTTAGCATACTCAGTCTTCGTTTGAAAACCACACAAATATAACTTGGTAAACAGTGACCATGCTTTGATAGAAACATAATATAAGTCTAGCCAAAAGAATTGGCTTTGACTTCATCATACAATACTTCATGTGTAAGAATACATGAATTACAAAGCTTGTCTAGATTGAACTAGAACAATGGTGAGAATACTTGCATTTAGCGTCTGCTACAGTTATAACACGTTCTCGCTTAGTCTTTAAGTTTCTACAGTAAATGATAAAATCACATAACACATTAGGTAACAAATGAACATACATGATTCCTAATGAATCTTACCCTTCTTCTCAATCTAATTTACGACTTAGATTTATTATTATTGGTTTTGGCTTTTCGTTACGTCGTTCTTACATTCATGTTCAATTGACTTACGTTAACCTTAATTGATAATACTTAAGGTTTAAACAGGTCTTAACAATATTATAATCAAGTTTTAGTTTGTTACTAATGAGTTACCATTCATGTCATACTTGTAAACTTTCTTCACTGGCTAAACCCTAGGATCGTATTGGTAGCAGAGTCATTGCCCTTTAACTTCATATTTGCATGTACAGGTTATAATACCTAACATCCAGTCTTGGCACTACGGTGCCACACATTACTCTCTCAGCCGCGCCGCGACGTGACCCTACAGTAGGTATGTGCACTGTATATGGCAATGCTAAGCACAACACTTATCCTATACTTGGTCATTACTTAATGTTCTTGGCCATCACACAAAGTTCTTACCCACCAAGATAACCCACATTAACATGGGTTGCTCCATGGATCATGCTTTACCCATTGGATCATTACATTAGGCTTAAGTTAATTAACTTAGCTTATTCATTTTGGGCCTGCATTAAGTTACTTTGGGCTTTTGATTAATAAACACTTAGGTTTGTACATCCAATTTTTATTGGACTCTACCAATTTGTTAACAATCCTATAAGTATCACTTAATTGGCTAAAAGCCTTATTACACATACTATACGTATAATTCTCGTATTCTAGCTCGTATATTAATTCGTAATATACATTATTCCCTTCTCCATACATACTCATATAATTCTTCGTATTATACTTGTATTCAATACCTCATACAATACTTACGTATCATACGATCAATACACTCTCTTTTTAATGCTTAATATTCCTAATGTTCTCTAATTAAGTCTGCATGCAAAATATTGTGTTTTCCATACTTAGATTATTATTACATAATCTATCTCACCTTGATATTATAACATTACGTATTTCTCGGAAGTTTAAAAATAAATCACGAGCGAAAATTGATGAATAGTATTTTTCGGAAAATTTCTCGGAAAGCTTTTATTTTCGTCTTGGAAATTCAAACACTTTAATTCATTCATGTAGTTAAAATACTACGATGTTTCAACGTTTCTAGGTTATAGAACGACATTCATCTTACTAACACACAATAATAATAAATAATATTATTTTATTCATTATTAAAAGTATTTACAAAAGGTTCGATTTTCTAGGGCGTTACACTCTTTCCCATTATAAGGATTCGGTCCCCAGAATCTCGCTATATAAAAAAATTACACAAACAAGTGAGGGTAATTCTTTTTCATCTTCTCTTCCAATTTTCACGTTGCTTCTTCTGCATCGTGGTTCCTCCATATCACCTTCACGGAAGGTATAACTTTATTCCGTAGAACTTGTTCTTTCCTATCGACAATTTGAATTGACGTCTCTTCGTACGTTAAGTCCTTCTCGATATGGATAGGCTCATATTCTATCACGTGTTTATAATCTGGCTTATAAGGACGCAATACCGATACATGAAATACGTTATGTATTCGTTCTAAGTCTGGAGGTAATGTTATCATGTAAGCTACCTCACCCACCCGTTTTAACACTTCAAAAGGTCCTATAAACCTTGGACTTAACTTTCCCTTCTTTCTAAAGCGTATCTTTCCTTTCCATGGAGATACCTTTATAAATACGTAAGAACCTACTTCAAACTCCTTATTTTCTCAATGCGAATCTGTGAATTTCTTCTGTCTGTCTTGAGCTACTACTAAACGCATCTGTATCAACTTGACAATATCCGCTGTTTGCTGCACCAATTTTGGCCCTAGCATTCGGCGTTCTCCTACCTCATCCCAATACAATGGTGTTCTGTATTTCCTTCCATACAAAGCTTCGTAAGGCGGCATACCTATGCTTGCATGATAACTATTGTTATACGCAAACTCTACTAATGGTAGATGATCATCCCAACTACCCTTGAAATCCATGACGCAAGATCTCAACATATCTTATAACGTCTGAATTGTTCTCTTGCTCTGTCCATCAGTTTGTGGATGATACGTCGTACTCAGCTTCAACTGCGTTCCCAACTGCTCCTGTAGACTTCTACAAAAGTTCGATGTGAATCGTGGATCATGATCTGACACAATCAATACTGGCGCTCCATGTCTGGAAATTATTTCCTTAATATAAAGTCTAGCTAACTGGTCTAAGTTATACTTAACCCTAATTGGCAAAAAGTGAGCCGACTTCGTCAATCGATCCACTATTACCCAAATCGCATCATACCCTTTCGTTGTAGTCGAAAGTCCCACCACAAAATCCATCGTGATATTCTCCCACTTCCACTCCGGAATTTCCAATTACTGTAACAAGCCACTTGGTTGTTGATGTTCGGCCTTAACTTTCTGGCAAGTCAAGCACATACTCACATACTCTGCTATTTCTCTCTTCATGTTTGGCCACCAAAAACTCTGTCGATGGTCTTGATACATCTTAGTACTACCAGGATGAATCGAAAACCTCAAACTTTGAGCCTCTTGTAATACCTGCTCCTTTAATTTCGTCTCATTCGTAACCCAAATTCTTCCTTCAAATCTTAATAATCCATCATTATCAAGACTGTACTTAGTATCTTTTTCATTGGCTAGTCGCTCCTTTATTCGGTCGCACTCATCAGTTTTGAGTTGCACCTCCTTGACTCTTTCTATGATGGTAGATTGAATCTCCATCGCAAACAGTAATTTTCATGCTTCACTCGGCAATTTCACTTCTAATTCCATCCTAGCCATCTCTGTTATTAACTCAGTTTGAGCCGTTAACATAGACAACTTCTCCCGACCCTTCCTATTTAAGGCGTCGGCAACTACATTGGCTTTTCCAGGGTAATACACGATTTCATAGTCGTAATCCTTTATCAACTCCAGCCATCTCCTCTATTTCATATTCAACTCCTTATGTGTGAAGATATATTTTAGACTCTTATGGTCTCTTATGGTCCGTGTATATCTCACATTTTGCTCCGTAAAGATAATGTCTCCATATCTTTAAGGCAAAAAACTATTGCGGCTAGTTCCAGATCATGAGTAGGGTAAACTTTCTCATAATCCTTTAACTGCCTTGATGCATACGCAATGACCTTGCCATGCTGCATGAGCACGCAACCAAGTCCTCCATGCGAAGCATCGCTATAAACTATGAAATTTCCTGTGTCATCGGGCAATGACAAAACAGGCGCTTCACTTAACCTCTTCTTCAGTTCTTGAAAACTATCCTCGCACTTAACAGTCCACGCGTATTTCACTGTCTTCCTTATCAAGTTAGTCAACGGAGTAGCTATCTTCAAAAAATCCTGGATGAATCTCCGATAGTAACCCACTAACCCTAGGAAACTCCGCACCTCGATCGGCATTTTTTGTTGTTCCCAATTCATCACGGCTTCTACCTTCGCTTGATCTACTAAAATCCCTTCATGGTCAATGACATGACCTAAAAATTGTACCTTTTCCAACCAAAATTCACACTTAGTGAACTTCGCATACAACTGCTCTTTCCTTAGTGTCTCCAACACTAACCTTAGGTGTTCAACATGATCTTCTGGCATCTTAGAATAGACTAGAATATCATCGATAAACACTACGATGAACTTGTCCAAATATTGTTTGAACACTCTGTTCATCATATCTATAAATGCAGCTGGTGCATTAATCAACCCAAATGACATCACCAGAAACTCGTAATGACCATAACAAGTCCTAAATGTTGTCTTTGGTATGTCATCCTTCCTAACCTTCAACTGGTGATACCCCGTTCTTAAATCTATTTTAGAAAAATACTTAGCCCGTTTCAACTGATCAAAGAGATCATCGATCCTGGGCAATGGGTATTTATTCTTTATCGTCAACTTGTTCAACTCTCTGTAGTCGATACAAAGTCTTAATGATCCATCCTTCTTCTTGACAAACAGTACCAGTGCTCCCCATGGCGAAACACTCAGTTGAATGTACTTCCTGTCCAACAGTTCTTGTAACTGTACCATCAACTCCATCATCTCCACCGGCGCCATACGATACGATGCCCTAAAAACTGGTGCAACTCTTGGCACGATGTCTATTACAAACTCGTTTTCCCTATCGGGTGGAAGTGTTAGGTTTATAATATTCATGAAGCAATCAAATTGCATAAAAAGTGCGGAAGCGTGGAAAAATCAGAGTTTAAAAATTATTTACAAACCATATACCCGGATCACCCTTTATGCACAATTATTAATTAAATAAAAAGATATAAAGAACAAACATACCCTTGAAGATCGAGCTTCCTCAGGTACAAGTTCACCTCCAATCCTTTTCGCGTTCAACTTGAATCCACCGGGTTTGGTTCCTTCCTTTGATCAACGTTAGCCACCCATGTGTTTGGCCTCTAGAGGTGATCCACCAAGAAAGAATAAGAATTCAAGAAGATGGGTGGTTGGCTAAACCCTAGTTTTCTATCTCTATAGAAAAGGCGTACTCTCCCAACTATTGGAATTATTACGTAGTTGTTAAAAGTCAACGACCCATTAACTACCCATAATAAGACTCCTCTTATTTATAGATGTGGGCAACCCACCTTAACAATTAAGGAATTGGGATTTATTTAATTAATTAAATTCTTTTAATTAATTAAGCTCCCTAATCTTATTAGGGATAATTAATTAAACTCTTTTAATTAATTTAACTTCCTAATCCAATTAGGAATAAATGAGAGTACTTATATTAAATTAATTCCTAAACTCTTTTAGAAATTAAAATAATAATAATTGTAATAATATTAATAAGACTCCTCTTATTAATTTATATTTAATATTTCAAAATATTAAATAATAAATATTAAGCTATTTAATTTATTCTATCACCATAGATTAAATTAAATATATTTAATATATTATTACGATTATGCCATTAACTTCTTAAATAATTATTCTTCCTTTTTTATGGTGTGACCCTTTAGGTTCTCCATATTAAACCGGTTGTGAATAAATCAATTAGAACAATTCTAATCTTATTTAAATAAATAAATTAATCAATTAATTTATTTAAATAAATAATATTTATTCTCTGATAGGATAAGCCTCTAGCGATCGGCGACTTTCCGGATAATATAGATTTCAACATTAATCATTAAAGAACCTTTGAGTAAATAGTTCACCGCACAATTCAATCCTTCCACCATCTGATGTCCCAATTAAATATAAGACATGGAATTCTTCATCAAGTCTTATTTTATTTAATTATATGTATTTCGACTCTTAAATGCACTGACTCCAAATAATGCAAATTAGAAACTCCTTTCTAATTTCATTACGCCTTTGCTAAGGACTACTTGGGTTGTCATTTATCGAATCACATAGGACATTTCTCTTCTTTTATTAGAAGTGGTAGATTCTTTATTGATCATACATTATCTCCATATACAACTTATTATACCCAAGCATACCCTTTGATATACCCTAAGGGTCTTAAGGAATAAGTCAAAGTATAACTCATCATACACAAGATACTATGATGATCTCAAGTCCAAGGATTACTTAGACTACTATCACTACTGAGAATTCTATTGACAGAAAAAATAAACTCCATTAGGTATTCCTTAGCGAGCCACGTTCGGTGAACTTATTCTCTAATAAGCACCTACATACTTGCTTTAGTGTCTCCCACAAATGATCGTGAGATCAATCATCCTCATCCAATGAAAGCAAGCAACGATGTACCCAATCTATCCGGATTCACTAATCCCCAATTTAGTAATCCAATGATTGGGAACTATTTTAGTTTTAAGCTTTCAAAGAATTTAGATCTCATTAGAATGATCATCATCATTATTCTAAAAGCATTGCTTAAAACTATGGGTTTATCACATATTATAAAAACGACATCGTGTAGATAATTAAAAGCCTTTAATAAATTAATACTTTTATTAATAAATGAATAAGATTGTTACAAAGTATATGCTTTATCATCAAACATGATTGGCTTGTGTGCATACTACTTTCAGGAAGACCTGGCAGTTCATTCGGAAATACATCGGCGAATTCTCTAACTATAGGTATTTGTTCCATGGTTTCTACCACTCTCTGGGTATCAACAACATGACACAGATAACCCACACATCCCTTCCTCAATAATTTCCTACTTTGTGTCATGGTTAGACAACACGATCGTCCCGACGATCTATTCCAGTAAAATACTACCTGAGGTTGTCTTAACGTTTTAATGTTCACAAATTTCTTCTGACAATCCATAATTGCCCCATGGTTTACTAACTAATCCATTCCAAGAATTACATCAAATTCTCCTAACTTTATCGGTATCAAATCTACCGATAATTTACAGCCCCGTATGTTTACAGAACAACTCCTATGAACATCTTCAACAAGAATTATTTCTTCGTTTGCTACCTTAATATTTAAAGGTATAGGCAAATTTTTGGGAATTAATCCTAATCGTCTAGCAAAATCACATGCTATAAACGAACAAGTAGCACCCGAATCAAAAAACACGTAAGCATTTAAAGGTAGCACGTGTCGTTGATCGAAATAATACCTGCGACGACGTCCCCTGATGCAACTGCATCTTGGACTATCATGTTAAAGGTACGGCCCATCGGCCTACCCAACTGCGCTGGACCACCAATAGCTAACTTACCGCTATTAGTGCCCCTATTTCTGTTTGTCCCCTTCTTCGTGCAGTTCTTTGCCATGTGGTCAGTTAACCCACACACAAAGCATCCATGGTTCTTCTTCGAACTTGGACAGTTAGGCGAAATATGCCCTTCTTGTCAAAAGTTGTAGCATACGACCTTCCCCTTGAGACACACTCCTAAGTGAGTCTTCCCACAGGTCTTGCAGTCCTCCATCCTCCTCTTCGGGTCTCCTTGCTTCACTCTGGTATTCCCAGAGTTGAAGGCCTTCCTCTTCTGTCCCTCGCCACTTCAACTGGCTCCTTCTATTTTCACTCCCCCATCCTCTTTCCCCTTATTCTTCTTATCCTTGTGGTATTGGCTCAGAGCCTCACTACCACCTTCGGCGATTATCGCCTTCTCTAAAGTGGTCCCAAACGAAGTACTTTGGAACACAGAAAGACGGTTATAGAGCCAGGGTTTCAAGCCCTGCTCGAACCGTCGCGCCTTCCTAACCTCGGTGTTCACTTGGTGTGGAGCAAACCTTGCCAATTCATTAATCTTGGCGGCATATTGGAGAACCGACATGTCCCCTTATTTCAACTCGAGAAACCGCATCTCCATCCTTCCCTGCATGCTCGTGGGAAAGTAGTTCTCGAAGAATATTTCCTTGAACCTCACCCACATCAGATTCTCTATCCCGGCTCTAGCCTGATTGGCTTCCCACCAAAAATTGGCCTCTCCCTTCATCATATAGGTTGCAAAGGCAACCTTCTGAGCCTCGTCGACATTTGCTATCACAAATGCCTTCTCAATTTCCTTCACCCACATTTGGGCTTCGACAGGGTCTGTAGTTCCTTTGAACTCCGGCGGACCAACACTCTTAAAATCCTTAAAGGTAGTAGCTCGTGCTACTCCTGGATTTACAAGGATATTAGCCCCAGTTCTATTAAATGTGGCTGTTAAAAGATTAACAAACTCCTGCATAGGGTTAACCGGACCTCCCTCCGGTTGATTTATATTAGCTCCTTGATTACGTTGTACTCTTCTCGGCAGCATTTTGCTGATACAATAAACAACACATTACATTATTATTCCTTGCTTATTAGTTAGTTATTATTCGATATTAAATAATAACTTCAACATCCATTGCTCATTATATTTTATAAAAAGGCTTACATTCATTCATTCATTGTAGTATAATACTACATCGGTTACATTACACAACTGAAGCTGATTACATTACTTTCCCGCTATTGCTTTCTAAAAATTGGGATTTGCAAAAGACTACCCTTTGTTATACAGAAGAGGGCTTTACGTCACTACTAGATACAAAATATTTACATATCTAAACTACTCTAACCACTACTAAATCACATTTGCCTCAAGGCATTATTAAAATCTTCCTTGGCAAGACCGGCAATAATATCACGGCTGATAGTATGCCTCGTCTGCCCGGCCTCTACAGGATAACCAGCTACCTGCTGCTGGAAATCTGCATGAGAACTCTTATGAATATAGGACATTCTCCCAATTTTTGCTTTTTGGTTTTTAGCTCCTCCTTGAGCTCAAAGACCTCATGTTTTAGCTCATGGACCTTGTCCTTAGCCAAAACCCTTTCATCGTGCTCCTGCTCCCACATGGACTCCACGTCCGTCTTATCCTCTATAACAACCTGGAGCTCTGCCTTCAGCTCCTTAACCTCATGACAGTAATGGATATTTTTATCCAATACTGACATAAATAATGACATCATTAACTCCCTAGGAGCCATCTCTGCTGTTATTGCTACCGGGTTGAAGGACACTACCTCCACTTCCTCTTCTATCATGTCGTCGAACACGAACATGAGATCAGGATCCTCTGAGTCTCCAGACTCAATGACAACTATCTCTGGTTCTTCTGCTTTGGGGTTCGGTATAACCTCTATTTGGTTAACCGATTCTTCACTAACTGCTTGTATATCTAACTGCATTCCATTTACTCTTGACATCTACACAAAACAATTAAGTTGATTAAAACACATCAGTAGAATAATAAAAACACATAACATATTCATAATGCATTTTTATAAGGTTATTTTCTTCTTTTACTTCTTTGACTTCTCTTAAGGTTATGACTTAAGGTTTTTAATCCCCCCTTAAGTTTTATAACCTAATGCTTTGATACCAACCTGTGACGCCCCCAAATTCGAGTATCTTCCAACCCGACAGATGGTGCTACACTGTACTACCATTCACACATACATTCAATTGAAAAGCCTCAATAGAACGAATATGTCTTCTATATAATCAAAATAGTAATAACATTACCCCAGGTTCTTTATAACCATTACATTTGTTCTTGCCATAATATCAAATATATTACAATCATTAACCCTATACTATTACATAAGTATTATATGGGTTCGTCTTTGCCTTGCCACTTATATCCTTTAGAGAGCCTTGATTAGATTCGATCTTAATTTGTGTTCATATGGTTCAAGCAAGAGTGAGCATGACTAGCTCAGCAAGTACAACAATTCTAATAAACAACATGCTTGAAACATAGGAATCGTATATGTAACGACCGAGAAATTCAGATTTTATTGTAAAATAATTTTATTGAATTAAATAATAATAAAATTATATTTTATGTGATATCAAGATAGTTGTCAATCTATAACCTAATGATGTTGGAATGTCATAGTATTTTAGCTACGTGAAGGAATTAAAGTGTTTGAATTTCTAAGACGAAAATAAAAAAATTTCGAGAAATTTCCGAAAAGAACTATTCATCGATATTTGCTCGGGATTTATTTATGAATTTTCGAGAAATACATAATGATAGAATGTCAAGGTAAGATGGATTATGTAATAATAATCTAGTTATGGAAAATGTAATATTTTGCTTGCGGACTTAATTTATGAATATTAAGGAGAGCGAAGTATTAGTAAGTAATTAATAATTGTATGATACTTAGGTATTGTACAAGGTAATGAAAACGAGTATAATACGAAGTATTATACGAGTTTGTATGAAGGATGGTATATCGTATATAACGAAGTTGTATATGAAATAGAATACGAGAATGATAAGTCAACAATACGTATATGTATTGTGTAATGATATTGGACTTGTAAGATTGATTAGAATTTGTACAAGCCCAAGTGAATTAATGGCGAGGCCCAACTATTGATTAATAAGCAAGTTAGTGTTTGTTAATGCAAAGCCCAAAGGTTAAGTTAATTTAAGCCCAAGCTAGAATTCAAGGGGTTGATTGACTCATGGAGCAAACCATGTTAATGTGGTTAATCTTGGTGATCAAACATTATGAGTGATGACCAAGTTTTAGGAGTAATGACCAAGACTTAGGAGTAATAACCAAGCAAGGGATAAGAGTTGTATTATCCAAGTAATGAATAGTAAGGAGGTGGCTTAAGGAGGTGGGATTGGTTTATTTTCCAAACTACCCTAACCTTGTGAACTCTATAAATAGAAGAAGTTTGCTAGCCATTTAACACTTGTTCAAACAATCCAACATATTCAAAGTGCTTAAGTGTTAGGGTGAATAAGCCGTAAATAAGTTACTTTCATTTTAAGAAGAAGAAGAAGACTACTTTGCAAAGACTTCAAAGAGTAAGACCTCTTCTCCAATTCTCTCTATCTCTACCATGATAGGTTGGTAAGAAAAGTATGGATTAAGGAATATGAATTTTAAGAAGTAAGAAGAATGTGTAATCAATGAACTTAAGTCACATAAGTTGGAAATAAGTCATTTGAACTTATAAAAGTTATGAACTTATTATAAGTTAACCTTGAATGTTAATATGAAAACTAAGAGTTTTTATGAATTTGTATCATGTATACATGAATGATATTATATGTTAAGAACATATAAGTATAGTGATTAAAAGACCTTAACTTTCTTAAGTTATGAACAATGAAGCTATAAGTAGTGTATACTTTGATAAGTTATAAGTTCATGAAAGAATAAGTCAAAATCCAACATGAAAAT